>QVTF01013249.1:0-587500 GCA_003573665.1 Oxygymnocypris stewartii
GAAACCATGGCACAAAGACAACGCCAACACCTCCATAAATATTTAATCATTTGTCAGCCTCTCGTTTGAGAGGAGAAAGCTGCAGATCTGCCAGAGAACTGACCACTGTGGATCTTCGAGTTAAGATGCGGGAGCCGTTACCTGTTTAGAACGGGATGGTTTGCGTGGATGGGGTTCACAATGAGAAACGCAACCTCAAAGCATTGAGACCAAAGCAAACACACTTGTTGCTCGTTCAAAGCTTTGAAATGAATTCAAGTGAGATTTCACACAATGCAAACACCGAATCCATTGCTATGACACTTAATGATTGCAGTGGGTGATACAATAAGACACCTGGAAAGCGCAGAGGAACGTAAAAAAAAAAAGAGCACAGGGACACAATAAATTCAGCCTGATGATTATTAAACACCTGTCTCTGCATATGGTCAATGCAGGATCAATACGGTGTAATGAAAAAGATCTACTAGCAATGTGGGAGTGTGCGGCTTGTAAACGCAAACCCACACAGAAGTTCTGCATTGGCAGAGTAAGCAAACGACGTACCAGTTTTTTCTTTGATCTCACATAAAACACTGAAGAGAGCCGGCTTCATCCTGTGGCAGTTCAGTGCGTGTTTTCTGTAAGAGAGAAAAGAAACGTGTTAGAGAGACTGATTATATTCCATCTCAAACAGTCAACATATCGACCGCTATTTGGCCATTTTAAGTTTATAGGCATCTGTTGAATACTGTGTCCAATTAACAAAATGCTCTTCTGTCAGTTTCCAAATCTACCAATAGCCTTGTCAATGAAAATAAACATGTAGAGGGAAATTCAAAGCCACTAATAGAGCCATTTATTTATTTAATTTGCATATGTGTTATTTTAGGGGCCCGAATGACTAAAGAAATTATTCAAATAAGATCGTAGCACAAACGATCCCAACAAAATATGTGATCCGACTGCAATTTGCAAAGTGCAGTTCCCCATTTTGTGGGCCAGCTCTGAAGAACGCAGCAGACTAACACAATCTGGCATACTTTAGCACATCGCTTTAAAACTGTAAAACGTAGGCCTGTCTACTGCCAATGTCTGAATATATGGCCATATAGAAATGCTGATCTATATCATTTGATTAATTACTGCTGTCACAATCAACAGAAAACATACACAAAAGCCTCTCTTACACAAAATCCATTTACTTTACTTATTTAAATCTTGTATTTCGAGCCTGAGGTTTTTGAATTAGCCCCAAAATGTTTTCACATTTTTGTGAGTTTTGAGTTTATAACATGTAAAATAAGGGCTCATCTAATTCACCATGCTTTTATTTATTATAATCGATTTTGCTCTCTAGACCTTCATTTTAAAAACTTGTATGTCCTTTTTTTCCCAAACATGTCCTGGCCGGGATTACTGAAGTGCCTAAAATGTCCAGAGTTTGGCTTTGTTTTCCTACTGTTTTCATACTCGCTAAAAGCAATGACTGAAACGTAGTTTAAACAATAGCGTGCTAGGTGTTGTACATAATCGACTATTCATGGTTTGCGAGGTGGGATCTACAGAGAACGGTCAAAGGAAAGACATGCAAATATGCTTACATATAATGTATACGGACTACAGAGCACGTCAATATGAAAACAAAGCCAAAACCTGGGCATTTTTGGCAGTTTAGAAATCCCAGCCAGGACAGGTCCAGGAAAAAAAGAGGACATATGGTCACCCATTGTTGAAAATTGTTCATGATAGATTCTTCAAAGTCTCAATTTAAAGCATTTTGTCGTTTGGCTGTCAAACAAACCAGAGGATTTATGGTTATTGAAGTCATACCAACAACCTTTAACATTCTTTGCTGAATATGATTGCAATCACAGGTGCAAACATCCACTCCAGAATCAATCAAGATGTAATTGACACACTAAGACTCGAGTCTTTTAAAAAGCTCAGTGTCTGTAGATTGAGAAGATACAGCAGCAGTCTCGGCTCACTCCAGCTAAATGAGTAACTGACACATGGTCCTCATTTGTCTTCAGGGAAAAGCATTCCACCCTTTAATGGTATTATCCAGCCCTTTTTAAACCCTGAACGTGCTTAATTTATTGAGCAGGTCTGGAGAATATCAAAACAAGTGAGGACCCTCTGTCTCGCAGAGGAAACATTCTTCTCAAAGCCAGAATCATATGTGCTAAATCCAATCATCCATCATTTCAGGGCAGTCTCCCATCAGCAAACTTTATTTCCAGGCTCGGTGAGCTCTGATGCATGGGAAGCTTATCTACGCATAGCCAGATTTTAGTGCTACTGTATTAGAGAGCCGATGAAGCATGCTTTCCAGGAGCACTGTTAACCCTTAACAAATGCCAATAATCGAGGTGTACTCGTTAAAGCTGTTCAACTCGCAGCTGGGATTAACATGCCACCTGAGCATGAAAATGATCATGTGACATACACCCACTTGTAAAAGGTTTTTATTCTTAGCATTGCATTAGCATCAAAAAATGGGTTGATTTTGCGGAAATTCTATGCTACAAATCTCTGCACTAGCCTGAATAATCTTTTATGAGAAAGTCCTGAAAACCACAAAACTCGCCGCCTAATATTGCAGTTGGCCGCAGCTAAACAAAGTTAGAATGTTTCCCTTTTGCTCCGAGGCAAACGGATAACGTGGGAAATCCCAAAAAAAGATTGCTTTTGGTGGATGAGGCCTTAAGCTGATGACACACAGTGTAACTCATTGGGTAATTTTGTTGGAAATGGGCAACGGCACTAGCTTGGGCAATGCTGAATAGGTTACTGTTGATTGGTTAGCTTGTCTTATCACATTGCCTACTTTCCAGCTGTCGTGTTTATCATCTAACATGAGTTAGAGGCCGAGCAAACTTCAGATTTACTTCTAGCTAAGGCTTCATTTGCTGCTTAAATCTTCTTTGTTGGCGGCTTTAACATGTTCACACCCAAATATTTCAGGTATGTTGCATTCAACACAAGAGGCACAAATATTTCAATATACGTGATATGGCAAAAAATGGATAGCTGAATCTTGAACATGTTATTTCCTTTTGCTTGAAAATTAATGCAATATAAGCAAGACAAATACAAAAATGTCAAGTAACGATAACTGACATTACAAACAGAAATCCAAACTCATGTCTATGGATGGATGATCATGAAAAAGCGTAACTGACACAACTGAAACATTTACTGGGGTGTAATGGCAAGGGAATGGTTTTTATTATTGTTAATTGTATAACTATCTTAAGAGAGTTTCACTCTTTGATTGCGTTTTACCTTCTCGTGCACATTATTTTAGATATTTTGTATCATTACAGGCTATTATTCAAAGAGAATGATGACAAGCAATGAAACAGAGGAGGACATAAGTCACTTATTCTCATTTCTAGAGATAACAAGGGGCATATTCAAAACTATTGTCAAATACACACAGAAACAGCAAAGATTTAGTTTAGTTTTCTGTGAAAATGAAGGTTTCAATCCGGGGTGTTTTTTTTATAATTGAAGAAAACTACAATCAAAAATATTTTATAGTATTTTTAATAAATGACAAAAACATTATAATAAATGAAAATAATATTTTTTATGTAAATTGTAAATTTTATTGTTGCTAACTTAATAATAAAAACACAATTAAGTAATACAAATCAATAAAACCTATTCAAGTGGTTTTTGAACAGACTATCACAACTAAAAATAAAGCCTTTTTAGGGTCAGGGCAATGTGAATATAACGAGAACTGGTTTCTTTCTCACTCGATTCACATTTCGGTTTGTTCAAATGGGTCTGAGTTTGGTTCTTTTAAATGTTTAGCCCCACTGAGATATTTTATAAAAGACTGAACTGCGTCTTAAACTGTATGAGGGTGCATTTTTCTCTCTGTCATCAGCATGGAGGGGATGATGGGGGAGAGAAGAGGAGGGGCTGCTCATGCGCTCCTGTACTGACCTGTGCTGGAAGTTGAGCGGCAGGGCACACCCTGCTGTGCTCCCCCCCAGCTCCCCCTCCCTCTGTGGGGTCCACTGCGCCGGTGCCTCCTCTGGCCAGCATCTGGACACAGGGCAACAGGGTGAGAGGCTCAGGGCAGCAGGCTCAGACAGCGCTGGCATCTGCCCCCACCGTCCCAATGACATCCCACCCCATCCTCCCTTACACTGGGACAACAGATCCCGACAGTAATTAATGCAGATCAAGAGAATAAAAAATAAACAGATATCAAGTACCGTGGCATACAAGGATGAAATCAGAACAAGTCTGATTTTGCATAAACATTTTTGAAATATCAAAACAAAGACCAATGCATTACCTACTAAATGCAAAGTAAACAAAGTCACATGAAAAAAAACGTGATGCTTGACAGACAAGACTGCTGGACTAAAAATATGAAACACTTACTCAATGAATAAGAAAGTATGCATAAAAGCTAAAATGATTAAGTGATATAAATGCTTAACTTGCAGCTCTTTTTTGTCTGTCAACTCAGTTGACCTTATCTACCAATACTTACAGAGACAACAACAGGCCAAAGTAAGTTAAGAAGTCTTGTGCATTTCATTTATTTTAACATGTAATGAAAAGCCATCCAGGCAAGACCACATCTTACCGCACGCACTCTTCCCTTTCTGAGCGAAGCACATGCCGTCACTCAGCAAATAATGCAGGTTTGGGACACATTATACTCATTAATTTAAGAGGCATTATGATCCATTTAATGAGATACCACAACTGTTTATATTTCATTAATCTCAAATAGAGCTGGGCGATATGGTCCAAAATAATTATCCCCATCATTTTTTTAATATCAGTCGATATCGTTAATTATCACGATAAATGTCAAATCTTTATTTCTTTCAAGTTTAAAGCCAGATTTTTGCTCCAAAGTAAAAGTTGTGAAACCAGACCATTAATTTCCCTTAACAAAACAAATATCTAAATAGAAAAATGTAAAATGTATTTCTTAGTTTCTGCATGCTCTAATGAGTGATATTTCAAATCAAGAAACAGGTTTGGGTTGCCTCATAATATTAATAATATCACTCTTTTGTCTCGTAGAAATGCACATTTGATAGTCGCTTGAGTTAGGATGCAGAGGTAAAGTTTTGTTCATTATCAAAATCAGTAACATCTGTAAATTGTAACAACCTCAGTTTTATATGGTAAAATTTATTCGGACAAAGGTTTTTTTATATATTTTTTTATTAAGCATTGGTCCCCCATAGTAGGATACATTTAAATAATGATAAACAATTAAAACCACACATATAGCACCTCAATAACATGGTAAAAAAAAATTTAAAATATAAAAATACGTTTTTTAGGAAGCCTATTTGTATGAAAAACAGTCTAAAAACATTCAGTATAAATGCACACATGCAACAGCTGCCTTAACCACATATATTTACTATAATTATATACCATTACTCCTGTAATACAATTCAGTGTGAATATCCCACATTTCTGCCACAATACCATGGTGCAGTGAGTGTTACTACAGTAAATCCATGGTAAATAATGGCGATGTGGAGATTGAAAAGCCTTCTGACTGTCGCGTTACACAGTGTTTCTTCTGTTTGGCTTTAAACTTTAAAGTAATTTGTGTTCTTCGCTGAACTCAAGCGTTTCACACTGACTAGATCTAACAGCACTGCTTAGTGTTCACGTGACCGAGTAAACGCATCTGCGCCGCGCGGCAGTTTAAACTGTGATCCGAGCGGATAAACTGTCCGTGTGATGCGATTCAAATCGTGCCGTTCCGCTCCGCTTTCGGCGCATAAACATTATATCAAGCACTTATCGAACTCGTCATATCGTTTTATCAAAGAAAATGATATCGCGATAATTATCGGTATCGAATTATCGCCCAGCCCTAGTCTCAAATAAAGGAAATGCGTTTATAAAAAAGAAATATGCATTGTAGTGTTCAAGAATGCTGACCGCACTTGGTAAAATCCCTCTGAAGCGGAGTAAAGCTCCCCACTCTGCCCTAAAACCATCCTACACTTGACAAAATAATAATGCATATTTCTCTCAGGTATCTGAACTATTTCAGGTCTGTGCAGAAGCACCGAAGGGCTTTTTTTGCTTCATAACTGAAGGCGGCAAGGGCTTATACTCAAGAATAACTGCAGAATATCAGTGACAGAGAGGAAGTGACTAAAGAGAAAATGCATTTCAGCCATCAGTAGCAATATCTGGCATTATCCTTAAAGGAGTCGTTCACCAAAAAAGAAAAAAAAACGTTAATTCTGTCATTCACTCACCCTCATGTCGATATGATGCTTTAACCGTGCCTTTTCCCAAACAACTCAAAACTCCCTTTGCTGCAGCTCTCAAATCTAATTCACTTCTGCATATTCAAACTTGCCATATTATGATCAGTTATGAGACACACGAGAACCAACAGTGTTTTGCATCATTAACATGACACATGCTGTGACAAATCTTCATGCCAGTTTGAAGATGCAGAGGTTCAAATTAGATTTGGGAGCTACAGCTGAGGGGGAAAAGTAGTAATAGGTTACCTTGAAGATTGATTTATACCTAATCTAGCTCTTAAAAATGTATTTTGTTATCTTTATTGTTGGGTATGATCCATGTAATAAAAAAGATACACTCTTACACTCTGGAAAACTTCAGACTCCCCTTGCTTCAAAACTTGGTTGAATATAATCTTCATGTTATACGAATAGAAGGTGAATTCTTTTGAGCCTAACGTTTGCATTGCCAAATTTCAAATTGTGTGGCTTTCTTGGATTTCATCAGGTCTACATAATGTAAAGTTCTCCCTGCAATGATTTTTTTAGACCTTTCTTAAGTCTACAGTCAATTTTCACTCAGAAATTACTGATACATTTCACAAACAAAAAAAGAAATATCGGGAAACACATTAAATTAAACGTGAAATTCTGATGTAAAAAAACAGCACTTTCTTGTAAAATATACAAAAAAACTACTAATCAATATCTTTGTTGTATTGACAAATATGTGCATGTTCGCATGTACATATGCAGAATTCACATGAATTGGGACATTTTGGTCATTGAGTTAACCGTGTCGCAATATATCCCAGTGTAGATGATATTAAACCATTTTTGGCTTGAGCAAAAGCATTTCATTTGGATGTTACTCTACAATATTTTTTTTTTTTTTTTTTTTTTTTTTTTTTAAGTTTGAGATGTCGGTCTGTTTCTCAAGTAAAGTTAACATATGACTTCGTAAGACTGGTCATATTGATTATCATTTTAATAATACTTATTAATTTATGGAGCTTTGATTGCATTAGTCTCCATTCACTTTCAAGACTCTGAAAATAGCAGCCAGGTCATTCAGCAAAATAATTAAAGACATTTTTATTTTTAGATGAAAAATTCCTTCTTTAGAGGTTTAATCTTCATCCAAACACCTTAAAGACCCTCTTCAAACAGACCAACACAACATCCATCCCAGGGGTCTTTTGCACAAGTGAAATAAAAAGTCCCCGCACAACACTATAAACGCAATATAGACATAAAGGCAATATGGTTGCGTTCATAAGTTCCCTGTGTAGAGACCCTTCATCTCATTAATAGAAACTCAATTTGCGGACAGCTGCACACGTGCACACATTATAGGAGAATTGATTGCTCCCAACACACAATGAAAAGGATGAACACCAGGGAGGAGGAGGAGGGTAAAAGAGAAGTGAATTAATTAAGAGAACCAGGTGGTCAGAGGGCTTGGTGGAAAATCACAAGCTAATGACACATATACAAGCACATACGATCCCTCATTAAAAAGCAGCTTTTGTCCAGGATCAGCGGCTGGAGTTGACCCTTCAACAGATCGCAGGTCACCAGCGATCCATACGAGATCAATAGAAATACACCGACTGTACGCGCGCAGAACCTGCGGGAAAGTCGTCAAACCTGTCGGCTGCTTTCATCTCGAGGTTAAATCTGACACTGTTTGACGGCGATGACTTAATTACGCGCGCGCTGATTATCTATGCTAATGACGAGGTAGCACATTAATCCAATTCATTTATCTAGTGGAGGCTCAATCTGGCAGAGCCCATGGGCTCTTGATAACAAACATACTGGTTGACCTCTAAAGCCTCTTTGGCCTCATTTAGCCAAATCAGAGGAGATACATATTCTTAAGTAATTATAGCTTTATTATCAGTTTGGAGCGTTTTTTAGTGTGAATGGAAATCGGCTTTTCATGCGTTAGTTTGTTTCCAAAAAAATCATTAAAATCTAAAGATGTCGACAATTTCAGCCACAGGGATCTCTAGTATTAAAAACTACTTTATAAGTACATTGCCTAACCATCAACCGATTATTCAGTAAATGCATTTATACTTATTTACTTAAGCAGATGACTTTATCAAAAACAAGTCATTAAAACTTCAAATATCTAAGGCTAACTTTGAACAACTTAAAAGTGAAGATGCAAGAACACCCAAACAAATGTAATTAACACAAGTGCATTTTTTCTAGTAAAGGTGTGTAAATGTAACTTGAGCAATAGGTGCAATGCATTCTATAACATGCGATTTTCAGCCGACGCAATTATGTATAGTGTATATCTATACAATACAAAGTTATGTTAGATTTGATCTAGCTACTGTTGAACAGCAATCCCTCTCAGAGAAATGAAGTATCCATCTAAACAATGCTATTCTTGAGTGCCTTCTCGTCCTCTCGCAGGTCTTACCTCGCCTGGGCTTCGTCGAGGCTCTCGTCGGTGATGGCCATGATCTGCTGGAGAATATCCCCAATGTCTTGCTGCGGTTGACCGAGCGACTGCTGCTTTCGAACCGAATCGGGGTCACCCACATCGGCTTGAGAGAGTCCGCCGAGTCCACCCAGGCCAGCCAGCATTCGTGTCTGATCATCCATAATACCTCTCGCCGTTTCCCCGCCGCAAACCAATGGACGCGTGTATCAGCGCGGTGTCTCAGCGACCATGAACCACCAACGGCGTGAATACAAGCGTGGAGCCGAGCGAACCACTATTAGATGAGAAAACAACGAGCGCGACTGAAATGTGGGCTTTAACCACAACAAAACGACGCGCGGTGGACGGATAAAGGTGGATAACCAGCTCGCATGGAGAGGAAATGAAAAACAATATTTTAATAATTCCAGTATTATCTAAAGCAAACCCCTAACGTTACACTAGCACTCCCATAAAGCAGTCTAACAAGAAAATTAAAGCGTCCCTGGAAACATGAAGCATCCCACGCGCGGCATCTCAAAGCAACTCTTTTCTAAACGACTCCCAGTCCGCAATACAATAATTGATGTCCACGAATAACGCGACCAATCTGGCTGACAGCTATAACAGTAGAAATCTCAGACACTACTAAACAAGCTGGACTAAACCAACCAGAGCGGCTAACAAGCTAATAGAGAGGAGGAAAAAAAATCTGCTGGAAATAAATCGAAATAGTTACTCTAGCCTTCGCTTATTAGCGTCCCCTCGCTTAGGGAAAACGCGAAAACTCAACGGTCAAAATGAATCCCGAGAGCGGCGGAGGAGCGTAACGGCTTTAACGCGTAATTACGCGATCTCCGACACAATTGACTCGCAGTGTTGGCTAGCTGCGTAGCAGCGGGGCTAACTAGCATTCGAGCGCTCCTAGCAACAGATTCGCACGGGCTCCACAAACACCCCCGGGACCGACAGCAAACTACCCTCCGGCTCTGCGCGAAATGCCCCGGCTTTAATGTTAACGTTAGGTGGACGGCGCGAAACGGCTCAGAACGGCGACGCTCAGCTCCATGCCAGCCGACTCGACTCAGTTGGTTTGTTCCCGAGCCGCGGTGCTGTCGTAGAAAGACTTGCCCCTCTCTTGTGTTTCTGCCCTCCTCGGCGGCTCTTTCTCCCCCTCTGAGCTACTACATACGAGCCATACGTCACCATCGCGCACAAAAGAGCCGCGGCTGCGCGGAGCCTCTAGGGGCGACACTGAGCACGCAGACGCCTCGCGCTTCCACGTACGTTACGTTTCTAAACAACTTGCGCTACATTGAACATCTAAGAAATAAAAAAGGCGAAAATTATGTATAGAATTATTAAATAATTTATTTTTGACATTTCTTGTAAGTTATTCTCTCTAACGATAAGTTTTTCTTCTTTCTTTCCTTTTCTCACTTTGTTCATTTGATGCTATTATGAATGTAATTAATAATAGTTAAAAACACTATGATCCTCTATATTTGTATTAATGTTCTTGTCTTAAAAAGACATTTAGTTACAGTTTATGATGTACCTTTAAATAAAAAAGCGCATCTTTCAAACGCATGCAGGTTCTTCGTGGAAGGGGCTTTTGAATAGTAACTGAACAGCTGAACTGAGGCATTTGTACAAGTAAAACAACGACTCTTCATTGCTGTGCTTTGATCAGTGTACACAAGATGTGGTGTTTAGAAACTGCCATTACTATTGGGAATGGATTCACTCACTCACTCACTCACTCTTATGGGTTATTAGGATGGACCTTCAACACGCCTGCTTGTAATGTTATGTAGTAAAACCATGGTGAGTTTATGGAGGGGTGTCCAGATTCTATAATCAGCGTTTCAGTGGATGTTATTGTAATTTACGAAGCACAGTGAACCCTTGTGACCAAAAACTATTTATGTTAGCAACATTTGACAAAATATGATATTATTCAAATTAAATGGGCCTACCTGGAAAATGCAAATCAAGTCTACCTGAATGGTCGTGAAACCATCGTTCAAAATGTCTCATAATAGTGCTATGTTTCCTGTTCTGGACAAATAACGACCAAACTTTCTGCTATAAAACATGTCTTTGGGTAAATGGCGAGCTGCTGGTGTATTTAGTGTAAAGTATAATATTTAGCAGAGCTGTTATGCATATTCTGCTGCTCATTCACAGGCATATATAACACTGAAAATTAAATGTCCATGTTTAGTTTTGCTCTTAAAGAAAAAGCTCACGCAAAAATATACTCACCTCATGTTAATACAAACCTGTATGACTGACTTCTGCAAGACAAATACAATGTTTTGAGAAATGTCTCCTTTTGATCCATACACTGCAAGTCAATGGGAACCTAAACTATCAACATTCTTCAAACAATCTTCTTTTGTGTACCACAGAAAAATTTAGATTAGACATTTGGCGTCTTTACTACATATTTACATGTATACGTATTATGTATACCACTGCGCCACAGGACCAGAAGTTACTTCATGTGAAACACAAAGGGGATATTTTGAAGAATATTAATAACAACAACACAGTTTTGGTTACCAATGACGTCCATTATATGGGAAGAAAAACATTACAGAGCTTGTCTTTGTGTCCTGCAGAAGAACAAAAGTCATACAGGTTTGGTACAACATGAGGATGAGTGAAAATCAGTTTTATTTTTTGGTGAACTATACCTTTAAAATATGACTTAACAGCATACCCTAGTGTGCACATTACTGTACAATATATTTATTCTGCGTGGGGGAAAAAATATCCATAGCTTTATACATAAGAAAACAGATTATTAGCAAACGATTTATTACATACACATGTCCATAAAAGCTCCACAGTATTCACTTGGTTACAAAGTAAAATTGACCTTAATTATGTAACAAAAATATTATTATAAATATTATTTTCATAGAAATGGCTAAGTATAACATCACTTATTTAAATCAATGTCTTTTTTCAAGTGCACGGACAGTTCGGATTAAAAATAAAGGGACCCAATTTTTTTTGCAAACGTGGACGTTTTGGGGTAGTTCATCACTCAGAGAGAATAGACAGGCTTCTCAGATGAATGGGTTTCTGGGATATGTGGAGGGAGAGACTTTGATGATGTGTGCGCAGAGAGACGAATGGGACAAAAGTGGTCCTGGTTTATGCTGACGCGTACGTAACACATCTTTCTGCTACAATCTAACACTAATCAATCTGAAGTGAGAATGAGAATATTAGAGAACAAACTGTAACCTGAACTCGTTATCAGAGTGTTGCTTTCGCACAATGAGGTTTTGAGTAATTGTAAATCTATATATTTTTTTCCATCTTTCTTCTTTTATTTCCTAGACGATGGACGAAAGCAGTCCTGTGGCTCCATGGTAAACCCAACCACAAAATTATATATACACATACACACATTTAGCATCAGGCATACATCTAAATAATGAAGATTCTGTTCTGCATATTACACCAACTTAAACTTGGAGCATGATTTAAAGGAACAGTTCACCCTAAAATGCATAGAGGACTCATATTGTAGTCCCAAATGTCTTGATGGATTTGTTTATAACAAACACACAGCTTTTCACTTCTCAGGACATTAGATGAAATGGAGTCGTGTGGATTGTGGAGACGTTTTTATCAGCTGTTTGGACTCTTATTCTGACGGCACCCATTCACTGCAGATGATCCATTGGTGAGCAAGTGATGTAATGCTTACATTCTCCAGGAACAAACTTATCTACGTCTTTCTTGGATCGTGAGCAATACTACTCCTTTAACCCTCATGTACGGTTCTGGGTCAATTTTGACCCGCTTTGATATTTGAGTTGTCAGAAGTATCAGTTAACGTATGTTTTTTTTCTTGAAATTTTGTTACGTTTCCTCATTTAGGGTCATGAACATGCATGCGAAGTTTCAACATGCTGATGTGTTTTAATGTTCAAATTTTTTTTTGTTACCTTCGTATTGTTCAAGTCAATTTGACCCGCCTATTTTAATGCGCTAAGCCAGGGGTCACCAAACTTGGTCCTGGAGGGCCGGTGTCCTGAGTTTAGCTCCAACCCTAATCAAACACACCTGAAACAGCTAATCAAGCTCTTTCTTGGTATACTTGAAACTTCAAAGCAGGTGTGTTGAGGCAAGTTGGAGCTAAACTCTGCAGGACACCGGCCCTCCAGGACCAAGTGTGGTGACCCCTGCTCTAAGCCAAATCTACAGACCCAAAATAATAAAATTTCTTGGTTATATTTTGTTAATTTAGTTTTTTTTCAATCCTATGAAGCAAAAAAATATAGCTTTTCCTCACTCATTTCAATACAGACAAAAAACATTTTGTCAGCCAAAGTGGTACAAATGAGCTATCATTTGTTTAATCTATCTGAAATATTGTTAAATCTGTTGTTTTTCTGGATTTTTTTTTTTTTAACTTTTTCTCATTTAGAAAGATGCATGTAAAGTTTCAACACGTTGTCACAAGAAAAAATTGTTACGTTCGTACTGTTCCCGGGTGTACCTCTAGTGTCAGTGTCTTGATGAGTTTAACAACTTTTTAATTTCAAAGTTTGTGAAAAAACTGTTTAGCCTTTTAACTGTAAGTCACAGTTTTTGGGCATAGACATAAAAATGACTTTTCCGGCTAAAATTGTTATAGAACTTGAATACTTCAGAGCAGACTTAAGATTGGTAAATTTTTTGTGAAAGGTGAAACATCACAAGTTATTGTAGAAGTAAAAAAAACTGTTATAAAAGTAAATTAAAAAAATGTTTAATGTTTAAATATATGAAAATGTAAAATACTAAAATATATTTGATTTAAAATAGCAATTTTACAAAACATGTTTACCACCAAATCTTCAAAAAAATCAAAGCCAATCATCTGAACAAGTTTTGTGCCAAATTTTAGGTTGATATCTCAAAAAATGTACTTTTAAATATGATTTTGTGGATGCAGTACCAAACCTTTCCACTAGGTGATATACAGGGACTCTTGATGTCCATTTATTGTTTTAGTGTTCTGAACTATACATTTCCATTTTTTATATATTTATGAAGTAGACATCCTATTCAGAAATAGTTTGGGCAGTAACTTTAATATTTGATTTGAATATCTAAAACACATAAAAACATATGTATAGAATAAAATAGTGTTTGGCACTATATCACAAATCGATCACCGTTTATCTATTGTCACCAAATATGAAAACTATTCATATACGGCAGTCTAAAATATTTCAAATAATATATAATTTGATACAAGATTTGATCAATTATGTATAATTTGTCAAGATTATTTTAGGTTTAGACCAAGATATTATCGTAAAAAAATGTGCAGTCGCAAACATCTCACAGGTCTGGGGGAGAGGCAGTCAAAAATAGTGGTTAAAACATTTTTATCAATTCTTAAATTCATTCTTTGAAATGTGTGAAAAGTACTGATATTAAACGTTTATTGATTGTGTTTTTTTAATGGGATTACATTGAATCCAATATGGACCATACAGGAAGTCACCTGTTTTTGAACAGTACATGAGGGTTAATATGCCCAGCAACAAAAAGACTCTGATTTTTACTCCATACACAATGTTCCAAAAGTAGTTGTTTTTTTTGCAGTGATGACATAGAACCACCATTTTGGGTTCCTCAAAGGACCTTCCAGAGAACCAGTTTTTAAAGATAATTTTAACAATCTAAACAACCTTTTTCCATGATAAAGAACATTTTGTCTGAAGAAAAGTTTCCAAGGAAGTTAAAGGTTCTTCATGGAACCATAGATGGGCAACTACTACATGGCATACATACATTAATCTTGGTCAATTTAAAAGTATTTGCCACCATGATAGTAGTTTTCCCCCTCTTGACTCTGAATAGATATTCTTCTTAAATCTGTTTGAGGCAGATGCACCCTCGGCCCACAAGCGCTGAGCCTCATTTTCATCTAAATAAGAATCGATCCCTCTTGCTGAGCCACCCCCAGTGCTTCGAACGCTTAACCCCACTCTCCTACTACACCACCTCCATCCCTACATTAACAGAGAAAACTAAATACAAGCCAAGTCTAATCAGCCCGCGTGTGCAGGAGAGAAAAATTACCTCGTTTTCCAGCTCTTGAGATCGAAACGGTTAAAGGTTTTATTTTGGGATTGTTAAAACGTATTTCTTCAATCACAATGGGCGTAGTATTGAAAGAGAACGCTGCTTTGTTTGAACGCGGATACTATTATTATGCCATGGGAGTTCAGAGCAGGTCGTGTTTAGTCTTGTGGGCATGGAAATGTGATATAAACAGAGAGGATGTGAAGTGGAGAAATCACTGGGAAAATCTAAGCCTGTTTCTTGCTCAGCAGCCCTGTGTGATGGTGAATAGAGAACAAGGGCTGGAAGTGTGGGGGAAGGGGTCACGGGACGCACAAGAACAAACATAATAGATGGCTAAACGGCCCTCAAAGAGCTCATGACTAAAGCCCAAAGGCCAGTCTCTTTTCTTAAAGCTAATAATGATGACTTAAAGCGTATAAATACTAGCCAGCTTGCGATGTTTGTCCTGGAAACAAGACACCAGCACAAACCGTTTATTCAATTTTACCATTCAAGCAGAAGGACAAAAATCCAGTGATGGATGAATAAATATCACTCTTAGTCCATTAGACATACAGGACAATTTAAAGACCGTTTAAAAGCATTTGGGGGCTAAAATCTGAATCAAATCTTTCTTTTTTACATGACCAAAAAAAAAAAAGGTTGAAGCAAATGTCAAGGCATTTAATTATATTCAGAAATCTGTAAAATTGTGAAAAACAAAACCCTATACACAACTACACAGGTTAAAGTCGAGCTTTGAATAACTAGTCTGCCACCTAGTGTCCAATTTGTGCTTAATGTACACATTCTGAACCTTTCCTCTTGCTAAATCTAGGACATACAGAGGTTTAGTATACATTTAGATACTTTTTATCCAAATTACTGGGTAATATAAAAAGAACATGTATTTTTATACAACAGAGAGTAGAAATTATAAAGTAAAAAGTAATAATGCATAGCCGAAATGGTCTTATCAGATCATAGCGCTTCTCTGTGGAAGCTCAGCGTCCTATGGGATTCATTACGACACTGTAAACTAGGAGGAAACACTAGATATGGGTCCTTTTATCAGCTGTCTGACTGGAGATGAAGGGAGATCCTGAAATCCAGCCCTGGCAGCTGTGAGAAAAACAAACAGAAAAACCCAGTGCTTAATGCAATACACTGGACTAAATAAAAATCAACTGGCACAATCACGGCAGCTCCCACTGAACTGTATTTCATGTGACTTTACATCATAAGTAGTGCTATTTTTCAAACACCACATTTGTTGTTGATGTTTTGCACTTTTGTTTTTGAAAGACTGCATTTATTTAATACAAAATACAGTAAAAATTGTAACATTGTAAAATTATTACAATAAGTGTATATATACACATATATACACATAGATATATATACCAATGCTGAAAACAAATGCATTAAAGGGGTCATATGATGCGATTTCAAGTTTTTCTTTCTCTTTGGAGTGGTACAAGCTGATTGTGCATAGATAAGATCCCTAAAGTCTCAAAACCAAAGAGATATTCTTTCTCAAAGTTAAGCCACGCCCCCTAAAACTGCTCACTCAAACACGCCCCCACATGTCTACATCACGACGTGGAAATCAGGGATGCAAACACATCATGGGTGAAAAATGTGATGAAGACAAGCAACCCCACAATTTTTTTTTTTTTTTTTAAACATACAATATTTAAAAGCCTTATTTTTATCTTTACAGTTGTGAAGTAAAAATCACTTTACATTCATGGAGATGACGAAAAAATGTTCCTCAAAAAAACCTTGTGGAAAACAAAGACTTTTGAGAGGACAATTACATTAAATTATCATCAGCAGATGATCACTCAATAGCTCAGCTCCACTCTTTAGTTTTCAGGTCTTGATTTTGAATTTATTATAAAATGGTGATTATAACAAACTTTAGTACTGTACTGAACTTGTAGTATAGCAAGTATAATTAAATCAAGTCAAGTCAAGTTGAGCTTTATTGTCATTCCACTACATGTGTGGACATATAGTGGGACGAGATGTCGTGCCTCACAGGACCACGGTGCTACATAAATACAAATATACAACACGAAGTAAAACAGTATAAACCTATACACAAACTAACCTACTGTCAGCTTTGACTATACATATGCTATATATAAAAGTGGTTACTTATACATAAACTAAAAAACAAAAAATACAAACTGTACAACTGTGCAGATGACTTTAAATACTGTACATGTGCAAAAAGAGAGACATTCAAGCAGCTGGCTGGGGAACAGTGTAGGGTGATTTGTGGTGCATGAGCCAGTAAACATACATACATTACAGTCGTGTATTGCAATCAGTCTTTTGTGGGATTATGGACACACAATGGTGTGTGAAAGTGTCTAGTGCATGCAGAGGAGAGTGTGTTGCTACAGGTGGCTTGTGCAGGCCCGCTCACCTGAATTCCACAGAGATAAAAGTTTAACAGTTTTTTCCTGAGATGTGGTGGGGGGTTGTTTGGGGTTTCAGAGAGGGGCGGTGTGATGTGAGTTCAGGGCTCTCACAGCCTGGGGGAAAAAGCTGTTGAGCAGTCTGGCGGAGCGGGCTCTGATACTCCGGTACCGTCTACCTGAGGGTAGGAGCTGGAAGAGACTGTGGGAGGGGTGGGTGGGGTCCTCCACGATACTTTTTGCTTTGCTGGAGCATCGTGTAAGGAAAATGTCCAGGATGGAGGGGAGAGGGGCACCAATGATTTTTGCAGCGGTGTTCACTGTCCGCTGGAGGGTCTTGCGGTCTGCTGCACAACAGTTTCCGTACCAGACAGTGATGCAGCTGGTCAGCACGCTCTCAATGGTACCCCTGTAGAAGGTGGTGAGGATGGGTGGAGGGAGGCTTGCGCTTTTCAGCCGGCGGAGAAAGTGTAGGCGCTGTTGTGCCTTCTTGGAGATAGACTTGGTGTTGGTAGTCCAGGTGAGGTCCTCTGTGATGTGCACCCCCAGGAATTTGGCACTGCTGACTCTCTCCACAGTCGAGGTGTCGATGGTCAGTGGGGGGTGGTCAACAGAGTTTCTCCTGAAGTCCATCACAACCTCCTTTGTCTTCTCCACATTGAGGGACAGGTTGTTAGCACCACACCATTCAGCCAGTTTCATTGTTGTTGCTGATGAGACCTACCACTGATGTGTCATCGGCAAACTTGATGATGTGGTTGGAGCTGAACTTGGCAGTGCAGTCGTGGGTCAGCAGCGTGAAGAGCAGCGGGCTGAGCACACAGCCCTGTGGGGCACCTGTGCTCAGTGTGGTAGTGCTCGAGGTGTTGTGGCCGACCCGAACTGACTGAGGTCTTCCGGTTAAAAAGTCCAGGATCCAATTGCAAAGTGAATTGTTGAGGCCCAGCAGGCTTAATTTATTGATGAGCTGTTGTGGGATTATTGTGTTGAATGCTGAGCTGAAGTCGATGAACAGCATTCTAACATATGGGTCTTTGTTTTCTAGGTGGGTAAGAGCCAGGTGGAGGGTGGAGGAAATTGCATCATCCATAGAGCGGTTTGGGCGGTATGCAAACTGGAGCGGATCGAGTGTGTTGGGGATGCTGGTTTTGATGTTGTGCATGACTAGCCTCTCAAAGCACTTCATTATGATTGGAGTCAGTGCTATGGGACGGTAGTCATTTAGACAGGACACAGGTGATTTTTTTGGTACCGGTATGATTGTCGTGGATTTGAGACATGTGGGGATGACTGCCTGGCTCAGCGAGGTGTTGAAGATATCTGTTAGGACATCTGTCAGCTGTTCAGCACAGTCTTTCAGTACGCGGCCAGGTATATTGTCAGGACCCGCAGCCTTGCGTGGGTTAATCCTAGATAGGGTCTTCCTTACGTCGGCTGGAGACAGAGTGCCTGGTCGTTGGGAGGTGTGGGCAGTTTTTGTGCAGATGTGTCGTTCTGCATTTCAAACCGTGAATAAAAGTGGTTGAGTGCATCTGGGAGGGATGTGTCGTCGTCACAGGCCTGTGGTGGGGGCTTGTAGTCAGTGATGGTCTGAATGCCTTGCCACAGGCTCCGTGTATCTCTGCTGTTTGTGAAATGATGATTGATTTTAGTGCCATATGACCGTTTTGCATTTTTGATGCCACGGGACAGATTGGCTCTTGCTGTTTTGAGGGCTGCTTTATCTCCTGATCTGAACGCTTCATCTCTGGTTTTTAGCAGCCCACGAACCTCTGCTGTCATCCATGGCTTCCGGTTTGCACGTGTGGTGATGGTCTTGGTGACTGTCACATCATCAATGCAGTTTTTGATGTAAGCAGTCACAGTTTCAGTGTACTCCTGCAGGTCTGTATGGTTATTATAGGTGGCCGCCTCTTTAAACATGTTCCAGTCTGTGTCCTGGAAGCAGTCCTGCAGTGCTGAGGTAGCATTGTCTGGCCATACCGTGATCTGCTTTTGAACCGGTTTGGCCAGTTTGAGAAGCGGTCTGTATGCTGGGGTTAGCATAACAGAGATGTGGTCCGAGTATCCGAGGTGGGGGCGGGGTTCGGCTTTGTATGCGTTTTTCACTGTTGTGTAAACAAAGTCCAGTGTGTTATTTCCCCTTGTTGCAAAGTTCACATGTTGGTAGAACTTTGGTAAAACTGTCTTTAAGTTAGCGTGGTTGAAGTCGCCGGCTATGATGAAAAAGCCGTCGGGGTTATTTGTTTGTTGTTCGCTGATGGCGCTGTACAGTTCACGAAGCGCGTCCTTAGCATTTGCACACGGGGGAATGTACACCGCGACAATAACAATGGCCGTGAACTCCCGCGGCAGATAGAACGGTCGACATTTCACAACCATAAACTCCACCAGCGATAAACAGTGTTTTGATAATACCGCTGCATTGTTACACCATTCTTTGTTGATATACACACACAAGCCACCCCCGCGAGTCTTACCAGACAGTTTTGGTAATGCACAAAATAATAATGCAATAAATATTGAAGTATTTTTAGATTGATTTAAAAAAACTATTTTATTTTAACATTTCCTTAAAAAGGACACATTAAAAGTTGGCCAATCAGAGCAGACTGTGCTTGTCGGAAGGAGGGACTTTGAAGAAAACTAAGCGCTTTTAACATTAAAGCATGCCAACATATTCTGTTACACCAAATAATGATCTTTAAAAAAGAATAATATGACTCCTTTAAGTTTTTTTTATTTAAATCGTAATAATCCCAAACGTTTGGACGGTAGTATCTCACCTAGTCTGGCACTGGTCTCCTTTAGCAGCAGCTGTGATTTCTCATGGAAAGACAGCAGCTCCCTCATTATACAACACTGTGAGTCCATCTGTGAAGAAACACACCTGCACATGACTGCAGCTCTCAAAACTGCTTTTAGAAAGAACATGACACATAACCAGTTCTTTAGTTTATAAACTCTGCATTCAAAATGTGCTCATTTTCATTTCTGAAAACTATAAACTGACATTATGTAAGAGTATATTCAAAATGTGATGAAGAAAGAAAGACTAAGACTCAAATTCACAAAATGAGACGTATGAGCCAGATCACTTTTCTTTTTTAAATTACAAAAACCTCAAAAATCAGTCTTGAGCTCACTCACTGAATAAAACAGTGACTTATTTAACAAACAGTTGTGTCATTTAACTCATTTATGCATACATAATGAACAAAGCATCAAAATATGCCACCAAAGAGCAGTATTATTTTTGTTTAGGATATTTGTTATATATAGATTATAATTAGCTAGTACTGTAAATAAAGGAAAAGCCCTAAGTGACCGTTATGACATTTGATTTGGCAAGAAAATAGTAATAAAAACATGCCATCAATGCATTTTTTTAGCTTTAGCATTTCTCACCTTTTTTAATTTAAATGTAGCTTTATTTATTAGATGTAAAAATGTTGGTTAATTTAAATCCTATATTAAATATAATATAGTTGGGTCAATGATGAGATGTTACATTTTGGTGTCTGCAAATTAAACTAAACAAGTTTTTCTGTTTACATAGAAAGCATATTAAAATGCAAGAAAAGCGTTTGCTTTACAATGTTTCAAATAACTTTTGTTTAAACAAAATGTCAAAATATGGGTGAAATAATATTCAGCTTAACAGATATACTTGTGTAAAATAAAACAACATATTCTGACCTGGGCTTATTAAAATAATAAGTAAAATCCTACATTTTCTAATATTTTGAATGATTCAAATCTTGGTGACAAACGGGTAAAACCTCGTGTTTGAAGCTTTTTGTTAGTTGAACTGTTTTCACATTGAAACACATTTTAGTGGGCGTCTTCCGTGAATAAAGGTAAAAATGTATGAGGCATACATTTTTGCTCAGAAAAAAATTAAATGAAAAAGGGCACATTATAATGTACAAAACATAACTAAAGCTGTATTTCACTTTTATTGTATTGATGTTTCAAAAAACTTTATTTGTCTTTGACCCAGTTATATTAGAATACAAAATGTACTTTAATCGCCTCACAGCCCTCAATTTTATTTTTGGCCCTTTGTAGTAAAAAGTTTGGGCCCCTGTGGTATATAGTTGCCATAAAATGGTAAAGAAAACAGCATTTAATAACAAACATGTCAACATTTACAGCAAATATAAATGTATTTGTGATAAGGCTAGTGACAATGTTGGCAGAACTACTGGCCTGACTGAAGTTTATTGCATTCTCGGGTCTGAATATATTTAAGGCCTGAAGAATAAAGCATCATGGTCTCACCACTAGCTCCATGTTTCGGAGTAGTTTTTGCTGTCCCGTGAGTACCGCCTTGTAGTCAGGTTTGTTCAGAATGAGCTGACTCTGTGAGGACTTTGCAAAGCATGATGGGTCCAGTGGCACCCCCTTCTCTTCACCCCGCTCCACACATCTGCAGCAGGACAGAGATGTACAGCTAACCAACACTTCAAAGAGAATGAATCCGAGCAGCCTTCTGCTATCCATGTGTGCTGTGTGTTTATGTAGTAGTGCTCACTTGTCTAATTCGTCAGCTTTGCTCCGATGTTTGTTCAATAGTGACTCCCATGACATACTTTCAGTCTGTAACCTACAAGAGTGCATGAAAAGCATTAACACGGCAAACGTGGTCATAAAATGAATTCGATTTCCACTGTAATGTCTTAGGTGGACGTGAGCAGAGAATTACCTGCTAATGTCCTCCTGAATGCGAGCAGTGTTCATGTTAACTACAGGGTCACTGCACAGAGAGAGAGAGAGAAATGTAGTAAACTGGAGTGTGCTTCAAGATCGAAGGACTAATGATGAATGTGATCAACACTGAAAAACCTGACTGACCTCTCAACAGCTGGAAGTGAATTCTGAGTTTCTCTTCTGACGTCTTTCGCCAGACTGTCCCACTCTTCATGCAAAGATTCAACTGAAAGGGAATAGCATTCATATAAATAGCACAAAATATGTTTTAGATATCATTTTAATTTGAATAGAATTATATTATGGACAACATTCAGTATATGGGCCTTTTCTGTAACATACTCAATGTTTTGTTTTGTAAATTCTGCAGAACCCTAATTGATGAGGTTTAGTTTAAATTACAAAACATATTGTTTGGAAATACAAGAATGTGTTCAAAATGACACTTCCACAAATACACTACCATTCAAAAAATGTTTTGTTGGATTAAACAACACATATATATATATATATATATATATATATATATACACACACATAAAGTGATCAGACTCAATTTTCTTTTTTTAATGGATTAGAAACTATAATTTTTCTTTTTAAATCAATGCTTTTACGAAGCAAGGACATTAAATTGATCAAAAGTGAAACTAAATACATTTATAATGTTACTAAAGATTTTTCTATATTTTATATCAAATATATATATTTCTAAATAAATGCTATTGTTTTCAACTTTCGTTTCATCCAAAACTCAATCAGTTTCCACAAAAATATTCAGCAGCACAACTGTTTTCAACATTGATAATAATAAGAAATATTTATTGAGCAGGAAATCAGCATATTAGAATGATTTTTGAAAGATCACGTGACACTGAAGAAATTATGCATTTAAATCACAGGAATAAATAAAATGTTAAAATATATTCAAATAGATAACAGTTATTTTAAATTGAAATAATATTTTGTAATATTACAATTTTTCTGTATTTTTATCAAATAAATGCAGCCTTCGAGAGCATAAGAGGCCTTTTAAAAATAAATAAATTGAATAAAAATCTTACCAATCCCCACATTTTTGAACATTAGCGTGTTATAACTATATAACTTCCAGCTTGTTGCAAATATTCTTCATTTAAATATTTTAGTAAAGTTATGGTAAAAAAAAAAAAACCTTAACACGTTCTATATGCTAAAAAACTAATACCAGATCATTCCTGTGTGCTGAAGCTCGAGAAAGTGTTTGCAGGACGAGTAAAGACGGTTTGACCAGGACACCACGACTTACCTTGAGTCTGGAGCGTCTCTGTATCAACACCAGGAACAGTGTACAGACTATTTTTGGCCCTCTTCACTGTCCTCTATGTACAATCAGGAAAAACAAATGGTTAGACTAGAAAGCAGAAAAAGCGAGAAAGTGGATTCATGATCACAATGACAAAGCTGAATCAAATTTCCTTAATAATACGCATTTTAAAAACCTGCATAGCAGCTTTAATTAGCATCTCCAGCCTCTCATTATCAGGTAAAGACAGACTGATGGTTTCACACAGAGCTAAAAGACACAAAGAGAAGGGAAAATCAACACAATCATAAACAACTCCAGCATGACGTCCGGTGAAGGTGTCTTTGGCTGGGCACTCACGCTGTGAGGAGCAGGAGAAGGTCGGCAGAGAGCGTCTGCCTCTGGACGATCTCCTCCAGGATTTCCTCCGTGAGCGAGGGCTTCGTTCTGGAGCAGTAACGGTCACACTTTCCCTCATACTGTCCTCAACAGAGCTCATCTTCAGGTCCTCCAGCCGCTCCTCCTCTCCTAAATGCTGCATTGCTGCAGGTGACGTGCAAGGTGACTTCTGAGGAGGACCGGAGATGTGGCTACTGTCAAGAGGCCGTTTGACTCCATGAGACACTGCTGAGACCTAGTCGAGACAGATGAACACATCACAGCATTAGATACATATTCAGCGGTTGTGTTTGCATTTGTCCAATGAATAAATATATTGGAAGCCATAATAAAGCATGACTTTTTAAAAGCATAATAAAGATGAAGCCAGTCTTAAAATATAACAGTCACCAACCATGATAATTATTTTTTGGATATAGCAATCTTTTATTTCCAAAAGTTTGGGGTCAGTAATCTTTTTTTATGTTTTTGGGAGTCCCTTATACTCACCGATGCTGCATTTAATTGATTGCAGTAAAAACACAGGCCTGGTTTCACAGACAGGACTTAGACTAAACCAGGATTAGGCCATAGTTCAATTAGGACATTTAATTAATTATCATAAATGTGCCTTAGGAAAAAACATTACTAACGTTAGTGTCCCTCCTGAGACAAAAAGGCTTTGACATATTTTAAGATCAATCCGTGCACGTTTCTTTTAAATGAAACAGCTCAGACTTGCATTTTAGTCTCGGATAAACCTTGAAAAAGAAAAAAAGTAAAAAAAAACGAAATATTGGTAAATATTATTACAATTTAAAATTGTATTAATTACATTTGAGACAAAGCTGAATTTTGCAGCCATGACTTCAGTTTTCACGGTCTCATAATCCTTCAGAAATTAGTTTAAGTTTGAAAGGTAACGTTACATTTAAAAACAACCGAAAGCAGATTTAACTTAACTTACCCTAGTATTGATGTTGCTGGCATCACACCTGTGAGAGAGATTATATGGTCATGTACATAGCACCACAACAAACTAATTTCACAACCTTCTTTGGTGCATCCAATATAACGATCATTCAATTTTAAACAACGGTTACCTGTATTTGTTCATTAAAATCATATATGGTGAGTTTAGCTTTTCCACAAGCTGTGCTTTATTATTAAATGACGTTCTTCTTATAGAAATTATCATCACATTTCAACGGGAAACATTTAGTACATATAGTCCCAATGTAGTAAATAAACAAAATACTCACGGTTCTATCTCTCCACTCTGAAGCTCCGCCATTTTCTTTCAAAGACCGCGCGCAGTGTCACACATGCCCCGCCCACCTTCATTTCGACCGTGATGGTTCATGGGAACTGTAGTCCTATTACGTTAGCGTGACATTACACATAACGATTCTCGTGTTTTGATTTGTGACAACTCTTACAAAACGTCTGATAAACTATTATCTAATATAAAATGAACCTAGCCTAAAATAAAAACCCACAAATTTCAGAGTCCACTGCATAAAGCTCAGTCTTCAAGCCTCTTACTTAAGATAGTTTGAGGAAAGATGTCATTCAAATATTTTATAATTTTCCTGGAAAAAGTCTAGGTTGCTTCTCCTGAGTAATGCCTTCCTTTAGAGTAGAGAGGCAACACAGGACGACTTAACTTTCAGATCAACATATTTATTATTAATACAATTTTTTTATTATTATTATTATTAGAAACATAAAATAACAAACAGTAAAAAAAATGCATGAAACTTTTATTTTCCCCCTCAAACAAGTATTGTTTGTTTGTCTGTTTTCCAGTTTCTGTTTATTTAAAAAACATTATAGCAGAAATATTATATAGTCAAAAAAGTTGAGAAGCACGGATTAAAGGTACATTTGCAATCCTGTTATTTACATCCTTTCGTCCCATTTTTGCATAAATAGTTTTATTTAGAGTTGATCTATTTAGGGTTATTGCAAAGGAAATAAATGTTAAATAAAACAATATTTAGTGTGATCTTTATACTTGACAGTCAGCATTTTCTGAAAGTAAAAGCCCTCCTTTCCCTAAAAGTTTATTTAATTTTTGAAAAATATAAATTAATAAAATATTTAGACTCTATTTTCACTTTAAGCCTGCTGAATTGCTGATATGAAGAAATATTCCATTGACACAGTATTTAATAACACATCGCACCATGGTGTGCAATCGTATATCAAGTCATAATTTGCAGTCCTACATGTGATTTAAAGCTTTAAGTGTCCGTTGTAAAATAATGTACTTTCACCCTGCTTTCCTGAAAGTATTAGCTTATATAATATCATAAATTGCTATGTTAACCCAAAGCAGTACACAATTAGCTAGTTCTCTAAAATGTAAATCTTAATAAGAAAAAGGCATGGAAATGAAGAACACAACGACAGCTTTTTTTGGTCATTTATGAGTCTTTCTGAGATTTGTCTTTTTACAAAATGAAAACAAATCGAATCAAACCAAAAAAGAAACACTTCTTCAGAACGCCCCCGTCACAGCCGTGTGCCTCAACCGCACTCAAACACACTCTCACGCCCAACACAATACTGTAGTTTTCTTGGCCTTCAGAGCAGAGGGGGTGGTTAAAGATGTCAGCAGAAAGAAAATGAAGCTAAAGTATTAAGACAGAGCAAAGACAGAGACAGGGAGGAAAAGGAAACACTGGGGTGTGTACAGTATTGAGTTTCACGCCCATCCTTTCGCATCTCGCAGAGTTTGCCTCCAGTCAAGTACCGTGATCCTGTAAAGCCCGTTCACAGTCTGGTCACGAGGGGCAGCAGCTGCTTTGGTGACTGTTGGCAATAACAGTTCATTTAGGCAACCTCATGGTTCCTTTCCCCAGCAGGAACTGCAAAACTCTGTCCACCAACAGGGCGCCGACAAAATCCAAAACTAGGACCTGGGCTATTATTAACTTAAACTGCAAAGAGAAACAATATAAAAACACATTAGTCATAAATAGACAATTGAGAGCTCACAACAAAACTGCAGCACGTGCTTATATTAAACAGAATGTCTGTTGGTGTGCATGCTAAAAGGGTTAAATAATAATAGTTATCGCTCTTGGTGTGAACAAGCCTATGCTTAAAACGCAAGCACGTTTTCACTGACAGTCTGGTATGTGAATAGTGTGGAGTATTGAACTCATACCTCGGTTGGAATATCCACTAAGGCGAACTGCTCATTGAATTCAGGTGAAGATCCCGTCAGAAGTCCTACTATGGCGAGCCCTGATATACCGATGCTCCACAGCAAGGGCCGATTCTCAGTGAGAGACTCCATGAAAGGATGGCCCTGAACAAGACAGTGTGTTGAATCTTAGGCTCAAATCTCATCTGTGCTTGCAGTGTTGTCACGGTTCATTTAAATTATTAAAGGGATAGTTGACCAAAAAATGAAAATTACGCCATGATTTACTCACCCTCAAGCCATCCTAGGTGTATATGACTTTCTTCTTTCAGATGAATTCAATTGGAATTATATTATAAAATGTCCTGGTTCTTCCAAAGCTTTACATTTATGCATTTAGCAGACGCTTTTATGCAAAGCGACTTACATTCAATAAGTACGACTTATATGTCAGTATGTGTGTTCCCTGGGAATTGAACCCACAACATTTTGCACTGCTAACGCAATGCTCTACCACTGAGCTACAGGAACACCAAAAATGCACAGCTTTAAAATGGTAGTGGAGTCCAATGATTGGGATGAATGGGAGTCGAGATTTAAAACATGTTCACTAAGAGAGTAGCGTTCCAGCGGATGATGTAGGACGTACATGAACGTGGTGACGAAAACAAAATACCAGTCATGAATTAGACGTACAAAACACGGATTTGTAAAGAATGTTGGAAGATTTGGATATAAGCCAAGAGGAGACTGGTTGTACATATAATTTGGTTCTTGCGAGACTAGCATATTCTCAGCAGAGCTTACGCCACACTTACGTCATCCGCTGGAACGCCACTCTCTCATACTGTTAATGGAAGCTAGAGATTATGGTTTATAAAGTTTTAAATATGGATATTTTTCTTACACAAACGCATTGCTTCACTTCAGAAGACCTTAATTAACCCCCCGGAGTCGTGAGGATTTCTTTTAAAATGGATAGATACACTTTTTTTTGGGCTTCAAAATCTTGACCCCATTCACTGCCATTATAAAGCTTGGAAAGAGCCAGGACATGTTTTAATATAACTCTGATTGTATTCATCTGAAAGAAGAAAGCCATATACACCTAGGATGACTTGAGGGTGAGGAAATAATTTAATCACAGGTAATTACACAGGTGAACTATCCCTTTGGCAATCGTGGCCTAATGGTAGAGAGTCGGACTCGTAATCGAAAGGTTGTGAGTTCGAGTCTCAGGTCCGGAAGGGATTGTTGGCAGGGGGAGTGAATGTACACCTTCAATACCACGACAACGTGCCCTTGAGCAAGGCACCGAACCCACAACTGCTCCCCGGGTGCGGCAGCATTGGCTGCCCACTGCTCCGCGTGTGTGTTCACAGTGTGTGTGTGTGTTCACTGCTGTGTGTGCACTTGGAATTAGTGCTCTGCAATTAACCGATTCTGAGTATGGGTCATCATATTTGGCCACATGTCACGTCACTTTAAGTGCTACAAAGCATAATTTAATGTGTAATGCATGTGATTGATATCAAACTAACAATTAAAGTACCTTATAATTAATGGCAAATGTGGCCATTTGCATGGCCATGGACATGATGTATACAGTACTGTTAATGAGACTGGGCTCAAACTCTTTGTACAGGTCTGCAAACCGCTCTGCCCTGCAGGAGAGAAAAAAAAGAGAGGTGAAACATGAAGCCAGATTGCAAATGTTATGAAAACCAAACAAATGTGAACAATGACATGTAAGGAATGTCTGGACTGAAAATCCTAAAGAGGCGTTCCCACTAAAAGTGATATACAGCAACCCTAAGTACATTATTTTTACAGACAGTTGATGATATTTGACAACATGTGCCATTAGCCAAAGTTTGGAGACAGTAAGACTGCTTTTATTCATCAAGGGCACATTTAACTGATCGAAAGTCATAGTAAAACCATTTATAATGTTACAAAAAAATGTATATTTAAACAAATGGTTTCCACAAAAATATTAAGCAGCTGTTTTTAACATTGATGATAATAATAACTGTTTCTAAAGCAGCCAATCAGCATATTAGAATGATTTCTGAAGGATCATGTGACAGAAGACTGGAGTAATGATGATGAAAATTCAGATTTCCAATTGAAGAGTAAATTACATTTTAAAATATATTCGAATAGAAAACATCTATTTTAAACAACAAACAATATTACGTAAAAAATTGTCACTATTTACAGTTTTTAACTGTATTTTTAATCATATAAATGCATGTGTTACCAGAATTTTCTAAGATTTATGGCAGAATTCTTTTGTAAAGATACTGGGAAATCCCACTCGGCCCATTCATGTGGTGATAAGTATCCCATTTCCATTCATACCTGGGTGGGCTTCTGCTCTGTGCCCCTTTGTACAGGTACACCAGACTGCAGAAGTGGACTGCAAACTGCAGCAGCACTGTGAGGACAGTGTACAGGTTGAAGATGTTCGGTAAAGGCCGCTCTTTGGACAGAGACTTCAACGGCTGAGGTGAAAAAACAGACATAGAATTGTATAATCTTATTTATATAGCGCCTTTCTACAGCTCAAGGTTGCTTTACAAGTAACAAGTAGTTTTGTACATCCACACAAGCAATATAGACACAAATACAATATAAACACATATACAACATATAGCCATTATCCAAAGCACATATAAACAGATATGTTTTTAAATGACGCTCGAAAGCAGACAAAGATGGAATGGTACAGGGAGTAAGTGGTAATGAGCTCCATAATTTAGGAACATTGAAACTAAATGACCTTCCACCTACAGCAGACAACTGAAAGCGAGAGATGGACAAAAGACCAAGTTCAGAAGATCTAAGAGACCGGGCAGGGCAGTATGGGTGGAGTAGATCAGCCAGATATGGTGGTGCAAAACCATTTAGTAAAGGAACAAAGGTAATATCTGCACACTGAATTGACTGCTCCATAAAAATATATACTTTATTGCAACTAACGATTATTTTGATAATCGATTAGTTGGCCGATTATTCTTTCGATTAATCGAAATAAATACAATTATTTTATTTTTTTGACCAAAAAACACATTCTACTCAATGTCCTTCAAACAAACTGAATGTTATGAAAACATACAGTGCTTAATTTATTAGACCACCTGTCATAAAGAGAAAACAAATATTTTAGGAATCTGTAAAAAATTGGGTAAATTACAAACAGAAACAACTAATTAGTATTTATAATAACAAATATGGCCTCATAACAGCTTGCATTCTTTATGCACTTTTTGACTGTAATTGGTATCTGAAAAAACACTATAAAGTGCTCTGCCTTTCTTTCATAGATAACAGCAATAATTATATTATAGCATTAGAAATAGCCTACTACTGTTACTAAAGAGCGTACGCATATTGGAGGACTAACCAATACAGAAAGCTAAACATGATTTTGGTAATCACCAATGCTGTTAGTTTAGAGCAGCAGTAGCACAAACCTTACATACATTTGTTTTAATAAATTTGTTAAGCATTGTAAATAATAATAAAGATAATAAAGACAACAGGTGAGGAATGTTCTGCAGGAACACGTTGACTTTGATCACAGTCATGTCTTACTATCATTTCTTTATCCTGTAAAAGGCGGTTACGGAGCGTCTCATATTTATATTCAGACAATTACATGCTGTTATCCCTTTAAAGTTCCTACTCTCATAAAATATTCACACTGCATGTTGACTTTTAAACATTAAATTAACTTTCAACAACAGATATTTCAGCACAATGGATCTTTTTGCGCTGCATATCCTGTTAATTGTCTCCCTCTCTGTGTTCTGTCTGTCTGACGCGCGCGCACCCGCCCGGCGTTCATTCAGTATTTTAAACTTAACACAGCCTGCCAGGACGGACCTTTATGCAAAAATGGAAATGCTCACGTGAATTTGTGACATTTATAGATAAGGATATGATCATAAAAGTAACGGTTTTGCACTGAGGACGCACACGCATGTGTCACAGCGCCTGACAGGGCAAGCCTTTACACTAATGCATTAACTTAAAGCTCAAAATAAAGAATTATCATGTTTTGGGCAGCTTGGATAACGTACTTCTCCTGCAGCATCTCATTCTGTTTCCTCCACTATTTTTAGATGCATTTTGTCGATAGAAATACGTTATTTAGTGCTGTAATTTGAGCAACCGGCTGAAGTTGGACGTGCACTGTGGGCAGACTCGACTAATCAATAATGAGAATCATTGTCGATGATTTTCATAATCGATAATAATCGATTTGATCGATTAGTTGTTGCAGCCCTAATTGCAACGTTTAGACCATCGGGTCTTCGTCAGGCACGCTTTCTTACATTTTGGCAAAACCATTTAGTGCCTTAAATATTAGAAGCAGAAACTTTAAGTGAATATGTGATGCCAGTAACCAGTGAAGATCGACAAGTAAAGGAGTAATGTGAACAGAACGTCTGGTGGCGGTGAGGACTCTTGCTGCAGAATTTTAAACATACTCTAATTTTGGAATACATTTTATTGGGAAGGCCTGCAAATAAATAATTTGAATAATCCAGACGTGATGTGATTAATGCATGAATTAAAATGTAACTATCAGCTAGAGTAAGAGAAGACCGAAGACGTGCAATATTACGGAGGTGGAAGGAGGAGTTTTTAACAACAGTGGAAATATGAGAGTCAAAAATAAAGTTGAGTCAAATAAAACGCCAAGATTACGGACACTGAGGAAATATTTTCTCAAGTAAGACAAATCCCATAATTGTCAAAGGACAGGTCCATTATTGTTTACTCAAGTAGCAGAGCCAATCATCAATATTTCAGTTTAGTAATTATTTAGTTCAAGGAAATTCAGGTATGGATGGCCTCGCAGAGCTGGCGGTAAGGTCAATTTGGATATCATCTGCAAAGGAATGAAATTGAAATCCATGCATGTGTATGACGTTACCAAGCGGATATGTATAAATGATGAACAGTAGAGGGCCGAGAACTGAACCTTGAGGAACACCCTGTGTCAGTGCAGCAGTGGTGGATTTACACCTTTGTATAGTGACAAAACACTTTCTGTTGCAGACATAGGAAATGAGCCAGTAAAGAGCTGAAACATTGATACCGTTCACAGTCAATGAATCTTGGTCCATAACAAACGACAAACAACTTGACAAAACATTACAGTCTCACCTTTGACCTTGAGATAAAGAGAAAGCAGCCGGCTAGCAGCAGGCCCTGAAGAGTCGCCTGAAAGTCGCTGAATTTGACCCCCTCCAGGTAAAGCACAGACTGACTGTAAGCCAGTACCAGAGCATTCAGTGCCAGGATCTTAAACATCTGCAGGGTGGTCACCAAAGTACAGCGCCCCTGTTTAATTACGTGACAGACTGAAAACAGGTGGGGCAATGTTAGACCAACCGTAGGACTAAAGGAGAGCGCAAGCTGATCTAAAACATTTGTTACTTACTGCACTGTATGGAGGACAGTTTAGAGGTGAATGGAGCAGCAATGGAGGCGTCGCCCAGTTTAACCACCTGAATCTGATCCTCTTCTAGCTCTCGCAGCACCTGACTGATCCTCTCCTATGACACAAGTCATTAATGCAACACATGGTTACATGAATGAATGAATGATGCATTTATATTTTGGAGTAAAAGTACAAGCTTAATAGGCAAGGTTCACCCAATTTTCCCCTCATACTATGGAAGTCAATGGCTACCGTCACCTGTTTGGTAACCATTCTTTAAAATATATTTTTCTGTGTTCAAGAAAGAAATTCATACAGGTTTGGAACAAAATAAGGGTAAGTAAATGATGACTGAATTTTCAATTTTAGGTGAACTGGTTAAATACTGACATTCAAAATGTAAACCACAATCAGACATGAGCTGCTTACCTTCTGAGCGGCGAGCTGCTCCTCTCTCTGGGCCAACATTCTCTGTCTGGCTGCACGGGAGTTGAGTTTGACCCCTGAACTCGGGACTGGGGGTCTGGGCTCTCCAGAGGAGTACTCTTTGTCTTTGCTTCTCTTCTTTTTCTCGGGCATGTGCTCTGGGGCGTTAGCTAACAACGCCACACCTGGTAAACACAAAGGCTGTGTTATGATATGAGTACATCCATGTATATCAACTCTGTTAAACCTGACACATGAAATAATAGTCTGAAAACATGTGTGACATGACCTGATAGGGCCTTTTACTTGCTATACAAATATGAACTATCAGTCAGATGACAGAAGGCATTTGGTAAATTGTGTACAATTTGTTTTTCAACAAAGTATTGATCATGCGGATATTTTAGAGCTATATTTTGCTTATCAAATATGATACAGTAAACTTTATAAGGGTAGCCTTTATAGATTATGTTCCAGATTCAATAAAAACAATCTGTGACATGCTGTCTATTGATGATGAAATTGTATTTTAATTTTTAAAAAGAGCACAGTTAATGCACTCATATGTGTGTTTAGAGCAGTGGTTCTCAACCGAGATGGAGCCCACTAGAGGGCCTCAGGAAACTTCTAAAGGGGCCTAAGATGATACTAAATGATTTAAAATAAGCTAATACTAGAGTTCGCACATTTTAGAGCTGAATAATGATTTAATTTAATAAAACCTTAAATGCCACGGGTATGTTTATAATTAATATACATATATTTATGCCAGGGAATCCCAAACGACTGGAAAATTGGTTAAAATGGTTAAAGAGGGGGATGCAAAAAGAACGTGAACTTCAGGAATCCTGAAATGTAATTATGTAATTTGAATCATAATTACCTTTACTAATTATTTAAATCTAATCTATGGAAAAATTAAGTTTTTGTAAAAAATAAAATAAAGGAAAGTTGATTGGTTGATTGAAGAGCGGTCATAGTTAATTCTAAATATAAAAGATATGCTGTTCTAGAACAAAAGTTACAGTGTAAAGAGCACTACAAATAATTATAAATTGAAAATGTGTCCCTTCAGGGTTATACAAATAACTGTACTCCTACAGTATGTAAAAAAAGTACAAGTACAGAGTAAAAAAAATGTCCAGAGTTTTTAAGAATTGGCTGCACACTAAATTTAATGAGTAAGTGTCTTACTTTTCCTTTGCTTTAAACCAGACCAAGTGCAGGCCCAATTTATCATCTATGACACTCTCCTGACAAAGTTCAGTATGTTTAATGACTCACCTATGTGGGCATGTTTGAGTGCACCAACATCATTTGTGCCATCTCCACACATCAGCGTAACGAAACCCAGTCCCTTCAGACTAGTTATGACAAACTCCTGCATAGACAGGAAAATCAACAGCATTAAAATGCTGAACAACAATGAACACGGAGCGTGATAATACAACTATCAGCAAAGGTTTCAAGCTGACCTTCTGTTTAGGGCTGACACGAGCAAAGACTCGCACATGAGGAAGCAGGGCGTTGAGTAAACTGGGTTCATAGGTCAACCTGGTCAGTCCCTCTCCTGTCACACAGAGGTCGTAACGCCTGACCAAATCTGAGACTGAGGAAGTAGGTAGAGGGAGGCACACACTGTCGTCTATGGACACCCACTGCCATTCAGCTGCAAAAACACAGAGGCGATTCAGTGAGACACTGATGTCAAATCTGCTCGTTTAGAGCAGTGTTGTCAGGGATGTCACACACCTTGATCAGGGCTTTGCTGCAGTACAAGCGTGTGCTCCTTCTGGATGAAATGCAGCTCTCTCGCCACATGACACGCTGTTAGAGGGTTGTCACCGGTGATCATTACAACCTGTGGACAGAGTCTGACAAATGTTAGAAATGATGGAAAAGCACTCCTTAATGCAGTTTAAATAACCTACAATAAAATATAATAAAACTATAAACTCTAATAAATGTTCTGGCAAGGATCTACACAGAATCTAACAAAGACACATTATATATTTAATCAAAATTGAGACTGAAATCATGAATTATCATGTGACAGAAAAGTTTGGCTCAACTTAATCAGATTCTGACTTTTGTTTTGTGAAAATGTTTATGAAATCACTTAACTTTTTAATAATCACATGATCCTTCAGGAAACATGGATTTTCTGGTAAAGAAACGCTTACTATTAATGTTTAAAATGGCTTTTCGTGGAAACCCTGAAAGACTTTGCATGTAAAGTTCAAAAGAAAGGCATACATTTAAAAATATTTTGAAATACTGATAAATATTTTGTAACATTATGGTCATTTTAATGTGCCTTGCTGAATAAAACTATTAATACATTTTTACAAACACAAATATTACTGATACTAATCTTTTGAATGGTTGTGTACATATAAATAAAAAATATACAAATCCAACATTTATATGCATTTATACATTTTTATGCATATATTCAAAAATACATTATTTAGAATTAGTTTACATAATAAATAACTAATAAAAACAGAAAATTCACTAGTGGAAATAAGCATTAAATTATTTTAATATATAAAATATAAAAAACCAGTACCTTTTAATGTATTAAACCATTTCAAAACATTTATTGAAAACCTAAATTGCCCTAATTTGTATAAATATTTCCAAATATTTTTTTTTTATTTTCAACAAACACGTGACTCATGATGCAAATGTCAAATGCAGAAATAGAAGTGCAAATTAGTGATGCTTCCAAACACCCACCTGTTCATACATTTCTACAATGATATCTAACAGTGCTAAATTGTCAAAACTATGGTGATAGTACAGACATATTAACTGTTAACTAAACACATGTTAACTTATGGACAGGGATGCAACGATTAAACGCGAGCTGGTTGAAAATCGATACAAAGCGGTTGAGATGCCAAACAAACCGCGATACTGGAGTAGGAGTTTATATGGATGTCTCTGAGGGGAACTGACTGTCTTTAGAAAGATTTTTTTCATCTTGCCTCTGAACGATGCATATTAAAGTAGAGTTCATAAGCCCAGCTCTGCTTTGTTTACAGCGGTAAATACTGTATCATTGCTGTTCATCAGCGCCACCTGCTGGCAGAAAGTAAACCTGCGTCTCATTCAGCTCGTCTGCCGTTTCCTTCAGATATGTTTTAAGTAATATAGATGCACAAAAATAAAGTCAGGCCATTCTGTTTTTGCTTGAGTATAATTTAGATTCAAAACTGCTCATGCTGCATGTATCTTTGTTTGGATGATGATTCAAATGCAGTGGTTGACTCATTTTAAATGGAAATAGCAGACAAAGCTTTAGTTTGTTTATATGAAGATATTTATTTGATTTGTATAACTTGCTATTTGATTTGGGATTTGTTTTACAATTTTCAATTTAATTTTGTTATATTTCAATTTCACAAAGAAACATGCAGTAATAGCCTGATAAAAGGACATCTTCTCATTTACTGTACAATGTCTTCAATCTCATTTTGTTAAAACAAATGTGATCCTGGAGCACAAAACCAGTCATAAGTGTCACTTTTTTTAAATTGAGATTTATACATCATCTTAACATCATTTATTCGGACAATATCTGGCTGAGATTTAACTATTTGAAAATCTGGAATCTGAGGGTGCAAAGAAATCTAAATATTGAGAAAATCACCTTTAAAGTTGTCCAAATGAAGTTCTTAGCAATGCATATTACTAATCAAAATTTAAGTTTTAATATATTTACTGTTGGACATTTACAAACTATCTTGATGGAATATGATCTTTACTTAATATTCTAATGATTTTTGGCATAAATAAAAATATATAATTTTGACCCATACAGTGTATTTTTGGATATTGCTACAAATATACCCCAGCAACTAAGACTGGTTTTGTGGTCCATGGTCACAAATCATGGGAAAATCGAATCGTGAAATCAAAATCGCGAGTTGAGTGAATTGTTACATTCCTACATATGGAGTTAATTCACTCACATTATGTGAAGCCTCTAGTATCTCTCTAATAACTGTTTTGCTGTCATTCTTGAGAGGACAGGACACGACCATGAACCCAGCAAAGCGCAGGTCACACTCCAGCATGTCACGGGTCACCTCCCTCACCTGCACACACAACAGACTGTGATAAACAGCAGAGCAGGTGTACACGTGATGTTCAGCCTTTAAGTTAGTGATCACTGCTGAATACCTGCTGATGGCTCAGGTGGCCCATCTCTTTGTATCCCAGGGCAAGAACTCTGGCTCCCTCCCGTGACATTTCTCTGTGCACCTCGTCATAGCTGGCCGGACACTCAGAGAACTGAAAAACAACAGAGTCTATATTATTCATAACCACTAATCTATAGCACCTATTCAGTCAGAAGTTATAACGCACAAAATAATCCTCACAAATTCTGGTCAAAATGGCAGCAACAATTAACAGTTATGATATAACAATTAATTGGTCATCACTAAAAGAGAAGAAACACAGCCAATCAAACAAAGCATTTAGGGGTACATGATATATTGGATTATGGCTTAGTGCAATTTCAAAATCGCTAAGACTGAACAACAATTAAACGCTCATTGTGCTGATAATAAGAAATGATTATGATACGGTGTTTCTCAGCGCAGCTTTGTTCATTTACTATGAATCAACTGTTCTGAGATGCTGAAACCAACAATGTTCTCAAACTGCTCTCAAAAGTGATCAAAGTGTGTGAGGGAGCAGAACTAAACTACATGTTAGCAGTGTTATCATTCAGTGTTTGCCAGAGCGGGCACAGATCTGCGGTCAAATACAGAACTAACTATCAGCAGTGTACCAGACATGTACCTAAAGATCAAAAGAGATGCTCACCATGTCCTTCAGGGTCTCGGGTGCCCCTTTAACGGTTGAGATATAGCAGAGCTCAGTGGAGCCCATCCGCTCATATGACGCCAGCACTGACATCCTCTTCAGAGCACTGGCGAAATGAAACCTCTGATGGATCTTCAGCCCCGGAGTCTTTATACTGCGAGGAAACACCTTCTCATCTACACAAAGCCACAAAAACTGTGTCATGCATCAGAAATTCAAGTGTATATACAACGTGTTCTGTCAATTACTCAAAATGATTAAAACCTTTTCTCACATTTTCAGTTCAAAATAAATTGGTCAATATTTTACTGACAAATAAAACTGTACTAAATTGTAGTCACAAGGGATGCAAGATAAGTTACTGCTTCTCTCTACAAATTGCCTGGGATATTTGCTTACTGGTTATTTATCCTGAAAATGCCATTTCCGTATTTTTTTCCCATTTAACATTATCTTGTATTGGTAACAAGGTTCCACAAGCTTTCATGTATTGGGTTGCCAGATGTCAAGAGCTTAAATCTGAGCTTTTCTTAATTGATACATTTTTTTTCATCTGGTGTTTTACTTAATCTCTCCAATCTGGTAACTATGAGAAGACACTTTCTACACGGAAAAGAGAGAGAACATGAATGTTGGAGCTTAGCAATCCCCACTGGCATATTCTGCTCAAACAAAAGCTACTTAAGTGCCATCAAACCTTCTCAGAGATGATCTGGAATAAATATAAACACGAGCTCGACGGTACTGTTTGCGACTGTGGTTGCTGAATAGATGCATATTCAACCTCTGTGCCACAATAAACAAATATTTTTTGTTATTGTTTTAACAGAAAAATATTAACCTAATTTGGAATTGTTACTACTAAAAAGTTGACAGGTTTAGCATGCGAGAGAAGCTTCTTGCTTTACCAGTTTTCATAATATAGAGAGAGAGTGTGTTTATTTACATGACAGGCTAAATATAATAAATCAGGAAACTAGATGATTAACCCAAGCATACGATTTGACGTTCTTTGAAAGTGTAATAATTCTATCTAAATGTAAAAGAATTCTCAAATGACAATAGCGTGATAATAGATTTTGAGCAAAATCATTATATAACCATTATAATGCAGCCCTAAATGTAACGAATCAGACCTTTAGTGAGCGTCCAGTCTGCTGCGGTCAACATGGCCTTCTCCAGCGGATCGCCCACCAGCTGTCCATCATCTAGTGTGACCAGCGAATGACACGTAGCCACCACCCGATGAGTGTCCACTGGAATATCTGACACTGGCGTCATTTGTTTCCCATCTCTAAGAAAAAGAGGAACAGAAAATGGATATGCTTTTCATCATAGTTGGGTAAACTTCACTAATGGTGAACAAACTACATCAAACACTTTTTGTGGTTTTATAAAAAACCCACAATAGTGTTTCTAAGACTTTCGAAAGAGGAGAAAATATAGAGAGACTGATTACGTTGGTCAAAAGAGAGAAAGATGTCATGTTAACTCTTTTTCTGTAGTTTAATGCCGAGGTAATATGCATGTTGTAATAGGTAATAACTGTGGAAAGACATGATTCACGTCTGTGATCGCAAGCAATGAACGAGGAAGATCATTTTTAATGATCTTGATTTAGAGAGATGTTCAGGTTTTACCTGAGACCCGCGACACCTCGAACTACAAGGCTGTCGCTTGTCAGGGTGCCAGTCTTGTCGAAACAGCAAATCTCCACTTTCCCAGCGAAGGGGATTCTGAAAGGTTCTGTGCAAAACACATCTGCAAGAGAAGAATGTGAGAGAATAAGTGAGGGGATAGTGAGATAAGGTTACGATCATGTTGAATCTAGTGCAGTCACTCACAGAGTTTGGCCAGGGCTATGAGAGACGTGTTAACGGCCAGTGAGAGCTCGATGGGTAATTCGGGAGGCACCACTGAGGTCAGGATCAGAGTGCACTCCAGAAACAGCTTATACTTGTTTCTGTTCGGGTCCTTCGTCCCTGAAAGGCACGGACAGTGAAGTATGAGACAGCTGAAACATAATATGTAATGCTTCTCTAGGACCAAGGATAAAAGCGTAAAAACTGATGTAATATGCTGTTGATATATGAGCGATTGCATACCATGTATGCGCAAATAAAACATATGTTACCATTCAAAGGTTTTGAGGTCAGTATGATTATTTTTAAGAATACTTTTATTCTGCAAGTATTAATTAAATTCATCAAAAGTGACCATACAAAAGGTTTCTATTTAAAATGTATCACAGTTTCCAAAAAAAAACAAATTAAGCTATTTTCATCTTTGATAATAATAATGATGATAATCATTGAAAATAATAAAATCAGCATATTAGATTGATTTCTGAAGGATCATGTGAAGCTGAAGACTGGAGGAATGATGCTGAAAATTCACCGCTGCATCACAGGAATAAATTACATTTTAAAATATAACACAATAGAAAACAGTTATTTCTAATGGTAATAATATTTCACAATATTACAATTTTACTGTATATTTCATTAAATAAATGTAGACTTGGTGAGTGTAAGAGACTTTAAAATAAATTAAAGTCTTACCAAAACCAAACTTTTGAAAGGTAGTTTAAGTAGAAAACACAAACAATAAAAAAAAAAGATAAAGTTGCTTGAAAAGTCCAAATATCCAACAGACTTGTATAGCACAAGAGACATAAAAAAACTGGAAATAAGTGAAACAATAAATGTGTTACTGCAAAACAAGTTACCTTAAGGAAGCAGTTTACACAACATGTATATATATATATATATATATATATTAGTGGTGGGCCGTTATCGGCGTTAACGTGCTGCGTTAACGCGAGACTCTTATCGGGCGATAAAAAAAATATCGCCGTTAATCTATTCTCAAAGTTGGGTTGGGAGCTGGGTCTATACTACGCAAGCTATGATGACTTTCACCCTGATATTTTAGCGCGGATGTATACCTAGCCGAATTGCACTGTAGGGGGCGAGAACGAGTCTTCGAACTAGAGGCTCGCAGTCCGTGACGGACAGATTGTTAACGGCTGGTCTATGTGGTAATACAATCGGGCAGGACATCCAAACGCTCATCTATCATTCATCAACCTCAAATATGGCTTTTCATCTGAAAGATGTATGTAGTAGCAACTTTACATGGCCGCTCAATATGATGTTAACCTAGAGAAATGTGCGCTATTGAAGTGTTTGTGTGGAAGCGCGTTTGCGCAGGACAGGCCCCGGTGCGCTCACTTGCTCTTAAAATCTCCGTCATTCTTGGTCATACAGATAAAAGTAGCCTAATACATCTTTCGAATCTGTAAAGACTCTACGTTTATTTGTGTACACTCAGAATAACAACGACACGTTGCGCTTTTAAGCAAACAGGATGCGCTTTAGGTCTCATGTGAACTTGAGAATTCACTCCCGTGTCACCCTCTGCTTCGAACCTGTGTGTATGCCTAACGTTACTGTGAAATTACCACATCAGACGTGACGTGCTAACATGGATGCAGCTATGAAGCCGCCGGGTTTGCTTCAGGGAAAATTTATTTTTAAGAAGCTTCCCAATGGAAACTGTAAACAGTTCATCACGACCTCTTATGTAGGCCTACAGTTCAAAATTCATGTTTAACTGAATAAACAGTTAGTAAACACAAGTACATCTTATTGAACAGTTTATTTTCATCACCAATTATCATAGTAGAACAGCTTTCTCAAGCAGTTTGTGATGCATTTTGGAAACAGGAGATGAGCCCCTGGTCTAATGCGCCACCTGGCTTGAGAAACCCGTTCTCAAAGACTTACTTTTAGTCATTATTTGGGTAGCACACATATTCTGAATGCCTTCGGCAGAATTCAAATGAGCCATTTTAATCTAGATTAATCTAGATTAATTCCAAAATTAATCTAGATTAAAAAAATTAATCTATGCCCACCCCTAATATATATATATATAAGGTATAATAAATATAAGATTAATGTGACTCACCTTCGACCCAAACATACACAGCTGCAGCGATGGCAAAAACCAACAGGAAAAGGATGAAGATAAACGTCTCCAGGTTGTTGGCCGTTACCCTCTTCACACCAAACAGAATTGTTCTTAATAATTTGCCCTAAAAACAACAACAACAATGTTTTGGACAATTCTCACACATGCGTTGGGACTCATTTTTCATCATAGTTCTCTGAATCGCCTCCTGTCGATATTTCACTGACCTCCAAATAAATAGTCGCAAATTGTCCAAACAAATGTCTTTCAAAAACCTGTCACTTGACCAAGCACCTCACCTGAGAAGTGTAGAACCCCGTCCGCAAAACATACGCAACACAGCCATTGTCTACAGCTGTGAAAAACAGAAAAAGAAGGAGTATAATTACATACACAAGGGACCTTTATACTGGGCATTACTGGGTTTTTGAGGACCAATAACAGCTGTGAGTACTAACGTTTCAGGCCTGCACTGGCTCGGAGAGGCGGGCTGTGCTGAACTACTTTGGTGCCTCCTGAGATGACGTGAAGACGGGAGTCTGTCTGCAGGTCCAGGATCCTGTCAGGGTCCAGGTCCTCTACAGGCTCCTAAAGACACAGCATGGATAATCAGACACAGCAGATTTTCAGAAGTTGGCTGATGATTCTGTGACGAGAGCAGCCGGACGCACCTTCATCTGAGGCACAGACTCTCCCGTGAGCATGGCCTCATCCACAATGCAGCGGCCTCTCAGTAGCAGCACGTCACAGGGGACCAGGTTATCCTGAGGAGAACGTCCTGCGATGACATGAGAAACAGACGTCCATTCATTCGCTCGTAAACATTAGATTTACATTTACATTTCTACTCGATGTTCGATGTCAGTACTAGTGTAGTAACAACAGGTGTAGATCATCACGAACGTGTGACAACCAGAAGCCAAATACTTTATATCTTAATTATGAACAATATAGTCTACCATAACATTTGGGGTTGGTATGTTTTTGAAAGAAGTCTCTTATGCTCATTTAGTCAAAAGTACAGTATAAATAGTAATATCGTAAAATATTAATACAATTTAAAATAAATGTTTTCTAGTAGAAAATTATTTTAAAATGTAATTTATTCCTGTGATAAAAAGCTGAATTTTCAGCATCATTACTCCAGTCTTCAGTGTCACATGATCCTTCAGAAATCATTATAATATTCTGATTTGTTGCTAAACAAACATTTATTCTTATTATTAATGTGGGCTGCTTAATATGTTTTATAAAAAATGAGACAAATCGAAAGTTCAAAAGAAAAGCATTTTTGATAATAGAAATCTTTTAAAACATTACAGAAGTAAAATGTATAAAACAATTCACTTAAAATGTGAGTATGCATTTCAAGCATGTTCAAGCTCTTGTTCTGTCCAGACTTGACTATTGCAATGCTCTCTTGGCAGGTCTTCCAGCCAGTTCCATCAAACCTCTACAATTAATCCAAAACGCTGCTGCAAGTTTAATCTTTAATGAGCCGAAAAGAACGCACGTCACACCTCTGTTCATCAATTTGCTCTGGCTACCAATAGCTGCTCGCCATTAAATTCAAGGCATTAATGTTTGCCTACAGAACCACCTCTGGCTCTGCACCCCTTTACCTAAATTCATTACTTCAGACCTATGTGCCCTCTAGAAGCTTGCATTCTGCAAGTGAACGACGCATTACTGTACCATCCCAAAGAGGCACAAAATCACTTTCACAGACTATTTCATTAACTGTTCCCATCTGTTGGACTGACCTGCCCAACTCAATCCGAGCAGCTGAATTCTTACCCACCTTCAAGAAACAGCTAAAATCTCTTCCATCTTTATTTGACCCTCAAACTCTATCACTCTATATTCTAAATGTATTTTATCTGTCTTTTTATAAATTAAAAAAAACACACTTGACCCTCTATCAATTACATATTTATTCTCAAACTGCTAGCTTTTCTTGAAAAACTAACACTAGCTTATAAAACCTTCCTATGTGTACTGCGTTAGGCTAACCGAGACTTCTAATAGCACTTGCATGTTGTTGCTCTTTTGTTGGTTTTGATTGCTTCTATTGTCCTCATTTGTAAGTCGCTTTGGATAAAAGCGTCTGCTACATGACTAAACGATAAATGTATGCTATCCATTTTTAAATAAACATGCAAAGATACGCAGATATTTTTAAACGTGTCTCAGAAGTACAAATATGTTTGGGCCACTAGAGCTGCACCATTCTGGATAAACTGAGAATCGCGATTTTTTTATTCTCAAAGAGATCATGATTCTCCCAAAACTTTGAACTAAACAAAATAGTGTGTGACCAAATATTATTGTCTATTTAAAAGTGTTCATTACTAGATGAATCAGCGTTTTTGAACAAATCTCTTAAATGAACGATTCAACGACAAATTCATTGTTTAAGTCATTCTTCAATGCAATCGACAAACATTATTTGAAGCGCCCCTTCAAAAGGGGATTCGCTCTATAGTGATCGCTACCATAGACATCAATGTTTGTCTCTGAACTATAAACTTTCATCTCAGTTTTCTGTGATAAAATGAATGACTGTAAGACAGAAATAATACGGTGTAGTAGAAAAGACTGTTAGTAAAGCTGTTTTTATTACCTAACCATAACTGTCTGCTCTCTCTGTTCAGCGGCAGCGCAAACACAGATTTGAATGTTCAGGAAATACATTTTCAAAAGTTTAATAAACATGGGCAAATCGTTGTCATTTAAAAATGGGATTGCATGAGTGTCTGAATCGAGATTAGGGTCTTTTAACGATTTATCGTGCAGCTCGACTATATACAGATGAAACTCACCAACTGAGACAATGTCTCCAGGAACTAGTTCATCACTGGATACAGGCCTCCATTTTCTGTTCCGATAGACCTGTTATAGAAGAAAAGAGCCCTAATTATACATCTTACTCGATTTTAAATCAATAACGTAAGATAGGCTGTGCCATGTCTTGAAGACAGTCATGGCAAGATCAGCCTATTATTACTAAAGTAAAGTAAAAATCATGTTCCATTAAGATATTTTGTCAATTTCCAACCTTAATTATATTAAAACAGCATTTGGCTAGTAATATGCATGGCTAAGAACTTCATTTGGACAACTTTAAAGGCGATTTTGTCAATGCCTGATTTTTTTCACCCTCAGTTTCCAGATTTTCAAATAGTTGCATCTCGGCCAAATATTGTCAGATCCTAACAAATCATACATCAATGGAAAGCTTATTTATTATAAATCTTATGACTGGTTCTGTGGTCCAGGGTCACATACATAGTCCCTGGCAAGCAAACAATAACAGAAGGTGTTCTATATATTGTATCTGTGCTTATATGTTACTATATTGTGGATGATATACACTGCACTGGCCAATCAGAAGACAGAACCAGCACTATGTGCTTTATACAGAACATTTCAATAAGACATTTAATCAAAACGGCAAGCTCCTGCAGTTACCTGGATCATGTAAGGTTTGTTCCCCATTCTGCGGATTTCTGACATGTTCCTCATCTGTTGCTGCACCAGAGATGCTTCAAACGCCACAAGCATGAAGAGCGTAAAGACGCTGTAGTACCAGTACTCATCCAAACACCACAGACCTACACAAAACACCTGCAGGGGGACAGAAACATACAGTTCATACCATACTCACAGGCTGGTGTTTCACAGTCCTGGATCCAGGATGTGTATTCAAAGCTGTTTCAGTGGTAAAAAGCCTTCGGGACCGGGTTTGAGAACCACTGCCATTAGACGGTGATGCATTTCTAGTACACTCAAGCGTTTATAATTAAACCGCATGCTCTGCAGACGAACCTGGAAGACAAAGAAGGGTGCTGTGGCTCTCTCCCTGAAGAGCTCCAGGAAGTCGGGCACCACCATCTCTGCACGGTTGATGCCATAGCGCTTCTCCACAGCCCGTAACTGATCCTCCTCCTGATAGCCTCTCCAGTTTTGGAAATTACTCATGGGAAGGTTGATCGGAAACGCCACCGGCAGAAAGCATTTATTCTCTTTGTTGTCGTACACATAACAGATCTTCTGGAACTCAAAGAACAGGATTTCTGCTCCATCCTCATCCTGCACAAAAAAAACATACATTTCTCATCTGTTATAACCTAAAATTAGGGTTTCCACACCTTTGACCAAGATGGCTTTTCCAGTTATTCATGATTTCCAAATAAGGATATCTTATCTAAATACTGGAAAATCTTTGATATTTATAAAAAGGTGTATTTCCATGCCTGACAATTCAAGTGTTTGTAACTGTTTGACTGTGACACTTAACATTCGAGACCCTACAAAGCATTACATAACACTAAATATAATGAGATCTGAATACTAAAACAGCTATCATTGCATCATATTATGATGGCATTATTTATTTTACTTAATTCTCTGATGATATTATGTTTTGATTCTGTTGATTTTTTTTTACATTTGTATTTAAATAATATGAAACTCGGGGACTTTAGTAGTACTATTAGTAGTAGCGACTAAATGTAGTGACTGCAAAATGACTAAATGTAGTATTAACACACACACACAAAAACTCAGATATTGTTACAAAAGGCTAAAATAGTAACACTTTTGATTTTCACAGTTAAAAAAGACTGCCATAGGAAATGAAAGGGAAATATGAAAAATATGAAAACACATATGAAGAATACCAGAAGAAAATAAACATAAGATCTCACCTTATCCCTCAGAAGAGGCACCAATTCAGCTGAACCATTGTTGGGTGTTGGTATAACTTTTGCAAAGGTGGCTTTGGCTGGATCAGACTCCTGATGAAAATATAATTGCATGATTACACTCAGCTTCCTGTGCAACATTATGAGATGTCCCAAACACATGGTTGGATGAGTGACTTACTAAGTGCAGTCAAACCAAGCCCAATAAAAGCGATCATTCAAACGTACTGTTATTTAAAATATATATTTAGTGTTTGCATTCCACACATGTTTTTATCACCTTGGAGCAGGTGAGCCAGCAGTGCGCGTGCACGGACCAGTAGCCAGAGAGCACTGTCAGGACGTGCGCGATCCCGAGAGCGGCGAGCGCGAGCAGGCCGGCCTCAGCGTACTCCGCAACTCCGTAAACCCCTAACCACGCGTATAAGCAGCCCGTGTAGAGGAGGAGGAACGGGAACACCGTGCCGTGCAGAACGCGTGGCCTGCGGCTGTGGAGAGACACGGATCTCACCAGATCATCGCTCGGCGCGCGCGTCTGCGTCCTCCCGTCCGCGGACATGTTTCTCTCTTTTTTATCTTCGTCCATTCTCGAGCGTGCCTTCCTCCGACGACCCTCCTACTCTCCACCTCCTCCTTGCAGGCGCTGATGGTAAAAAGGCAGCTTCACACCGGCCTGTTGTCAGCCCACTCTAACGTTACAGATTCCTCCAAATTTTCAGACACAAACGACAGATTCCGCATACGCAAGCACGTACGCCGGTGACGCAATATCCGGTACACGTCCGTCCTTGCCAGGAGATTTCTCGGATTGACTGAAAATGTCATATGTAAATTATATTATTTAAATAAAGTCAAATCAAATGCCATGGGATACCAAAATAAAAGACACACGCGATTTTTTTTATTATTATTGTGTGGTTCTGCATACATAAATAAAATGGTCTTGCTCCAAAACATTGTTTTACTTAATAAATTAGGCGTAAACTAATAATTTGTGACTCTTGACCACAAAACCATTTATAAGGGTACATTTGTTTAAATTGAGATTTATACACACATTTTCTATTGATGTATGGTTTGTTAGGACAAGATTAGGCCGAGATACAACTATTTGACAATCTGGAATCTGAGGGTGCAAAAAAGGAAAGTAGTCTTTAAAGTTGTCCAAATGTTCTTAGCAATGCATATTACTAATCAAACATTACCTTTTGAAATATTTACGATAGGAAATTTACTAAATACATTCATGGAACATAATCTTTAGTTAATGTCCTAATGATTTTTGGCATAAAAGAAAAATCGATAATTTTGACCCATGTAGTATTTTTGACTATTACTACAAATATACTCCAGCGACTTAAGACTGCTTTTGTGCTCCAGAGTCTCATTTGTATAACGCAAAAGGGCTACTAGAACGTGTTACACTTTTGAAAGTGTGTGTGTGTGTGTGTGTGTGTGTGCGTGTGTGTGTGTGTGTGTGTATACTGTATATATTACATTATCAAATACTTTTTTATCTTGGCTGATTTATTAATTGTACCCCAAAAAGTTCTAGTTTTTCATATTTCCCATTCGTTTCCCATAATGGAATCATTTCTAAAAGTCAATATAATGAAATCTGTTAATAGGTGCCATTTTAAATTGAAACAAACTCACTTCCAGTGACAGGGTTTTTAAACCTAGTCTTGAAGATACATCTGATGGCACAGATACTTTCCTCTTGAATGAATGACTATATGACGTTTTTATCGTTGTTATTTTATTGTATATTTCTTGTATCTTAACCTGTATTGTTGTTTATTTTAATATACATTAAAATTAATAATAAAGAAAATAAATTAATCAACAAAGTAGCACATACGTTTCACTGGTTAACTGTTTTATTTTAAAACAAAATACGACAATGTAAACAAATAAAAGAATAATGTTACTTTAAAGAATTGCGTATCTTCGAAGCCACGCCCATTAGTTCACGCTACCAGTGATACAGCCAATACGATCAGCGCAAGCGAAAATATTGACCAATCGAATACCTCTGGCGAGAGCGCGCAGCGTGGACGTTCCCTTTGCACATGTGCGTGATGTGATAGTAACCTTCACGAGAACCGAGTGAAATCAAAGGTGGTCAACATGTAAGTAGTTCTGAGTCTGACTGACAGCGGTGTGTTAAAAGGCGCGTTCGACATTAAGCGGCGCTTTATAGAATGGTCAGTGTATTACATCAAAGTACCGCGAGAGCCATTCGAAAGCATATGATCCACCGGCTCCCTTATCGCTCTCGCGGTACTTCGATGTCATACACTGACCATTCTATAAAGCGCCGCTTAAAGTCCAACGCGCCTAATGACTTGCTTTACACGTCGTGATCGTTCTTAAATACGACGGCAGCTGTTTGATAAAGTCGCTTTGGATTAAAGCTTCTGTTAAATGCAGAAATGTAAATGTATTGTAGGAACTAGAATGTGTATTGTATAATAAAATGGCCGTTTGCTGTCCGTCATATTAGTATTCCTTCTAAGATGTGAACCTGCAGTGTTGAGAATACATTATAATATGTAGGCTAATGAAATACATGTTCAACTGTATTATAACAGGGAGGCAGCAATGGCCATCACGACCAAATACTGCCAGAAGGAGCTGGAGGAATATGGTGCATGTGTTGTCTCCCATCCAGCATCATGGCAAGAGAAGTGTGTAGACCTGAAGCTGAGGGTGGCACAGTGCACTTCATCACAGTATGTCCAGATTTAATCAAAGAGAATGCATATGCATTTGTGTGAGAGTACGATATCGAGATGTAGCCAGATAAAGTAGGAAGCACTGTATTTCTGATGTTTTTCTTCCACCTCAATGCAGTCCTGTGATCAGGAAGATCCGAAGCGACTGTGCTGGTGAGTTCTCGGTGTTTGAGCGCTGTCTGCAGGAGAACCAGAGCTCTGCTGAAGCCTGTCAACTTCACCTCACACGTTTCCTCGCCTGTGTCGAGGCCGTCGACCTTTCAGGAATAGGTAAGCAGTAAAGCCTGCCTTTCTATAATTATACCTGAATGTGTGACTAAGTACAATGAATTAAAATATGTATAACACTTTCTTCCAACAGCAAATGCTGCGCCGCAGCCCACATAGCTGGGTTTTTTTGAGGACAATTTTTATACTCCGTACTGGGAAGAAATAGGCTGTGGGAAAGTGTATTATCTTTGAAGAACTGCAACACACGCAAGAAACAGACCATAGACTTTTGCACACCTTTTTCCTAAATATTCAATGTGATGTTTTTAGTTAATTTCACACTATTTATGAGATTTTTAACAAGCTTCCATGATATTAAAACACGAAGTTGCAATAAAATATGCATTTCTGTTTTTATCTCTAAATTCTCTGCCCTTTTGAAGATTGAGTCCTATTTTACCAAAAAGCATTGAACAGTTTACTTCACATGCACTCTGCACTTTATACACGATGCAATTTATAAAATCTAAAAATGTTTTGCTAGATTTTTTCAGCCTGTATTGGACTCCGTGTGCGGCTAGCTGCCGCCTTGTTCCTTTTCACCAATCCATAAATCTAAAAAGGCTTTTTTCATAAACCAATATGAAATTCTACTCTGAGGGGGACTCATGAGATGAATGAAATTATTTATGAATTGAATTCTAAATTATTTTTACTAATATCTATATAATACAAATAGGTAATGAAAATTAACATTAGTTAGGAAAAATGTAATTATATAATCAATTTGAGATGAGCATGCTGTTCTCTCTTTACCATATTTGAGTGTTGCAAGAGAATCTATTTGTCTTAATTCTATTAAGTAGCTTTACATCACTGAAATATTTTTAGATCTATATTAATTTCCTTCAGTGCAATGGAAACATAACTGTAATATGTTTCTTTTTAGTTGATATGTATTTAGCATGCTAAATCTAGGTTCAGTACTCAGGTTTATGTATTTATGCCGTAGTTTGGATGTTTTTCTCCTTACCTTGGCGTCACTGTATAATATTAAACCAAAGAATGCAGGCATGTAATATCTCCCCCTCACATTTCCACCGGTTCCCTGCGTCCAGGAACAAAAGCCTGAAGGGAGGCAGTAGATTAGGGCTGCTTTGCCCACTGGTTAACGGGAGGGAGGACACAACTTTTGAACCTTTGACCACCGAGCTAAACAGACCTTTCATTTGGTCCATTTATCAAAAGCAGAACAAAATGTAACCGTTTTACCAGAATCGCATACTTATCAGAGCACAAGCCATAAATCACACAGCCAAGCGTCAGTGTTTCAAATGACGAGTTATATTGGAAAACCAAGAACAATGTACACAAAAAACACATTCACTGAAAGACGTGCCATTCAACAGCTGTCATCACCGCAGTCCTTTAAAGAAATATCACACCACTTTAAATGAAACCGTCCAGTATCACAAAATGCTTCATGAAGATGTGAGCAGTTGATTTACCAGCAACTCATGTCCAGTGTACTAAAAACTACATTTCAGTTCGTCAGGATTTTGAAGGTTTTCATAAGCAGATGGTGTTCGTGTAAATCTGCTGTACAATCTTCAATATAAATAATACATTTCAATATACAGTGTCTCATGCTGCAACATAAATATTCCAATGCTATTGTTGCCGTTAAAAATAGCCAGCGAGAGCATGAGTTAAAAAGTAAATAACTTGACGTATAACAATAGAGCTAATTACAACAACAGTCATGTGACCAACACATTTAGTATATTACAATAAAGCACACTTAGCAACACGTTGCCAAGTGTACACGTCCTGTGACATTTAGGGGGTATTTTTAATACTTTGTGCTATTTTTCTTGTCAGTACTAAATAGATAGATGTCATATTTATTATCAACCCTGTAACTGTAAGGCTAACTAACCCTGTAACAGCAGTAACCCTGATTATTTCCTCACCTCGGTTTGGAGATTATAGCACATTCCTACATTTTACCTGATGCCTAACCATCAAAGCCTACAAGCCAGTGCTGCTGCTGCAGAACAATTCAAGGCCCTTGATAGTTTTCACGTCTCACTTTTTTATCAGAGGAAATCTACCCTGTGTCCAAAATGTTAAAATCTCTTTTGTGGTTTGGTTCCATCATAATTTTCCATATTTGTCAAACCTAGCTTTAATCGAGCTGGGATGTGTTTTGATAGTGTTGACTGAGCACTGTGGTATGTGTGCCTCCTTTGCTCTATGAACCCTGGCAAGACTCCCTCACTGATATTTTCGGTGAGATATATACTTCAGCTTTGACGTTTCTTATTTTCTTTTTAATATTTTGTCTCTTTAATTGTGTAATGCACAGTTAAGGCGGCTTCAAAGTCCCTGCCTGAGAATCTTACAATAGTTAAAAACCTACCAAATTTAATTTCTTCTGAGGAAATACTGCAATAGCTGTCGACATTTTTAAGTTTGTGAAAAGCAAAAATTTAAGTAAAATTTGTGTTAAAGGTGCACTCAATATTTCTTTCCCCTAATTTAAAGATTCACACGCAAAAAAACTATACTTTAAAAAAAATAGTGTACTTATAATAATTAACAGGAAGACTTATAAAAGCTATTTAAAATTTGCTAAATTTTTATATTTTCTGTTTTCATTTTAATTAAAGTTTTAGTAAATTAGTTTTTGCCATTTTTATTAGTCTATATACTTAGTTATTTTAGTACATCAAGTTAAACTAAATGAAAATGAGAAATGTTGCAAGTAGATGTAAAAAATTTTTTTTATTAAAGTTTATTTTATTTTAAGTATTGAAAAGCCTTTAGTTTTAATCGACTAAAATCACCTTGCTTTAGTGTTTGTGATGCTTCATCCACACCACTAGGTGTCAGTGTAAGTCCACGACAACTGTTATATTGGTCCGCTTAACATTCAAAAACTGAGTGCACCTTTAATATACATTGTTTCTGTACAAGAAATATTAATGTACAATCGACTTACGCCAGCATGCTAGACTCTTTTGGTTTTCACGTTAGCTTTAAATAAAAGCTGATTCCTATTCAAGACGGACATTAAGATGGAAAGGCAGTAAAGAGAGAGTGATATGAAATTAACTTGGGCTGTGTCTGAAATCACTCCAAAACCCCTTTATAGTGTGCTTTAAGGGATTATAAGGGAACGGCCATTTGTAGTGTCCAAAACCACAGTGGACATAACGTCTGTCTCACTTGGCTTCTTTCACTCATTCAGTGGTTTATATTCACATTATTTTCATCATAAGAACAGGAGTGGTCATTACAAATGAATTGTGTCTGGCTTTCTGTGTCATTCACTTCCAGCTATTTTTAGCTGTACAAAACTGCCTGATATTGCAAACTGGTGTGTCTTACCATATTATTTGAATGTAATATCTTAATTATAAACACTGGTTTGTTGTGCAAACAGTTTTACCGTTTCCCGCACGTAGTTACTTTTCTCGTTATTTCCCTACAGAGGCTAATGAACCAGAAGTCTTGCACATTCACAGATAACGGCTTACTTCCACGTTGTAAAATAAGGTGGATAGAGAGCTGCAGTGATGACGTATTTTTGCAGGCCAATCCAGAAGTTTGCATAAGCCTGCTTCCTCCAGCAATAACCCAGTAGCGTTTTTTAATTGCAAAAAATAAGCTCTGTCGCCAACTAAAGTGTATGATTCCTACATGTTTTGTCCATCAGGATAATCTTCACAAATTAACACAACTGTAATGAATTTTGAAGCTTAAATACAAAGTATGAATATAAAAAACATCTTCCTTAAAGTTTGAGTTAGTGATTATAAACACAATGATGCTATGAAAGCAAATATTTGAACCCAAATGTCCCATTTAGCCACTCGTTAACAGCCGCAGTTTTAAAGTCACTTAAAAAGCATTAGTGCGGTATTACTGCTTTATTTCATGCTGTGGAATAAAATGTGAAAATATGTTGCGTTTGTGTTAACCACGGACCTCACTTCAGGCATTTTGACAAAATTATTCAAAGAAACCAATTGACTTCAGGACAACAGACCTGGAAGTGCTAAAATAATGATTTGTTTCTGGGTTTTGGCTTGCAAAAATATGTCACTGCAGTGCTCTGTAGTGAATGAGGTATACTATGGGTGATTACGGATACAGGCTTGATCAGTTTATCAGCTGTGCAGCGAGCAGAGGGTGAGGTAACACACGTCATGAACAGCTGCTCATTGATGTCTGTCATGTTTGAGCGATTCAACGCGAAACAAATAGTGCATTTGTATGATATAAAACATGTTTCTCCAGGGAATTCCCATTCTGTCCATGTCAAATTTAATTTTTAGGGTGTGACCCTGTCTTGGTTTGGTTGGTTAGAGCATTATTGGCACGGCTAAGATACGATTGAAGTATTCAATTAGTTTTGACGACGAGAGACGCCTCCAGTGAGACTCAATCTACTTGCTGCCCCCTGCAGTCGTGGAGGAGCGCTTTAGGTAGGTGGAACCAGGGTCATGAGGTAAAGTAGGAGTTTTGCATCGAGTAGAGGCGATCAATGGGATTTCCTATCCGTCCTGCCAGAACTCCACCCTCGGCAGTCGACAAGAGACAGTCCCCGAGATGACTGAGGCTTCCATCGCTGTCCAAGTCATGGAAAACTGTCTCAGAGTCTGAAATGAAGTCGGCGTTCAAATACAAACAGTAACTGAAAAATAACCAATGCTGAAGTTTATCCTTACCGTAGGAGTGCATCTGCTCGGTGCCTAGCTGCGGTGGCATGAGCCCGTGTCGGAACTGCTCGCTACCGTATATGTTCGGATCCAAAGCCAGCAGTTGTTGGCGTTGCAGAGAGGAATATGTGAGCAGGCCGTCCAGTCCATGACTGCTGGAGCCATCTGTGGAGAGACAGAGCCGGGTTCACACCTTTCATCAAGCCATTTCACACAGTTGTGTCCGTGTCTTACCCTCGCTGTCGTCGTTACTCTGGCGGCCCCCTCTGCTCGGGCCCCTCCTGGTCCCGCCCATCTGCTCCTGTTCTTGCTGTTGCTGCTGCTGTTGCTGTTGTCTGCGAGCGATCTTCTTCATCTGAACTCACAAAAACAGCAGTTTATTAAAATCCCCTTGTCCAGGAACAACATTCCCATATAGTGGAACTTCTCAAACAAGCTCTGAAAGTGCGTTCACAATGACAGCAATTCATTTGAACTTAATTACTAACACTCATGGGTGTAGAATACATGAGAGACGTGGGGGATGTGCCCCCCCCCCCCCGTCTATCTGACGTGCCAGGAAATCCCTAATATTGACAAAAGCGTCGAGCTATCGCTGTTGCCAAGCAGAATAAAAGCAGAAATGTTTGATTGATGAGTGTTTTTCAAATCATTACTAAATAAAGTATATAAATAATGTAGTGTTACATAACTGACATATCGTTTTTTTACAGTGTAGAAACTATAAAATATACTTTATGCCTTATTCTGTGAAAAAAAACTAAAAAACTTGTTAAATATAGGGGGAAAAATGTTATATAATGCTAATTATTGGTTATTGTCCAGCAGTGTATTTGATTTCTTAGCCAATTAAAAGATAGATAAGAAAAAAAATAGCCTGTCAATAAGACAAACAAATAAATTATATAAAACAATATATATATCAATCGATCCATTTTCTTCCTAAAAGTATCTATGCGTCTGTCTGTCTCTGAATGTGTTATCAATCTAGCTCTGAAATTGTGTTCATAATGACAGTGATTAAATCGCTTGATGTCACGAGTCTGCTGGTTGCTGGGGATAATAAATGCTGGGGAAAAGTGACGGCCTTTAAACTCAAGAGTTTGAACTTGAATTTAATTGGTAACACCCATGGGCGTAGAATATGTGGAGGACGTGGGGTTGTGTCCTCCTCCCTTTTGATAAAACGTAAATTCATCCCTTGTACTTTCTTTTTTTGTCCAGCATTGTATTTGGTTTTTTATCCAAGAAGAAAAAATAAAACCTGTCAATAGATAAAAATAAATGAACAAATCAATAAATTCTATCCAAAAATATCTATCCAATATGTATTTCCTAAGAGTATCTATGTATTTTATTTATCATTCTCACTGTGTTTGTCTGTTCATCTGTCTTTCTTAAAGTGGTCTAGTCTATCCATCTGTCTGTATATCCTTCTATCTATCCATCTATCTGCCTTTCTAAAAGTATCTATCTGTCTGCCTGTCTATCCATCAAAATATCAGTCTATGTATCTGTCTGTCTGTCCACCTACACTCTTAAAAATAAAGGTGCTTCATGATGCCATAGAAGAACATTTTTGTCTAAATGGTTCCATAAAGATCTTTTAACATCTGAAGAACATTTCTGTTTCACAAAAGGCTCTTTGTGGGGAAAGAAGGTTCTCCAGATTATAAAAGGTAAGAAAGAGATGCTTCTTTAAAGAACCTTTGACTGAATGTTCTTTGTGGAACCAAAAATGGTTCTTCTATGACATCAATTAAAGAACCGTTTGAAGCACCTTTATTTTTAAGAGTGTATCTGTATTTCTGAATGTATCTCTCTTTCTGAAAGTGTTGATCTTTTTTCTGTCTGTCTTTCTGGAAGTATCATCAACTCAGTAGACCTATAAACCTTTTCCCCAAAACTGTCAAAGAAGTCTTTGTCAAGCCAACATTCAAAATGTAATTGACATAATTTTGTCAGAAATCTACAGCTACATGAAATTCTATGATTTTCAGTTCATTTTAATTCTGCACTCTCAAGCCATTTCTAAGCCTCAGAAATAACACAAACACGAGAACTCATTCACTGGTAGAACAAGGATGTTGTTTTTACTTTTCTACCTGGGTAAATCATGATGAAGCAAGATAGTGTTTCAAACAGGAAAGTTTTCTGAATTGATCAAAACCTGATGTCAGCCTACCTTTGCTCTCTGGTTTTGGAACCACACCTGCACGACTCTCACCGTCAGTCCAGTCTCAGCCGCCAGGGTTTCTCTGACCTGCAACAACAGTATATGCATGAGATGTACATACATGCAGTTTCCACACATAACACACATGAGCGGCCTGTGACTGCTGACCTTTCGGCAGGGTTTGGAAGACACCTCGAAGGAAGCCTTGAAGGCACGCCGCTGTTGTGTGGTCAGGATGGTTCGTGGTCTCTTCGATCTCTTGTGCTCTTTCCCATCCTCCCCAGCCTTCCCCCCAACAGAGACACCACCACCATCCTCATCCTCACTCTTTACTGCAAAGGGAAACTGAGCATTGGCTTGAAGGTGAAGAGAGTCATTTCTGGACTACATTAACATTTCTTCTCCTGTAATTATACACGACCTTCAGCGAGGTCACGGAGGTTACCTGACTCGGTAGGGGCCGGACTGATGGCAGCCAGCATCTCTCTCTCCTTCTCATAGTCTCCCCGGCAGAGCAGCTGTCCTTCCTTTAGCACAAACTCATCACCTCTCTGCAGCCGGCGCTCACACTCGCAGCAGCTGAAGCAGCCCAGGTGGTACACCTGTCCCAGCACACGCATGATGAGCTCCGAGCGGCCGATCGCCTGCAGACAGGCACTGCACTTCCGCACAAACAACCTGACACACACACACACACACACACACACACACACGCACACGCACATGTTATTGACATGTTTCTGAATGTTCACTATATGCAGTGTTTTGTCTGTAACACTGGGTGGCAATATTTGACAACAGACTAGATGTCACACAAGCAACTAAACAAAAATGTATTATTTAACCCTTTAAAGCCTACTTTGTGTACACTAAATGATCAACATGAACAAAACCTTACTGAAAATAATATTTAAAAAAACTCCTGTTGTCTGATTGATCATTTCTTAGCAAGTAAAAGGCCTTCTAGTTTACATTTAAAAACACCCACCTTCAGATCTCAGATCTACTTTTATAAAGTAAACAATAATAACTTTTATATTGTTTTATTCATATTTAAACATGAACATTTACTAGATTGAATCCACTTACATTTAAATACTAATCCATATAGCATTTTTTTTAAAGATCATCAAAATGTGAGTATCAAATATGATGCATCAGGCTTTGGGGGAATGTATATTTATTCATCTCTCAATCATCATTGTATTGCACTGCATTCTATGTTTTGAAACTAAAAGCTACCAAGCTTTGATCATAAAAGCACTACAAATATAATATTTTAAGAAATTATTGGCAGATATAGAGTAACTATTTATATGCATTTATGTAAGTAGTCACCAGCTATAATTAAAAAAAGATATCAATTCTCACTCTATATGAGCTATACAAGCCTGATGTATCAAATATGATCTGCAAAAAAAAATACACATGTACATTTTCACACACACACACACACACACACACACACACACACACACACACACACACACACACACACACACACACACACAATAAAATTGCTCCATTTGGTTCCATTTAAAAAATCTTTTATATTCTAAATCTTAATCTTTTTATATTATTTCAAACGTCAGGTTTTACAGGGTTAATTTTATTAACATTTATTTATTACGCTGCATTTAAGCTGTACAATTTCTTAGTGGGTCACCTGGGAATTGAACCCATGACCTTCATGTTGCTAGCACCATGCGATATGGTAAATGTTTTTAAATGTAATGAATTTCCGAAATGTTGATGTACAGGGCAAAAGTGAGCAAGTGTATAAAGCAGGTCATTTGTCCTGCTACCAACACAGAGAAATGCCTCTTACTCTCTTTAAACTGTGTTTTCTTTCTAAATTGCTCATCAGCATCACAATTGGTTTTAAAGGCACTCTAGTTCTTCAATCCCCCTCCTCTCTCTTCTCTCCCCTCCCTCGCCGCTTGATATTTTCTGCCAGAATTCCCTGTCCTCCCTCTCTCGCTCCCAGCCTCCCTCCCCAGCTCCATGAAACTAATAAAGACAGGATTAATTAGATTGTTGTTTAAACAGTGCGATGCCCAGACAGACGCTGTAAACTCATAACCAGGGATTGAGGATAGCATGGGGTTAATCTCTCCTCTCTCTTTTTCACACACTTGAATAAACACACCATACTCGCACACACACACACACATTTACCAGCACCTTTATACAGCCGTGCTCATGTACTCCCATAAATATTGACAGGTACCCACAGATGAACCTGTAGACGCTCATATGGTGTCGATGACAATCTAATCCTTCTGCACCTTTCATTAAGCCAAAGCAACAGTCACCATTCACCCCAAAATGTGACAAACCAGTGCGAAGTTACTATCACATACATGAACAAAATCAAAAGTCCCAAGTTTATGATGTTGTGGTCTCAGGACTTTCAGTCAATGCAATTGTTTGTCATCCAGGTGAAATCGTCAAACGCTGCCCAATGCTATGTATCATTAGATCACGATACAGGAGAAGCTATTATTTAAACTAATAGTTCAACCAAAACAACAATTCTGACAATATCTACTTCTTTAATATTCATGTTTAAGGATTTATTTAAACCCCTTACTGTAAATATAAGCATTAAGAATAAGAACACCTGCATTAGCAGTGACCACTAATGAAATTAAAAAGCAAATAAGAGTATTAGTTTGAGGAACACAAAATATTTTGGAGGTGAGGAACAGATGAGATACACATTTGATGGATAACATGCTTCATGACGGATGGCAGGAGTTCTGGTGTGTGTGTGTGTGTGTGTTGAGGAGCACCGAGTGCAGGACATGAAGGTGTCGTATCAGAAAATCTGCTGAAGGGAGAAGCAGCCAGGTCCACACATAATAGCCTCTGATCTGCACGGATGTGATGATCCTGTCCGAAACGCAGCTGCTATGGCTAATCTGTCTCATTCCATCTGCCAAAAATACCAAATTACCCAAATCACCAACTACTCCACCCAGATCAAAGAATACCCTAAAACAATAAAAACCCTGAGCAAAACTCATACAGAAACTGACTCCGAGTGCATCTCACAAAACCTGAAACATTTCACTTAAAAAATATATTTTCTTAAAAACTATTTTAAGTAAAAGAATGCAAATAAAAATGTCAATCTCATAATAATAATGTGAGAAGATGAGTTATAAATAATGGTTGCATCTGAATAAAAAGATCCAAATTATTGACAATAAAAATATACTAGAAAAGAAACTGGCTTTGAAACTATTTTCAAAGAAAAACATTTCACAAACGTTACAAAGTAACAGCAAATAACACCAAATTAAATTTGACATTTTGAAGTAGGAAGACATATATACACTAGAAATAGTACTTTCTAGTAAAACATGCCGAGCTTTGTTTTGTTTACAACTTCGAAAAATAGTTCGAAAATTTTGTGGGTGTAAAATAATGAGAATTTGGGTTCAAATATTTTTATTTTCATGAAAATATCACCACACTGTAAAAATTACTTTATTGGTCATAAAGTAGGCTCCACTGTCTTTATGCAAACATAATTTCTAGTTTTTATATATTGATTTTGAAGTGAAATGTGACCTGAAAACCACAAAGTCATGACGTTGAACCACAAACTTTTTAAAATGACTGAAAATGTTGAATAAAAAACAACAACGCAAATGAACTCATTAAACGTGAGAGTTACTGAAATAACACCACATTTTTAAACATACACCGACCTGAAAACCGGAGTTGACTTAGGATGAAACTACCTTTGGGGGAGGAAATTATTTTTGCGGGAAGGTAATCAGGCGCTTAGAACATACCAATTGTGTTCATGATGTCAATTCAATAAAGTTGTACATGAATCTATAGCCAAATCATAGTGTGTGGGCCTAATCCATGCACGAACACATAATTTTACATAATCAAACACTTACGGTCATAGTTGCGAGGTTTGTCTTGCAGACTTTGGTGCATCTTTGTATATATATGGAGGCAGTATGTAAATCATACATGTACACATAATTGCAAAGGTTGGTGCAGTGTGTGTGTATGAGCGAGAGAGAAAGAAAGAAAGAGAGCGGATATTGCTGTGAGGGAAGGTGGCTCAGAGCCAGGGTTCAGTAATCACATCATCTTTTATTAAATCTCACTGCACTGCTTCTGCCTTATTAAAATCTCCCAGCATTCCCCACAACCCACTCCCGCCACCCTCCCTCCCTCCTCGACACACCAATATTCACAATGATGAAATATGAGAAAACCAACAGGTAGCTGATAAAAATGTACACATCAGACTACTCGCACGCAAAAGAGAAGGCACAGGTGAGCAGCTAAACCGTTCAGTACTGACACACATTATACTGCCCCAATCATGTCATAGATGCACTTCCTAAACACTTGCCTTTTTGTTCTCCGCATGTAAACAGTGCTACGCACAAAAATACTGAAATCTCAATCGACTGGTCTAGTGGCATGCGCACTTTAATTGTCTAATTATGTTGTGATTGCACTGAGACACATCATAACTTGGATTTATGCTAATAAAACAAATAATGGTGTCATTGTACACTATGAAACACTCTCCGCTGAATTCAGTTACATTTATGGATAACTAGTCATACAAACAACACTTCAACAGGGTTATTAGAAAGTGTACTGAATCTCAAAGGTGGCAATAAAGTTAAAATTACATTTCCTATGATGCCTTGTGTATTAATGAGACTCAATATTTTTAGGTGATCGTGTAAAAATCATGGGTGAAAAATAACTAACGATTTGGTTCCATTTGTTAACATTAGTTAAAGGGATAGTTGACCTAAAAATTTAAATGACACCATTGTTTCCTCACCCTCAAGCCATCCTAGGTGTATCTGACTTTCTTCTTTCAGATGGATTCAGTCGGAGAAATGAATGAAATAAAAGCTCTGGCAAGGGACAAGCTTGCAAGCTTTAGAATGGCAGTGAATGGGGTCGAGATTTAAGCCCTAAAAGTGCATCCATCATCATAAGTGCTCCATATGGCTCCGGGGGTGTTAATAAAGGCCTTCTGTAGCCAATAAATGTTTATGTAAGAAAGATATTCATATATAAAACTTCCACTAACTGTCGTAAACACGTTCACTGAGAGAGTGGCGCTCCAGCGGATGATGTAGGACGCAGGTGTAGCGTAAGCTCCAGCGAGAACCATGTTGTTTCACACAAAAGGAAAACCAGTATCCTCCTAGCTTATATTGACATCCTCCCAAAAAATGATCTTACTAATCCTTGTTTTGTATGTTGAATTTGTGTCCAGTATTTTATTTTGCTCTCTCTACTTTACTTCCAGGTTTGCATTCGTCATCCGCTGGAACGACTCTCTTGTGAACGCACGTATGACAGTTAGCAGAAGCTAGGCATTATGATTTATGAAGATTTAAATATGGATATTTTTTCATACAAAAAAAGCATTTGTTTTACTTCAAAAGGCCTTTATTAGCCCCATAAGACCTTCGTTAACACAAATTAAGATATTTTCCTATAGACCGCAAGGATCCTAACATGATCAAGGTCCAGAAACATAGCAAGGACTTAGGTAAAATAATCCATGTGACGTCAGGTGTTCAACCGTATATTTTACGAAGCTACGAAAATACTTTGTGTGACTTCATTCAACAATTTGTCTCCGCGTAACCCTAGCACCATTTTGGAGAATATCTACTGAACGTAACCAGCGTATGCTGTTCGGTGTCAGCTACGCCCATGCGGATAAGTTTTATACATTGTTGTGCCTTGATCTGAACGAAAACAATAGCTTTTTTTGTTCTGGATTTGCACCAGTTGAACAGAAAGGTTCATGCCAAAAGTTCTGGATGCAGAGAAGGGAACTGCATACAACCAACTTTGTGTCTCAGGATATCTTCCTGCATGACGCTGCCTTGCAACGGCCTGCCAATGCTGTAAAAATCCTGGTCAGGTAACCAATCATCTAAATGATTCAAATTATAAACAGGAAAATACATAAGAGAACATTTACACTAACAAAATGGTCCAAGATTTTGTCAATAACTCTCACCCTCATGTTTTTCCAAACCTGTGTGAATTTTTCCTTCTTTGAAACACAAAAAAGGTATACAAAAAAAAGAAGTATTTAAATAATTTCTCAACTATTTTTGTGTATTTTCTGTCCAAAACAACTGACTTCCATGATATGGATGAAAAAAAAATTGAGATTAAAAAAACAATAATAATAACTTTTTGTTCCACAGAAATTATACACGTTTGGAATGAAATCGGAAAAATCAATGTCTCATTCTTCAAAATCCTTGGTAATTCACTAGCCACTTAGGAAATCCTGATTCTGCAGTCGATATGTGCTAGAATATGATGGGTGTCATAATATCCCATCTTTTATAGAGAATTTCACCCTTATTCTGGTGCCGAATATGCACGGTGCTGACGTACTTATTGTGATACATTCCCCGACTGACAGCATAACCTGTCCATACGTTACAATCACACGTCGGTTTCCTTGTGTGTGTGTGATACTCAAGGGCTCAGGGACTGACACGATCGATGTGTTGAGTTGTGTGAGGCGAGAGTGAGTCTGCATGTGTGTGTGTGTGTGTGTTTGGATAAAACAGCTAATCCCCAGGCCACCAGAACGCAATATCCTGTCAGCCAGATTCTCATTTCCTGTCTCTCTGTGGCAAGGCGAGAAAAAAAAAAGACGCATAGAGGGGGGACGGGGGATTCGTTGCCCCAGAAACAGAAGATACGGCAGCCCTGTTTGAGAATATCTATGGCATTCTTCCTATCTCTCCCCCTCCCGCTTTCATTTTTTGCCGTTCTTCTTTTATTATCTCAGATTTAATAAAGCCAAGGCGAGCAGCTTGTTCTGCCATGAAACATTTATTAGCCGTCTGTAATGAAATTGTTGTGCGGGAGGCGAGGTGATGGAGACTCATCACACATTATGCAAAAACAGTGGCAATATCACAAGAGGAGACACCTCGAGCTCATCTCTCCACCTCTGTTTGTCATCCTCCATGGCCTTCTGACATCCCCTGGGCGCTCCTTCACCGTCCGCTCTTCTCTCCCTCTATCATTTCCTGATACATACACTCTGGAAAATGAAGGTTCTTTATTGACATCCATTGTTCCATGAAGAACTTTTAAAATATATCGAATCTTTCCATTCCACAAGAAGTTCTTTATAGTGAAAAAAGGGTTCTTTAGATCATTAAAATGTTATTCACTCTAATAAATGAGTGGTTCTCACTCATTTATTTTCAAAGAACTGAAAAGCTTCTTTGAGGAACCCAAAATGGTTCTCCAATGGCATTGTTGCGAAAAACCTTTTGTAACCTTTATTTTCATGGCTTCAACGGGAACTTCAGGCACAGAAAAAGAGACCATGTTTTCCAAAAGCAGTAATTCAGACAAGAAAATATTACCAATAAGGGCTTATTAGTAATAATTTTTTTATTGAAAACATTTTGTTTTTCTTGGCTTGAACTACTACAATGTGTTTATGTCCTTATCTGAAGTACCATGTAAACATTCACCAAAAGGACTACACACTTGAGGTTATATGTTTAAAACTACACTCATACAAAAATACATGTTCCAAATGAGTTTTTTTTTACAGCGATGCCATAGAACAACCATTTTTGGTTCCCAAAATAACCTTTCAGTGAAAGTTTTTTAAAGAAATAGTTCACCCAAAAATGAAAATTGTCATCATTTACTCACTCTCGTGTCGTTCCAAACCTGTACAGGTTTCTTTCTTGTGTTGAACACAAAATTAAATATTTTGGCGAATTTTGAAGAACCAAACAGTTCCTATTGACTTCCATAGTGGGGAAAGAAATGGAAGTCAGTGGGGATCATCAACGGTTTAATTACCAGCTTCTTCAAAATATCATCTTTTATTCTCAACATAAGAAAGAAACTCATACAGGTTTGGAATTACACGAGAGTGAGTAAATGACAATTTTTGTTTTTAGGTGAACTATTCCTTAAAAAGAAATGTTATAAGTATGAAAAACATTTAACAACGTCTTGTGGAATGGGACGATTCCATTGATGTTAAATGTCTTTCATGGAACCACCAATGCCAATAAAGAACCTTCATTTTTAAGAGGGTACGTTGATTTTAAACTAGAAGCTGATGTTTTATGTTTAGAAGGAGTGAGTGGCTTGCCCCCATTGATGCTGTGGGTGGTTGCTAAGGTCTAGCTAGTTGCTGGGTAGTTGTTTATTGCTAAATCTGACTTGGATCCCGTTTATCGTCGAACAGGTGAACATTTGAATCTGATTGCTCAGAAAAGTGATGTACACTACCATTCAAAACCTTGGGGCTGGTAAGATTAGCTAATGTTTTCGAAAGAGGTTTCTTACGCTCACCAAGGCTTCATTTATTTGATCAAGAATTTATTCCTGTAATGCAAAGCTGCATTTTCAACAACATTTATTGAGGCTCAAGAAACATCTCAATGCTGAAATCTGTTTTTTCTACTTTCCCCAATTTTTTTTCTGGATGCACATTTTTTTTTTGATGAATGACACTTTCAAAATAACAGTATTTATTCTGAAATATTTAGTAAATTGTTTACTGTCAATGTGATCAATTTATTGTGATCTTGCTTAATAAAACTGTTTGTTTTTCTTTAAAACAATATATTGTCCTCAAACGGTACACAGATCAACACCAAACTGACCAACAAAAACTACTTCTGCTCATGCCTGGTTTGAACAAAAAAACAGATGTACATAAAAGAGATAGCTTCAATCAATTGTTGCTTTATTGCATTGTGCCTGATTGCATATGCCACAATTTAAGCTCAGTATGAATGATAAAGCGAATGGCTTCAGCAAGCACTATTGACTCTGTAGACAACCCAAGGCACGGCAGCGTCCTACACCAGAGCCCATGCGTCATATTCCTGTCTGACAGTACAGCAACTCTCGAACCACAGCACAGCTTGTAGTCGTGTCTAAGAACATAATTAGCAGCGTTCCCAATCAAGACCCCTCCACCCCCTCCCCGTTCCCACAGACACAAAGAGACCGCGAGCAGAGAGATGATTAAGCCAAAATGTGGGATAAATGGAGAGATAAACTGATTGGTGTCATCACGGCTATAAATCTCAACAAGTAGGAAATGAAGTTTGGAACAGAAATATTATTAGAAATCAGACAGTGATGGATGAGCTAGAGGAGAGATGCACGGGGAGGAAGACAGACCGAGCAAAAGAAAGGTGAAGATTTCGGTAACCATTAACCGAAGTGCTCATAATAATGACTCCGACTGAAGATTTCAGCAGAATGGTGTAACTGTAAATGATTGACATAGAAAAATGTATTATTTGGTAGTTGCTCTATCAAAGTACAGGAGACATAAATGAGTAATGTATTTAAAAGGAATATTCTGGGTTTAATGCAAGTTAAGCTCTGTCGACACAATGACAATGATTACCATAAAACGTAATTTGTTATTTATGTACTTAAAAAAAAAATAATAATAATAATATAAGTAAACATGAAGGTAATGTTGGGACACTTCTGCTTGTTAAGCCATGACATATCAAATCAAAATGGTCTCCGGATCCAAACATCTAGTGAGCATACAATCTCTACGGCTGGTTACGAGCACTTTTATTTTATAGCATCTTTACGCTAAACTTGAAAAGATGAGTCACTGTCTGGTCAACTAAGATAATGGTCAAGATTTTTCAGTACTGTAGCATACAATTAGTGTATATTAGCACTCTTTGTTATTTGATTTTGGGATCTGATGGTCATTTGAACCTGGCGAATAAAAGTGAAATGTTTGCAGAAATGTGGAGGTTATAATAAAAAAAGTTATTCTGTTAACCCGTGTATTATTTGAGCTATAAAGCGTTTTTTGTTATTGTTTTACGCTTTTAGGCATTACATTGTCAGAGCTTCAAAGTAGTAAAACTGGATATAACTTTACACAGAAAATGTTAGCACGGGATGTTTTTCACACTAAAATCATGTTAGCAAGCATATTGTTTACATCTGAACAAGTGAATAGTTTAGCATTCATTAATTCCCCCCTTAATAGTCGGGGGCAGTCGTGGCTCTAATGGATAGAGCGTTGGGCTTGTAACCCAAGGTTGTGGGTTCGAATCTCGGCTCCGGCAGAAATTGTCCACGACTGAGGTGAGAACTTGAGCAAGGCACCGAACCCCCGACTGCTCCCCGGGCGCCACAGTGTCACTGCTCCAAGTGTGTGTGCACTTGGATGGGTTAAATGCAGAGAACACATTTTACTGCTGGTTATACTCTGTAGGTGACAAATAAAGCTCAACTGAGTTTAATAATTATTACAAAAATTCTGAAAGACATGACATTACTGGGTCTTTTTCTCAGAAGCAAAGTCTGGGAAGCATGAGACTTTAGCCAAAATCTCAATTTGCTGTCTAGGAGAAACAAGTGAGATATTAAAGCGCTCACATTCGTGATTCTTCGTTCTTACTAGCATCTCTTTACACACTAGGGGCTGTTTTCATTCTGTTTCCCACCCCACAGAGTGATCTATTAAACTTGGGGCTTCTTAAATATCCGCTCCCCTGTTTCCGCTCTGATAGGCCTCAGAGACCCTTGCTAGTCTAATTTTCTGCCAGGGATCCAGGCACCATACCCTGGGGCTGAGAGCCTTTATTGGTCTGGGACTGGATTCACTGGGCTGGGCTGCGTGGTTATCTGACGGCTGTGTGTGTCGAAGTCAGTCAGGAAGACAGTGATGGAGAGAATTTGACCATTTCAGGGATGTTATTAAATGTTTCTGGGTGTAATAAATATGGCTTTGGCTTCGAGTGTAGTATCGGTTAAGTGGTGTTGCTTGAATGATAAAAAAATAAAATAAATAATATATGAAAGTCAGATGTCTGATGACGAGAACAACAGGAACATAAGCGTCATACAGTTGTGATCCTAAAGCTGATGCTGTTTGCATATTCGTTTTATCATGTACATTATTTCAAGTGAAAAATGTCTGGTCTTATTAATATTTCATTAAACTGTAATCTGAAATCAAGAGTTTTTTTTACTTTTTGTGATCCGAAGTTGGCATGAAATTAAAATTGTGCCATTTTCTAAATGCATGTTATTGATCTTCTTGTGAATTATTAATTCATGCATATGATTTCATTAGAAGTTTGAAATTTGTATTGTTTTTAGTGAAATTACAGACTTCTTTTTGGATGTAGACTCCTCCAATCACTGTTTAGCTCTCCTTCACACCTGCCTCCATCCAATCAACACCTGATGAACAGAACCAAGTCGCGCCTTACATTTGTTTCTTTTTCGATAATTCATTTGACTCGTGTACATTACAGTAAGGAAGAAAAGAGCTGTTGCTTATTCCATTTAATCATGACTTATGCAATAAGAAAACTGCCCTACATGGAAAAAAGTCTCACTGAATAAAGTTTTACTTGGAAACAGGTCATAATATGAAACTAAAATTGGATGTTTTTTAATGCACTTTTAAAAATAAAAGGTTTTTGAACACCCAAATAATTTCCATTCCACAAAAGGTTCTTTACAGCGGAAAAAAAATTCTAAAAGATTATTAAAATATTATTCACTATTTCAAACAAAATAATGGTTATTTTTAAAAATGTTCATTTAAAGGTTCTTTGAGGAACTAAAAAACGGTTCTTCTATGGCATCACTGTGAAAAACCTCTTTTGGAAGCAAGGCTCAGCAGAGATTGTGCTTCCTTCGTCAACTGAAAACATTCAACCTGCCACAGGCACATACGTCACAGCTTTACTCCACCGGTTTGGGTCAGCCAGAGAATCAGATGCAAGCAGACTGCAGCGGACTGTTGGGGCAGCAGAAAGGATCATTGTGTCCACCTGCCCAGCCTTCAGGACTTGTACGACTCCAGAGTGAAGAAACGAGCAGGTAACATCATCACAGACCCCTCTCACCCTGGACACAACCGGTTTGCACTTCTCCCTTCAGGCAGACGCTACAGATCTCTGTGCACTAGAACATTTAGGTATAAAAACAGCCCCCCCCCATACCATCTCCAGCATAAACCACCAACACAGGAATGATTACCCATGTTCTGTAATTCATTCCCCATCTCTAATTATTGACTTTCTCTCCATATAAATGCATATGGCGAATAAAGCCGATTCAGATATATTTTTATGAGTGTGGCGGTTTACACTACACCGGATTTTTATAAATTAACTTTTCTGGTGTAATGATTCAGTTATTTTAAATAATATTTTCTAATTTAATATAACTAGGAAATGTATGTTTCCACATCAAACGTGCTTTTTACATTACCTGATGATATATTTGTACAGTAGAATGTCAGCTCAAGATATTGTCTTTTCCCCCAAATTCCTTTTTTTTTGCACCATCAAAGATTCCTTGGCACCCCAAAAATGGAGCGCACACCTGCAGTAGATGGAGCATTGGTAAAGGGGCAGGAGTGGGGGGTGCTGATGGATAGACAGCGAGAACACAAGGAGATATTGTTGTGGATTCACTCAAGGTCACCCACACAGCAGTGTGCCAAGTCTCCTCATAAATACACCACATACCAAACCACAGCCACGATATTCACAAATAATGTCTGCAAGGGCAACAAATGCTTATACCTTTCTTACGGAATGAGAAAAACTGAAATATCCACCATATAGTAAGAAAAGGCTTATTGTAAATGATAATATACAAATTGACCAAGCTCAGGGGAATAACAGCACCAGCAAGAACAGTTTCACTGTGCTCTGATCCCAGAACAGCCATCTCATTTGTAATCGTTGATCACTTTTACCCTCATTATGACATCCTTGCTGCAAGCACCCATGCAAAACAATGATCAAATCTATGGTCCCATTCTTCTTCAACGGGGTGAAGAAAAGCAGTTAGTATGGTAATTTCATACCCTGAAACAGTCCTGGATCTCAGGTGATCTATCTTTCCGGGAACATATATAGAATTATTTTATATTCCCTCTGAAAATTCTTCCTGCTAACTTTTCTATCCTCTTTTATTCTCTCCGGTCCATCTTATTCCTTTCGGCTGGCCTCCAGATGTCAGCAACAGAGGGAGTGTCCACACTGAGCAACAGTGTCTGACACTTCTCACAACAGCGATAACAGGCCACAAGATCGTCCTTCAACTGTCCGCACTCCTGCTGATGTCACTGGGAAATTATGGTTTCTCGGAATCCCCCTCTGACCCAAACTGATACAGAATGATTCATCAGAGAACCAGCCGTTAAAGGGATAGTTAACCCAAACATATCAATTCTGACATTATTTGCTCAACATGTTATTCCAAAGACTTGGTTGGACATAACAAAAAAATGTGGGTTTGGAATAAGATGAGGATGAGTAAACAATCCAATTATAATAAGATTGATGACTCAATTAGACGGAAAAGCCTTCATGTGAACGTGTAGAATCAGATTGAAATGGGTGGTGTACACCTAAAATAAACCAATTCAAAGGAAAACTTAAAGCATGCAAATGCATTACTCTATTTTCTCAGGCTTCAAAAATACATTTGGCATTGCTTCTTATGCTTACTTGGGTCTTATGAACTAATCAGTGCCGGAGACTGAATGTTTACTAAATATCCCCCCAAAAAGCTCTTCTGGTATACCTGTCTTTCAAGGATAAAATTATTATTTGTAATACATGTAATCAAATATATGAACCAAACTGCTAAATTTAGGGTTCATATAAACTGAACTTTCAGAATCTGAAATCAGATTGGATTCATTCCAATTTACAAAAATGTGTAAACATACCTAATAATGACGGAATTTTCTATGCCTGCAAGAAACCGATTCAAACCTACAGCATTACACATACATCAACTAAACCTACCGTCACCAATATTCAACTACACTTTCTAACAGAAATTGACCCTTTGCAAAGACCCGCACCCCCTTAGTTACTGTTGCCATGTCCAACAAGCCATGCCACTCTCATGCCACACACAGTGTTCTCACGCAGTGAAAAATACATCACGGAGCAAAGAGAGACCTGACAACGACAGAGCAGGTTACTTCTGGTCTGAAACAAAGTCTCAGCTTTCAGTTTGTGTCATTTAAGAAATTCAGTTTAAGTGGCACATGAACCGATCAGCTTTACTAGATATAGCATTAAATAAACATGAATGAACACTAGAAAGTATTTTGTTTCAACCACGGAAAGACTTCAATACACCATTGTTAATCTACCCTACAGTCTGGTTTGTTTTGGCAGATTCTGTGTTATGATTGGTCAGATCGCCTGTCAATCACACTCTCTGTGCAGGGTCAATTCCAGTAACACTTTATTTTACAGTGTCCTTGTTACAAGTTATATGTACTTACTATAGTAATTTAGTACACTAAAAATACAATATAGTATTTAATAATATTAACCAATATAATTAATATTACTCAGTACTTTGCAGTCAATTGCAATACCTTACAATTTGTAAGGTGTCCTTTACATACAGTAAGTGCATACATATATAGTACTTAAATGTATATGGTTAGGGTTAGGATTACTTGCATGTAATTATACATAAGTTATTGTTATTATAATAGTAAGTACACGTAACGTGTAACAAAGACACCTTAAAATAAAGTGTTATCAAATAAAGTGTAACCAAAGTTCCTTAACAGGGCATCAGCATGCTCAGATCAACACACCCATGAGGCATTTGCAGAGAGATTGGGGGAATGTTCTGGTGTGCTTCATGTTAATCTACACACTCTCTGCCGTACCAAGACTTTGATGGAGTGTATACAGACACACATTGAACTGTCTTACTTCTCGTAATCATGCTTGCAGTAAAGCAAGCGGTCGCGACAGTAGCAGGTCCCGCTCAGCGCGCTGCGACACACTGCACACTTGACACACGTCTCATGCCAGGACAGTTCATTGACGCGCAGGAGGAAGCGGTCCGCGATGGGAGACTCGCACCCTGCACACACCTCACCTCCTCCCACGTGCTCTGGTGGAGGAGAACAGAACAGGTGTCAGCTGACAGGACACACACACATGTGCCAGGAGGGACTCGAGACACACGCATTAAAGCATCGATATTAGCATGGAAAGATTAAGAAATGATAAATGAAGTCTCACCGTAAGGTGTGGCGGAGGGGGCCTGCTGAAGACATGATTGGTTTTCTTCTGTTTTCATTCCGTTCCTTCTTTCTTTGGAGTGCTGACTGAAAAACAACAACAAAGACTCGCATGTAAAGACAGAAATCGATCTGTGTTAATATGGAGCTATTGTAAGCTGCCAGTAATTGCTCAATGTCATTGTCATATTTTATTGTTATATTGACATGTAATGTGGGTAAAAAGCACACAGTAATGCAATGTACTGTGAAGAGACTGACAATAATCTGAGGAAACAGAGCATCATTAGTAAAAGCCAATGTTAAAAGCTAATGTTTTTTAAGGGGTAATACTAAAAATATAATTTTTTAAATAACTATAATTTTCTGAAAATTATGTTTTTCATAAGTAAAATGGTCTTGTAGCTTATGGGGAAAGGGGTGTTCCCAGAATTTATTTCGAAGAGTATGGTAGCCTATTTGTTTGTGTTATTTAAATAGGCCTATTCATATTTATTTGGTTATCAGCTATGTATACGAGTGTTTTAAATTGTATTGTATGTAACTTAAGTAATGTTTACTGCAGTATGTTAGTCATATGTGTAACAGTTAAGATGTGTTGTGTTCGTGTCAGTGTCTTTATCACGACTGTCACGGGTTTTCTCATTAGGTTTCACAAAATTAAAGTCAATTATGTTGGTAAATACTGATATTCTATGATTCAACGACATGTAAAGACCGAAACGGCTGGCTACGATATAGGCCTGCCTGTGTAATCTCGTAATGCTTGGAAAAATGTCAAGTTCTGCGTCGACGCTGCCAAGTTTGATATTTTACAGTATATTGAACATTTATTTACAGTGTAGCCTATTCTTCACACGGGTTCTCTTGTAGGCTCTCTGTTTGAAGAACGACATAACTTCTTTTATTTGATCTTACTCTATAAAAGGGAGAGTTTAATGCATGCGTGCGCGGGACTGGATGTGTTTTGTGCTCGCGCAGGTGAATCGTCCGGTGTAAGGCGCGCGGCTCCGGTAACCACATTCCCGCTCACACACACACTTTGGTAGGCTATTTGGCAAAACGAAAAACAGCGCAAAAACAAAAACAATCAAATCCATCGCCGTCAGATTTAAAACAAGAAGCCTATTGCCTCAGAAATAATAACGGATGACGATTGTGATTATTGTAATTTAATAACCGAAGCTCTCACAATAAATATGTATTTCCCACTCACTAAAGTAATTTGATATGACAGATAAACTTCGGAGAAAGAGGGAAATCTAAATCTTAATTTGTATTTTATTGCCCACTTTGGTTTTAGAGTATTCAGGTTAAATATTTTTCTAGCTATTATCTTTGTTGGTGGTTAGATTATTAGGCTATTATTATATCTGCTCATCAAAAATATATTTTCTTCGGAAATGTAAAGTTGGATTTGAATTTCTCACAGCAGAAAAACAGTGCGTGTCTGATCTCTTTCCCCATTAATAATGCAGTTAATTGCATGAGTCGAATATTAAAAATACAGGAGCTAATAACGGGTCATCACCAGTTTCAATAATCACACTGCGAGATTCATTTTATATAGACTTACATATAATTATTTTCCCGGAGCTATACGCGTTATCGAAATATATTATTTGAATACTGTCTGTTAAATGTAGCCTACAATATATGACCAATGTCGTCTATAAAGGGAATAGCAGCCTAATGATGATTGCGGCTGAGGCCAATGGTTAAGTGAAAAAAAAATCAGCTTAATCATTATAAGTATTTCTGCAAGTATCAGGCTATTGCAACACTTAACTGATGCAATTCGATATTGATTTCATGATTTGATATTTTGATGTGCGTTCATTTTGTTTCAAATAAAGTTTAGTGTTAATTCATTTTCATTTGAAGATGCACCATAATACATTTCAGTCTTCTGTGACGTGATATAAAGTGCAGACGAAAATAAGAACAATATTAATAGTTTGCTCCCCTTTACTTGGGCTGATAGCGGCGCTTTCGATTATAAAGTCAATTTGATCCTTGTTATTTTACTCGAAAATCAGGTCATTTCTAAAGGTCCAGAAACTGCTGCCTGTAATAGCCTACACTCAAGTACCGTAGAGTTAACTCATTTTCTAAAGTTGAATATTCGTATTTTCCTGAAAAGACGGGTTTTTTGTGTAGGCTAAATGTTAGGCTACTTGCATTTAAAATTCTGACACTCGTCCGTAATTTTTCCTATTATCTGGCCAAAGCTTAACTCATGAAATATAGGCTCGGGTTTTTTCCCCAATACAGACCTATTAATGTATCAGACATAAATAGGCTATGTTAGATGAAAATAAATTAATGTAGCCTATAAATAAATTCATTAACACCAGCAATCGCAATCAAAACTTGGCATTTCTGTATCCTAGATTACAGTAGACAATATGGCTGTACATGTGTAAAAGTCACGAGAAATGATCATGCATACTTCTATGTGAACACATTAAGAAAAGTTCAAGTAGCTGATAGTGTCTAGATGACAGCAGGTGATGCTCAGTCTCGTGCACTTACCTAGTGCTAAAACACACTCCTCCTGAGATTTCTGTTGGTAACATCAAAACACCTTTGAAGAAGAGGACGGGCACCAGTGCTCCAGAAGCCAAACTTTAGTGTTATAGTCCAAAATGCACGCAGCGGCGCAAAAGCATTGCCAGACTGTGAGTGAGATGTTAAGGCGCGTGCTTTATGAAGACTCGGGCTGCGCGCGCACAATGAATGACTGCTGGAGGAGGGAAACATCAAGGAGGGGTGCAAGAAGATGAAACAAATACACAGGCAAAGTAGATTTGCTCTATTGTATCTGGCGATGAGTATCTTGCTCTTTTGAGTTCAGAGAAACGTTTTTTTTTTCCTGGTTGATATTTTAAACCAATGGTTCTCAAACCTCTCCATGAAGTACCCCGAGCACTGCACATGTTGTATGTCTCCCTTTATCTGACACAACCACTTCAGGTCTTGCAGTCTCCACTGATGAGCTAAAGAGTTGAATCAGGTGTGATAGATGAGGGAGGGATACACACAAAATGTGCAGGGCTGGGGTACTCCAGGACAGGTTTGAGAACCACTGTTTTAAACTAATAGATTGATCATTTCCTTATAGCCATCTATAGCAGGTTTCCTCAAATATTTCCCTGGAGGGCCAGTCTGCTGCAGAGTTTAGCTCCAACCCTGATCAAACTCACCTATCTGTGATTTTCTAATGATCTTGAAGACTCTGATTAACATGCTCGGGTGTGTTTGATTAGGGTTAGAGCTAAACTCTGCAGGAGTGGGACAGATTTGAGGATCCCTGTGATAAACCAAGAGTGTCCAAACTTGGTCCTGGAGGGCCAGTGTCCTGCAGAGTTTAGCTACAACCCGAATTAAACACACCCGAAGCAGCTAATCAAGCTCATAGGTGTACCTGAAACTTTCATGCAGGTGTGTTGAGGCAAGTTGGGGCTAAACTCTGCAGGACACCGGCCCTCCAGAACAGAGTTTGGACAGCCCTGCTTAAGATTAAAGACTTGTGAACGTAGGCTGATATTGGTTTGTAAGTTACAAGGAAGTGAGTGTTAAAGATGTAAGAACCATAACATTTCTACAGCTGAAATCAGCCACCATTCAGGATGATGTGCGTTTTAGGTTAAATACATAATCAAATGTGTAATTTATACGTGCAGTCAATATTTCAACCGTATAGGCTAAACGTGTTTTTATAAACATTTCGAATATATGATTAACACAAAAATCTATAGGGCAATAACGTTACATGAATTTGTAGTATAGCCGTATCAAGAGGTATAGTGAAATAATACTTGCTTTATACAGGTATGCTGACAAAACTGTCTAATATGGACATTCAAGTCATTTCTGAAGTGATTAATATGCCTAATTAAGAACTAAAATTTTCTGACTCGAAAAAGTCGTCAAATGCAATGCGCGTCGCGTCTGCCATCTAGTGGCCAAATCGTGCCACTTAACATGGCACTTTGTTTTGTTTGTTTGCACAGTTTAGCTCCTCTCCAACCCCAATCAAACAGACCTGAACAAGCTAATTGAGGTCTGCAAGATTACTAGAAAGTTACAGGCAGCTGAATTTGATCAAGGTTTAAACTAGTCTGAAAGTGGACCTCGAGGAATAGAGCTGAGAAACCCTGAGCTAGTTAAATGAAATACAAATAGCATGTGACATTAGGCCCTGTTGTGTTCAATATAATACTTTTCCTCACTGATGATAATAAAACGTCTCGCTGTATGGTTTTCTCTTAAATGACTCCTCAGTGTCCAGTTATTAATGTTATATAGATGTAAATTATTGTCCAGACATCTGCAGAGGCAATGCAGCGATCTCACCTGTTTAGGACGGACCAATCACTGGTGCTTGTGATAACTGGCTTTTATTATTACACCATGTATATGCACTAAAATGAGCTTTTAACATACTATCTCTGTATTTAGTTAAGTAGTACACTTGAACCCATCTACACTGTACTACAAGCGGTGACAATGTTAAAAGTGCATTTTAGTTCATATTCACGGAGTCTCAATAAAACAGACACAGTTGAGTACACTTGGATGATCTTAAGAATTACTAAAGAATCATTTTTAGTATATTAAGTACAAAATTAGTGCGCGTAAATAGAGCAATTTAAGTACATCATGGAAGTGCACCTTTTTTTACCTGGGGTTATAAAATGCCGAAAACAAAGACGTGTTGTTGGTTACAGATATAAACACAATAAAAATAATGTGGTTTTAAAGAATCTGAAAACAGCAAGTAGACAGTTTTTTTATATATATATATTGCATATTCATCCCCACAGAACTCATGATTCAGCAACAAACATCCAAACAAGACAGGCAGTCTATGTATCTCAAATAAACACCGGTAAATCTGTGCCAAATGTCCAGTGAGAAAGGGAACTACCATCTGTACTTAACTGCACACAAAGTAGGAAAACTAAAAATGTACAGTTGTACTAAAATACTTTACAGTCCAAATGGGATGTATTCCGGTGAATTTAAGGAACGCCAGAAGTTAAGTAAACATTGTTTCTGTCACTGTCAAACAAAATGGAGCTGCTCGCCCTTCCCTGAATCACTACGTTTAAGCTTCAGCCCGGACAGAACCTTTTGGGCCATTTTCTCCTCTGTCGAACGCCTCCTCAAGGATCGGATCAGGCGCTCTCTCCTCCCCAGGGTGTTGTTTGATTGGTTGGTATTTCGTTTTCCCATTTGTCCCACATGTTCTTTAAATGTAGAAGCTACAGCTTTAACCCCCTCATCCGAGACCTCTGCACGAGGTGCAGTCTCACTATCAGGGGTGTATGCAGTCTTATTCTGCGGGACGGGGGTCTCGTGTAATTGGCAGTGAGTTTTTATTGGGATCTCAGGCTCAGGAGAGGAGCTGCGACTGCTGTCTGCGCTTCTTGACACAAGTCCTTCCCTGCTCCCAGAACTGTCCTCGTCTCGGGACTGAGAGCCTGCTTTGTGTAATTGCGCTCCTGCCGAATCCTGCCTGTGGTACTTCACTGGCTGCTTGCTGAAGTGAGCCCTCGACTGAGTTTGTAATTGACTTTCTGCAGCCTGCTCCAAATGCACCTGAGGAGATGCTGTCGCCCTCATAGCCAGGACTAGAAGAGATCAAAACCAGACATTAACAACCATATCATGAGCAAACCCTTTTGTTTTCATAATTAAAGATTATACGTAGGCCTTGATTATATTCAAAATGCCTTTCTGTATTTTTCCACACATTTAGATAAAAAACATTGGAGCATCTTATATTAGTCAAAAGTTTGACTGAAACAGATTTGCTTATGACAGCAGGAAGCAAATTATTGGCAATGCTAGAAAAACACAGCAAATAGTTTGCGCAAGCAGCCAGCTGATACTGAACGTCAATGTCTTTTAAAGCCGCCTACCTGCTCTCTCAATGGCTTCTGGGCTCAGCTGGTCCATCGCCTCATTGGATGATGACTTGTCAGAAATATAACCCTCACTTGATTCTCTCTTGATAGAGCGATTCTGTTAAAATGATACAAATTCTGAATATACGTCGACTTGAGAGCCAATAAGGCAAAAGGGTAATTTGGATTTTTTAATTACTGTAATGTTATAATATTTTATATAACTTTAGTATTATTTTGTGAATAAAGTCTCAGTGAATTTAAGACTTCTTGTTAAAATGTGTTACATATATATTATCGGTTAAAAGGTTGGGGTGAGTAAGATTTTTTTAAGTCACTTTTAGGATGCATTTAATTCATTAAAAGTGACTGCAAAGACATTTATAATGTTACAAAAAAATTATATTCCTAATTAATGCTGTTCATATGTGCTTTCGATTCATTGAAGAATCAAATAATTAAAAAGCGTTTCATGGTTTCCAAAAACATGCAAATATTAAGCAGCACAACTGTTTTCCACATTGCTAATAATAATAAATGTTTTTAAGCAGCAAGTCGGCATTTTTGGATGATTTCTGAAGGATCACGTGACACTGAAGACTGGAGTAATGCTGAAAAATCTGATTTATCATCACAGGAATAAATAATATCTTAAAACATATTCAATTTGAAAATGGTTATTTTAAACTGCAGTAATAATTTACAATATTTATGTATTTGCAATCAAATAAAAGCAGTTTTGGTGAGGCTTTATTCAATTTCTTTTTCGAATGGTAATCATCTTGCTTTGTCAGTTTTACAGCATTATAATTCTAGTATAAAGATGTATTATATTCTATATGTGCAGGTCAGTGTTGATAATAAATGCTGGTTCAGTTCTATGGTGTTTGTGAGAAACTATTTGCAGCTAACAACTCAATCTTAACATGTGGAACCCATCTGTTTTGGTTCTCGCTAATGAGACAGTTAAAGTGTTCCAGTTAGAGGAGACTAGTCTAATTGCAGAACTAATAGCATCCTCCAGGCTTTCCTGTAACAACTCGTGAGAAGATAAAGCAGAGTGCAACAGGGGTAAGGCTCTAACACAAGCACAAGCACACAGGCAAGCAAACGTAATCTTCACAGAATAAGCGTTTAATCTCTCCAGGTCTTTCCACGGGCACGGCGGGACTATTAAGGCCCAAGCGGTGCAAGAGAGGCTCAAGCAGATCAAGATGAACTCTATGCCTGCACGGGCATGTCCACCTGAGGTGAGCTTTTAGCATCGTCATGACAACAGCCAGCTTAAAGCACGGCCTGCGATTGTGTGAAGTCAAGTACTTATCGCCTACCTCCAGAGAGCGTGGACGTTCCCTGCACGCAGCTTCGGGGTCCTGAGAGGAACTGTTGGCAGGAGACAAGGGGCACGAGGCTCTGGGAGGGGTGTCTGGGAGGGGTGCTGTGGGAGGCGGTGGAGGAGGTGTTCTGGATCTTGTTGCGGGACCGAATATGTGGTCATAGTGTGAGATCATGAACTCCACGAGAAGAGCCTGATAGCTGGTTTCCAGCAGAGCGATCATCGACACGTCTCCTGACACCATGGGCCGCAGGAGAGTGGGGCCAAACACAATGCCCAGGTTTCCTGGAGACATCTTGTTGTCCTCGAAATGTTCTGCAACCCTGGAGAGAAGAAAGTGGTGCATTAGAAGGGAACTACTTTATTTAAACGAGTGGCAGCTTTATAGTGTTTGTTTGTTTTTTACACACTTGCTAGGGCCCATTTCTCAACACTCAGATTATATATACACACAGTTAGCACAACAGCAGTCCAGATGGGCAAAACTGTGGCTCATTTTCCATTGCTTTGGCATAAAATGCACTCAATGACAACTTCTTCCAAATGTTATGTTCTCACTCAAACACAATCACAACCAGAACTATATGCTATTAATTACAGGCCAATCTGAACATGTTTATTTTACATTCTCTTTTTGATCTAACATGAATAAAACAGTACTTTGCTACATTTTTAGAGTAATATCATATTTAAATATATTCTAAATCTAATAAATGAAATGCTATCAAAACAATTGCATGTAGCTAAATTATTATTTTAGTATCATGGAAATACTATTATAATTTGTATTCATATTGTAAATTCATTTTTATTAGTATAATATCTGTTTTCATTTTCATTTTAGCTAAACCTTTTGTAACGTTTTTTGTGTTTTTGTCATTTTATTAGCTTTTTTAAATATGCTTATGTAGTGTTTATTCATTTTAATTTGGATTTATTTTATTTTATATATTTTCATTTGTTATTTATGTCAGATCTTTTTTCCAAGCAACAAAATTAGTGTTTTGTATAGTTTCAGTTTTAGTTGACTATAATAACTCTGAGTTGAACACCTGCACAGGTGCATGTCTTTCAATTTCATCACCATCTACACAAACCTGGAAACTTTGAAATAATGAACCCTGTAACATACAGTACAGTGAATTCTAATAAGGAAATAAGATAAAAATAGAATAGTTAGCATTAGTGTTTTTTAGGTCATTGTTTTATGAGTGATAAAGTTTGCTGGGTGACGATCTTTACTAGTGTTCAAAAGAATTTGAGGGACACGTGTTGCTAATTTGAGTGCATTCTGGATGTGAAATGTTCTGCTGTGCCAAGCTGGCTTCAAGTTGGTTAGGAGAACTGTATGAGGAGATTGGAAAAAGTGGGCCCAAGAAAACACTGTAATGTGATTTCACACAGTATGGTACCTGTTCAAGTGGGCCATCATGTGCTGCACTGCGTTGTAGTTACACAGAGGCAGTCGTCCGATGAGCTCTCGGAGTTTGAGCACAGTACTCGTCACAATCCCAGCACTCTCGGCAGCATGGTCCTTTTCACTAAGCCTCTGAATCTCCTTACCCACATTGATGAAGTCGTTGTAGATGTCAAAGGTGAGTAACGGCTCTGGAAGCTGTGAAAGAGGAAGATGGGGTGTGTGTTATATGTTTAAGCAGGGTCACAACCCCAATAGACTTTGAGGACAAGCTCCCAACTAAATAGAAATGGCCAAATTGTCCCCCCTCCCCCCAATATTAGATATTCTTGATGCACGGCGTTACATATGCATCATGTAATTGTTCTGAATCTTATTGAATCATGTTCATGTTCAGTCTTGGTTTTAGGTAATGAGAACGTTATTAGAGTCTAGATATTTGTTTTACTTTAAATACTTCAATTGCATTTTGAGTGTGTGTGTGTGTGTGTGTGTGCGTGCATGCGTGTGTGTGTGTGTGTGTGTGTGTGTTTACCTCTTTGAAGAAATGCTTGAGTACGGAGGTGATGTCATGTGGCGAGAGGTCAGCGAGGTCAACTTGGTCTTTCTGGATTTCAAAAGCCTGACATAACTTCAGAATGCGAGGTTTGGATCCACTGATTCTGTAAACTCCCTAGATATAGAGAAAATAACAAGATATTGAAGACAACTAGAAAATTTCATTGTCTGAAGAAAGTGTGAGTGATGTTTGCCCACGCAAAACCTGCTGTTATGATGCTCGGGTGCTAGTAAAATATTCTGAGAGGCCTGCAACTGCTCTGCACACTACACAACTACACAAGTCATGACCGGTTTTAAAACACTAGGTGACTTTGTAAATATAAATGGAAAAACTGTAAATCATACACTAAATGACTAAGGATCACACATTACCAGACATTGAAGTCTGAAGTAGATTTTTCTTGGGGGTCCTTCAGTTTAATTCTATGGAATTTGTAGTCTGTTTTATCATTTGCAAAATGAAAACGAATTACTTAGAAAAGTAATAGCACATCCTTCCACAACAAGAAATGCTTCAAACTACAAATCACTAGTTCGTCGGTCAGAAATTAAAATTCATCTCTTTTCAAACTGCATAATATAGATCTTAATTTTTTTTTGACCTTGTAATCTTTAATAAGAATATCATAACTGACTTCAGAATTAAACACGCCCCTGCAACGGCTATATCTCAACATTCAATCAAAAACCAATGCACAGATCCAAGTCCCGTCCTGCATGTTTTATGATAATCAGATACTTATCGATACAATACTGTCGCTACTTTTATTTCATTGTGACTTTATCAAGCACCATTATCTCCTCATAGCATCACAAGATCCATGCACTGAGTTCCTACCTGGACTCCGAGAGCCCTGCTCTCAATCTCTTCTGTGCAGCGCAGGACAACGAAGGGCACAGAGTCTTGGCTCTCTCTGGGAAGCAGGGAGAACTCCATCCCAAAGATGAAGCCTCTCCTTTGCTCACACTCTATCTGGCACACCTCCAGGCACTTCCTGTGGACGGCAAGGCCACACTGGCAAGAGAGGAGCAACCGTCAGTCCGCTATATTCTGACCAGTGCACAGTGAAATAATGAGTGGCTCTTTTCTTTTATGAACTAGTCATTTAGCTGCTTAGTCATGTCCAGCTACTTATAGTACATCACCAGAAGTAAACTGAGGTTAAATGGTTAAACAATAGAGCACAGTATTTGTGTTCACCAAGTAAAAATCCCATTAATTTTCTCCACAGAAAAAAGGTTTTCATCTTCAGTTTCAAATGTAGTTTATTTTATTTATCCTGATTTTCGACTACAATACCCATAATCTACTCAAATGACCCCCCACTCCCACAAAAACAAGCACATATTTCTGTATATATATATATTCAAGAATACCCTGGTGAAAAAAAATACTACACTTATTTTGTGCTAAGTATACTATAAATACATTTACATATTTATGTGCTTAATAAAAATACCCTACAATTGTATTTTTGATGTACTAAACTTGTAAATGTAAGTCAACTGATATTTTAATTAATGCACTTTGAAGTCCAACTAAAGATATAATAAAGTATATTTGATTGTGTTAACGTGGAACTACTGCAATACTTCAGGTACACTTTAATTATCTTGCATTTAAAGACCAATATTACACAGAGATGATACGATCCTTATTAAGAGTGATATTAAAACACATTTTAGGCTTAATATTAATAAATGTGTTTTAAATAAATTATAGCATAGTTTTTTCTATATTGTATTTATATTAGTAATCAATGTCTTACAATCTATCTGTATTGTATATTCAAATCTATATTGTACTGTAGTTTAATTTGAAAGAAAGTATATATATTTAAGTGCAAATTGAATATAATGGTTTCAGACATTTAACTGTGTTTTTACAATTCAATCAAAATGTATAATATTAAGTAATGTTATTGTATACTGCAATAAATCATGTGTATGAAATGCAATTAGTTGAAATTAAGAGTGCTTTTTTGACCAACTGCAGTATGATTTATTTATAATTTCATAATTACATCTATTGTCTTTGAGATATGGTTGAAGTGAACTGTCTTCAGTTCGCCGCTTAGACGTCTAACCAAAAAGCTACACACATTTGTCTGACCCTCACCTCTTCACACTCAATCCCGTTGACCAGGATGTAATTGTCACATTGCTTGCACTTGACCATCTTGCTCTTCATCTTTTTCAGTCTGTGGGTCAGTGCGGCACGTGACGCATTTCGTGGTTTGCATGTCATTCCGTTGCTGTCAGACAAACCCTCTTCGCTCTCTGCACACATGAAGAAGAGTCAGCGACTGCACTGTCAGCCATAAAAATGATGAAAAGCATCTCATACCTGCTTCTTGCAGAGCGTCTTTCTCATCAAGATCATCTGAAGACATGGTTCCTGTGGAAGAGGCCTTGGGCAGCTTACGGCTCCCATGAGCTTCAGAGAGGAGACATGTGACTAACCTATTTACAGATGGGACAGCTACTTCATAAGTTACAATAGACTTCCCCTACCTGGACTGGACAGGGATTCAAGACTTCCTCCGGTGCTGTCTCGGTCACTGTGACCGGGACGTCCTGTACATCAACAAATCACGCGGACATGTTAAGAGCGCTTCATCTGAATGAGTTATAACTTATAAGTAAGAACATGTGTGAGAGCAGACAGTACGTCCATCTACTAAACTGCTGCTGTGTTTCAGTTCCTCTGGTAGCGCATATGAATCTTGTTGGTAACTTGAAAAAGTGCTTTGTTTACGTCGACCTGTTGGTGGGGATCTGTGAAATATATAAAGAAATCCAACTCAAATGATGTGGTGGCAATTGAAGTGAACTTTAGTCGACTGAGATTACAGGAAACTCAGTTCAGTTCACAATAAGCTTCTCTGGGCTTTAGCAACTGATTCATGCAGTTATGAACGTGAAGCAGATGTCTGTTACAATGGAAAACATGGCAAATCTAAACAAACAAAAAAAGCACTAAAAATACGTTTGTTTTTCATTTTCATTTTAAAGTGGGTTTTTTTTTACTTCTTTAATGGCATAATTGAAGTACCTTGGTTTTTACCAGGGAATTTTTCTTGTTTTCTTGAAAGCTTGCCTTCGATTATATTATATGATACACTATATTGTCAAAAGTATTGGGACACCCCCTTATAATTAAAATGTTTGACTAATTGACTATGAGTACAAATCTTAATGTTTAAGCAGACCAGTCAAGTTCTTCCACACTGACTGAATCATAATTTATCTTTGATCCTTGTCTTATACACAGAGACACTGTCATGTTAGAATAGAAAAGAGTTCTGTCCAAACTGTTGCTATAAAACTAGAAGCACACAACTCCCTAAAATATCATTATATGCTTAAACATTAAGATTTGTACTCATGGAAAGGAGTCAAACCTGTTCATTAGAAACATTCTACTTTTGCCAATATAGTGTATAATACTCAAATTTTGCTGTATATATATATATATAAAACACGCAAACTAACATTCAACACTTTGTGGTCAGTAGGATTGAAAGAAGTTTTTTGTGCTCACCCAGACTGCATTTACACTCTTAAAAATAAAGGTGCTTCACGATGACATCGAAGAACCTTTATATCTAAATGGTTCCATAAAGAACCTTTAACATCTGAAGAATATTTCTGTTTCACAAAAGATTATTTGAAGCGAAAGAAGGTTCTTCAGATTATAAAAAGGTAAGAGAGAGATGCTTCTTTAAAGAACCTTTAACTGAATGTTCTTTGTGGAACCAAAAATGGTTCTTGTATGGCATCACGGTGAAGAACCTTTTGAAGCACCTTTATTGTTAAGAGTATCCTTGATGATGTTTACTTGAGAAAAAGCTATTTTTAGCATCATTATTCCAGTTTTCAGTATCCCGTGATTCTTCAGAAATCATTCTAATATGCTGATTTGCTGCTCAAAAAATATTTATTACTATTATCTACTGTATGTTGAAAACAGTTATGCTGCCTTATATTTTTGTAGAAAACCTCATACAGTTCTTTCAGGATTCTCTGATGAACTCAAACGAAGAATATTTATTTAAAATGGAATCTTGTCGTCACTGTCACTTTTGATTAATTGAATGCTTCCTTTCTTAATGAAAACATACATTTCTTAAAAAAACTAAAGTCTTGTGTGTCCTCCTTACCTCTTGTTTTGGGAGGTGAACTCCTGAAATGTGAAGTTCTGGAGAGGTTGTTCGGGCAGGTGTTTTCCCAGGATGTAGTGCAGGTAGGGTTCACCTGGATCACAGGGCATGCAGGTCACTTCTAAGTTCCGGTAGCCCAGAGGAACCGCCTCAGTCTGCTGCCGCTGGTAGTAAAACATGTTCACTGTTGCCTGACAGAAGAATAAGACAGAGACAGGTTTCTATGGTTGCTGGTGTATTCTGAGGGTATTAGTAGATGATCACTTTTCATTTGAAGGCGTCTCTAAAGGAGAACCAACCTCTTTCAGCACAGTGTCTCCTTGACAGATGAGCTTGCGAATGTGGACGAGGATTTTACGCTTCACCTTCTGCAGCTCTTTCTGATGGTTGTTCGCTTCACACACACACTGCCTGTACAGCATTTCATTCTCTGTAACCTGCACAGAAACAAAGCATAGAGATAAATATCATAGTGAAGAGACCATAATTAACATAAAACATATTTATGTTTGGTTATTTGGAGAAATAATCCTAAAAGTTACACTTCAAATACATTGATGGTAATAATGTATTTAATTAATTAAGGCAAAGCATATTATATTCTCTCACAAATTGAAATTGTCTATAAACAGAGACAGTAATAGAACGAGCCGTATACTCAAGATGACCTTCGTTTGGGCGTCATCTCTGGACTTCCTCCTCTTGTCCAGGGTTTTGTACCCCCCTGTATCCTCTTCAGCTTTGGCCGTCATGGCTTTGGCCTTCTCCAGCTCCTCACAGCGCTGCTGGTATTGCTGTCTTGCTCTCTTCAGCGCAGACACTGCATCATGCTAATGCACATAACATTATCAGTCACATTACTGGAAAAGCTGACCACGTCAAAAACACAAACATCATCAACCACAGCACTATGAGCTGACCATCCTCTTCTGCTCTTTAGACCACTGCTCTTTGAATTCCCGTCGCCACTTGTCGATTTCGTTCCTCTTGGACGAGAGAGCCTGTGGGATAGATGGCAGAATCCCACCAGTTAGATTATTGATTCAGAGTTCCTGCATTTGTTATAAAGATTGTTTGGATGGATGGAGCACCTGGTAGCAGCGCTGTTGAATGAGTTCAGCAGTGTGTTTGGCGGATGTGCTGCTTTTGATATCATGTTCCAGCGCCTGTGTGTAGATGTTCTGCAGAGGCATCATGTCCTGTGGAGTGCGTCCAAACACATGCATTAAGGCGGACAGCAAACAACGCGTTCTTTACACAATAGGATAACAGAACAGTTACATCACAGTGTTTGTTCAGGGGTAGAAGGCTTTATTAAAATGCATTCTCTTTTTGTTACATGCAAGTCAAATTCTTTCTTTATTTTTATCATTTATTAGCATTTATTTATTATCAACCCTTTATCATTTATTTATGCATTTACTTTAATGCATACAGTTTTCTGTGAGACTTTAAATCTTATATCTTAAAAATCCATCATAAAAACATGAATTATTGCATGTTTAAAACTGGTGATCTTAACAAAGTATGAAATGAAATTATAAATCATTTCAATGTCTCTTATTTTGTTTATAATTTTTAATGATGACTGCTACTGTTGTAGTGTCATTTCCATGACAATTTTCTCAGAATAAAGTTTTCTTTTTGTTATTTGTTTTTACGGAAGAGACAACAGTGTCAGTGAAGTGCTTGAAATAAATAAAATATAATGTGAAGAAATCAACGTAAATGTCAATTTCAATGTTATGTTTATATACGCAAATTAGGCATTAGCGAATTAAATCCACATTAATTTACATACATTTACAAAAATATAAATATTGGATGAAGCCAGGTTTATTCTTGTTCTTGATGTTTCTTTTTCAGAAAATACTGTCAACCGCCAGAAAAAAATCTTTTCACATTGTTTTAGGAATAAATGAAAATATAAATATAAATCAGGCAAGAGATTGTATTGCTATTGTTATATACAGACAAAAACACATGCATTTAATAAAATAAAATCTGAAATGTGAATTTTGGATGCTTTAGGCAGTAGTCTGAAGAAGTCAATTTATGAAAGCAAAATAGCCTAAAATCTCAAAACAGAGAAGTTCCCAAATTGTCTTTTTTCCATAAACAAAATATAATGGAATTGTGTGTATTTAGTATACATAAAATGCTAACTATAAAATCAGCCTTAGCAATACAAACGAGTCAGCCATTTAATTCCCGACAGTTGTTAAATGTGATTTCAACAACTATTGTTTCCATCACATGCTATGGGTGCTATGTTTGCAATGTTGTGAAATTTGCATGCCTTTCTAAAAATAATAATGCAGGCATGTAAATACACTGTTTAGTATTGTTGGTATAAAAAGTAATAAACTCATTAGAGTATTAAATATGTTTTAAAAGAGTTGCCAAATAGCTACATTTTGTGCAGACACACACACATTTTACCTGTTGAGCAACACATGACTTGGCTGCATCTGCTGCTCTCATAATACTCTTTGCAAACTCTTGCTCTGTAAACAAACAACATGATTTCACATAATGCATCAAATCATAACGACAGAAGAAAGAAGTGAATGGAAAATACGATTGACCGATATAAATAGTTTGCATCTGTATTGATGAACACAGAGCAGAGTGTTTCTAAACATCAATACAACTGTGAGCGGACATTAGGTGACATAACTGTATCAGGCCATAACCCATTTGCATTACAGCTCAATGGAAAATAGGATATTCATCATCACTGATTCCAGGAATACCACACCGACCCATGTTTTACAGTGGTAATGTACTTTATGCTTTCCCTGTTCGGTTCATTCATTATTATTGACGCGTAGCCTTGGCTCTGTTTCGTATTTTGAGTTTATCTCTTTTTGCTCTCGTTATACAGTTATCTCACAGAAGTGAGTACACCCCTCACATTTTTGTAAATATTTTATTATATATTTTCAGGTGACAACACTAAAGAAATGACACTTTGCTACAATGTAAGGTAGTGAGTGTACAGCTTGTATAACAGTGTACATCTTCTGCCCCCCTCAAAATAACTCAACACACAGCCATTCATGTCTAAACCACTGGCCACAAACACCCAGTACTTGGTGTAAAGGCATTACACACTTTAGGAAGCTATCAGTAACCTTACACTAGATGGCGCTGTGAGGGATGACGTGTTAAAGGTTACTTCATCCTATCACAGGTGTTGTTTAGCACAACTCATATTCTCTCAGAGATCCAAATTTACTCTTATTCTGTTTCCAGGAAGAAGTCCCTCGGCTTATCTTCTAGACAGAAATGACCTATAATTACTGACAAACAAATCTAACCTAAACATAATGTGTTAGCACATCGAAAATATGAGTTTAGTTGTAGTTTTTTATATTTTTCTGACAGTTAGTGGATGTGTTCCTGCGACAGAAATTCACACAATCAAAGACTAAATGTAAAGCACTCACCCAGGCTGATTCTTTTGTCCATCCAGGTCAGCAGGTCTTTGGCATAACGGCACCACATCTTGGCGTACTGCAGGGCGAGCTCCACGCCACCCTCGCAGCGACACAGGGTCAGGTCCGCATCCTGGGCTGAGGGGGAATACATCAGCATCAACGGATCGTGTGCATGCCTTACTCTGTAAGCTAAACCCAGCTCGGGACTGGCAGAAGCTTGTCCTCAACCAGCTTTAATGATCCTGTCGGCTGTTACTATACAGGATAAATCTCCTTTATCTTCAAAGGAAGTAAAGGCAAAGCTTTGGAAAATGCTGAGTTGTGGTACATGCCCAAAATTGGCATCACAAGCAAGCAACTTATTTGTTAAAAACAATGCAGTAACCCATCATTCTCCAAATGTCTGTTAAAGACGTCGTAAACAAGCACTGAATCAAAACATCTGTGATAATCCAAGTGAAAAGTCGAATCCCTGCGACTCTCCACCACAATATTCCGGATTGGTAATTCAATATCCATGCAAGATTTGTGTATAGGGAACTCCTGAGCTTGCTCAGTAGAGTCCATGAGGCTTTAGGGCTCAGCAGTGCATGTGTGAGGATTTCACAGAGACCGAGACAGTCCACCCTCCCTCTGTCTGCTGTCTCCTCCCTGTGCATTAAATACTACAAATCTGATCTGATCAAAACATCACAACTAAAAACATGAATTTTCTCCATCATCCCTCCAATTGTAGTGTCTCTATCCAACTTCTATTCTGCCATACTTCCTGTCTCATGTTAATGCATTTGTATGTGTGTGTACATGTTTGGCACAGGAGGAGAAATACTCCAGACTGTAGAGTGATGGTCTTTAGATTAGAGTGGGGTTGACTTCCTGATATAAGGATATCAGTATCTCATCATTACTTTATGTTCTCTTAAACTCTCTTTCTCTCTTTTTCTGCTTCTCTAATAGTTATATATTGCATAAACAGTTAAGCCTATTTTTTTTAAAGAGTCGTAGAAAAAAGTATTGTTACACTGTAATATAATAACACACGATTCTCATTACTGTGAAGCATTTAAAACAATCTTATTCTCATTACTGTGAAAATAATCTCATTACTGATGTAAAAATACCACAATGTTAAAAAATCTCATGGTTATTACTGTGATGTAAAAAAAACTCATACTCATTACCATGATGCGAAAAATCTAATTTTCATTACCGTAATGTAATATATATATATATATATATATATATATCATTCTCATTATGTGAAGCATGAAAGTCTCAGTCTCATTAGTGTGATGTGAAAAAAAATCTAAATCATTTTCATCACTGTGATGCAAAAAGAAAATCTCATTCTCATTACCGTAATGTACTTTTTTTATTTTTATTCTCATTACCGTGATCCGTAATTAATCTAATTCTTCTAATCTATTATTTTTACTCTGATGCAAAAAAAACTATTTCTGGTTATGCAAAATTAAAAATCTCTCTCTTGTTACTGTGATGTAAAAAAATCTTATTCTCATTACCATAATGTGAAAAAACTCAGTGTCATTACCATGACATGAAAATCTCTTTCTCATTACAGTGATGCAGAAACAAAATCTAATTTTCATCACTGTGCTATGTTATCTTTTCTTTTTACACTGATAAAAAAACTAATCCTCGTTACACTATGCGAACAATCTCATTTTTTATATTACTGTGACATGTAACTAATCTAATACTTGGGCCTATAACCCTGGTCCCCCCAAAAAAAACGTTACCGCAACATGAAAAATCTCATTACCGTAAAGCAAAACAAATCTCATTCTCATTACCGTGACATGAGAAATCTCATTACCGTAAAGCAAAACAAATCTCATTCTCATTACCGTGACATGAGAAATCTCATTCTCATTACCGCGATGCAGAAAAAGTCTAAATAATTATGATACATTATTTAATTTGTAAAGCAAAATATACATTTTTCTACTTCTTATTCTTTCTTTTGATACCGGGGTGAATTATGGACTCTTTGTGAGATTAAACCATATGCTGGTCAATCCAGGCATTTAGTTAACCATTTAAAATGAATATAATATGATGTTTAATAGGATAAAAGACAATAAACTTTTATCCAGGGAAGTCATGAAAAGTCCCTGTTTAGTCAGTCCATTAGGCTGATCAGGTCTCACAGTGGGGGTTTGAACTAGGCTAAGAATATACGGGTGATACTTCAGTCTGTCTCAGGTGTGAGTAATGAAGGTGAGGTGCTTTGTGAGTACCAGTCAAGGTATCATCTCGAAGGTCACTGTGCGGATGCTTTATTTAAACTTTGAGTGTTAACATAAATCCCTAATCTCAGCTAGCAAACAGCTATATGCTCACAGGACAAGCAGGTCTAGCCAAGGTAGCAGCCAAGGAAGATGACGTCAATATATAGCTATTCAATACAACACAGATATCACCTAATCAAAATCTCCTTTTATCTTTGGTTACAACTCTCTTCCTCATAATTTATAGTTCATATATACTACTCTAATTTTATATATAAATATCTATATCTAACATGCTGTCCTATCTCACTACAGTCTTCAGAGAGGTGGATCAGCGGGGAAAACAGAGCAGCTGTCTGCCACTTTAATCTGCTCTCTAACCCCCGTCCGGTGCTAATCTTGTTAGCAAGGGGCAATTAGTCCATGTGGCTAATGACATGTAAACAGTGTAGGTTGGAGAAGAGAGATTTAGTGGCGTGACATGATGCCTCCGGGCCTGATCAGTCACTCTCTTTGCTTTGCTCCTCTCAGATATCATTGCAGAAGACCATGTCGAGTCAATCAACCACAATGAACCCCGCTGGATGTATGATATTCATTCTAATATTTGTGAGAGCACAAACAAACTGTTCATTGCAAATCTCATTAATCTCTCACCCTGTTATCTTCCTCCAAATGTCCAGCATGTAAACACACATACACAATGATCTTAAGAATTACCGGTTACAGCTCCATCTTTTTCCTCCTCCTCATGGCAGATATTCAACGACTCCACATCTTCACCCTGAAAAACACACAGCTTTTAATATTCACCGTAAGCCTCATTGCTTGAGAGAGATTGTTGAACCCAAAAGTATCATGGAATATGAGTACGAGTATATGAGAAAAAAAGTGGGAACAATAATTCATCCATCATGTCTCACTGTAATATCATCCAGATCAGTGTTCAGTGTGGTGTCTGCTGAAGTGTCTGTTAAAGAGTTAAAGTCTGCTTCTAGTAGCAGCTCATCCACAGTCCTGAGAAATCAAATCAACCGACACAGATATTAAAAATGAGCCAAAACAGAGCCGATCTTTCATTTATTCAAACTGTTTTTATGCTCTTAAAAATAAAGGTTCTTTATCGTCAACTATGGTTTCATGAAGAACCTTTATGATCCATGGAATCGTTCCATTACACAAAAGTTCTTGTTTTGATTATTAAAATGAAATAAATGGTTATTTTAAAAAGTCTTGATTATAAGGTTATTTGAGGAACCCAGATTTAGTGTTCTATGGCATCCATGCAAAAAAAACGTCTTTTGGAACCTTTATTTTTAAGACTGATATTTCATGACAAAGTGTAAAGGTGTACATACGAGCATGTCAATGACAGATCCAAGTTATCAAAATCACGTAATATCTCACTGTAACGCTTGGTTTCTGAGTGCCGGACTGGGGTACCACCATCTGAAACAGAAGAATAAGACAGCTCATGTTGCTGTATGTGATATATTAAAATAAAAATCTGATTATAAAAAAGTTGGTTATGCTTTATTTTATACAGTGTAGTTATACATTTAACTACTGAGTAATATTAATTAACGACATGTATTTACTATAGGGTTAGGGTTAGATGCATGTAGTTATGCATAATTTGTTGTTATTATAATTGTAAGCACATGTAACAAGGACACTGTTAAATAAAATGTTTCCAAAAAGTTCTAACCCATGTTCATATCATAGATGTAAGTACAGGAGAGCCCCCCTGCGGGTTATTTCTGCCTGGCACACCTCCGCCAGTGGTGTGTAGAACAATATAATTACATTTAGTCAATATCATTTTTTTTTTATTACTGACATTATGAACTTTTTTCCCCATGATACAAGGAAAACACTTACAATAACCAAGACTGGCATTGTTTGTTTACAGTAAAACAAAAACATTCATATTGATACTGTTACAAACTGAAATTCTATGTCATTAATCATAAAAACTAAATTCTTGAATTTTCGAAATGTTTTTTAGTAACTACTGAACCTTAAATACCATTTGCAGTTTAATAAAGGTCTGATCATATAGATGTATTTATTAGTCAATTTATCTTGGTGTTTAAAGAGAAAGAAAGTCCTTCAATCAAACATATATTGTGTAATATCTACATTCCTCAAGCGAAAGTGGTCTTTAACTGTTTTCTATTTAATTTAATATAATATGTGTAACATGGACAGTGTAATGTAAAACAAGTTAAAGTATGATAACGCTTCTTTGTTGTTGTTTGAGGTTAAAGTACATTAACTTTTGAGTGAAAGCTTGCAGGAACTGGAACTTAAAACCAGAGTAAAAATAATTAATGACTTGATGAATAGTACATTTGACATCAGGACAGGAAGTCACACTGCTAAATTTCACACACACATTTGGTGACAAATACAGTAAAGATAAAGCAGCAAAAGTGAGCAAGACTAATTTGCACAACAATATTAATAGCTTTTTGCACAAATCATTTCAATGCATATTTTAAAGCTAGTAAATGACTTATCTAAAGTTCACACGTGCTTTTCTGGGTTTTTACTTAACTCTGAACCCTTGAAGCGCATCTGCAATGCTGTAAATGTGGCTCTGAACATGCAAAGTGCCGCACTAATGCTGCACTGACAAAGAAAGTGTCACAGTCAATCTCTTTTTCTCTGACATGTTCCATTTAGGTCAACCGCATCCTGTCTAGGTTTGGTAACATGCTCTGCTACAGGGACAATAAGGACTTGTTTTTGATGAAGAGATTAGTTCAGATGTATGGAATAAGATACTTCTCTTTGTTTGACAAAAATCACCCGCCGGATGTGAAAGTCATCTCATGGATGGCACTGCGGTTATGCTGTCAGTTGACACATTGTGCAGTTAGTTGTTACACAGAATGTTTTAATGCCAATCTGATATTTGTTTCAAACGTATAATGTTAAATGACATGTGACACTTAAAGTGGTAGAAACCAGAAACACGGCATCTATCACAAATAATTTGAAACCAGTGCATGCGACTTCCTCCCACTGAGGTCTTATTGAGGTTTATTTCCACATCCTGGACTTCAGTTATATGTTTTATGAGATTTTTTAATTGAAAAAAAATATGACGAAACAAAAATAAATAAAAATCCAGTACAGTGGCAATATTTTTACTTTTTTGTATTTTTTGTTGTTGGAAAATCCAATTTTTTTTTTTTTTACATGTAAAAAGAATCATAAGTCACCCCAAGATGTGGTAATTATGTACATTTGTCAAAATGTCCCACACATGAAAACGTCCTTGCCATGCAACTTTTGTACAAAGGCAAAATGGACAAGACAGGAAGTGCTCTGCTCATGCACTGATCATTGCGTGCAACAGAAACACGCAAGCACACACATGCAAAGAAAGAGAACAAAAAAGCCAGATATACACATATGCTGCTTAAAGCTGTGGCTGGATTGGCTACAACAATAACAGATTTTCCTCAAAGTCTGATGAAACTCACCCTGAACCTTTGGTTGCCTCAACTGTGCAGTTTCTTCTTCTTCCTCCATCTAGTCCTATACTAAAGAACCTGCAGCTCACAACAGACGGTGTTCGTGTTGTCATCCAGCAGTTAGTCCATCCACCCCAGCTGAAGATGATTCGGTCAGAATCATCACCTTTCATCGAACACCGACCCGGGGCATGAAGACTGTGTGGGTTTTGATAACTCTGCTCTCTCTTCTCTCGCAGCGCCACTTCTCTTCCTCTAAAGCGATGGTTGGCCAATGTTCTTTCACCAGCGTATGAGGAGGAAGTTTGTGTCACTATCACTCTCAGACACACCTAACACCCCCAACTTCTGCTAAGGCCTGAGGTATTTCTGGTAATCTGTGGTAGCGTTTGTTGCAATGTTATTTTGTTTGTGATTCTTTGTTTGTGGCCTATCAAAGGCTCTTGAGTTTGGAACTACTTCATTTATGCTGCAACTTTCATTTATCTAATCTCTAACAATCATGTTATTCTGTATTTGCATCAAATGAATATCAGACAGGAACTTTTATGCAGTAAAACCCCTTGAATTAGCAATAAATCAGCCTGAAATCTTGCTTTAGCATTCACACAATGAAATGTATCCTCACAGCTTTGCCCCCTGCTGACGGATGATGGTTGAGACACAGGAAGAGCAGTGAAGTGCTGACTCAGTGATGGCCGACTCGTTGATTTTGAGCAAAATCATCTCTGTTCTCCTCACATATAGACCTGCGGACATTAGTTCAGGAAGATGGTTTCATATTTTGACATATTTTCAAGAATATGTCAAACATATCTGCCTGTGGATGCTCTTTGTGAACTGCACAAGCTGAACAACAAACCAACAACCCTGACGACTTTTTCATTATATCTGGTGGTAAACATAAAGTCAGCTCTACCAACACGTGATCTTTGCAACAAGGAGAAAAACATTAAACCACTTCTCAAACTTGCCAAAGCGGATGGCAGTGTGGCCAGAAGACGCTAACTCAACACATTAGGACTCCTTTAGGGACACAGACTGTAAAAAAGCATCAGTCACATAAAACGATCACACAGACCTTAAAGAATACATTAATACAGTGACTGCCTATATCAAAAAGTCCATAGTTAATATGACAGTCACCAAGACCATCGCCACACGTGCCAACCAGAGACCTGAGATGACGCATTCAGATCAGGAGATAAAGCAGCCCTAAAACACCAAGAACCAGCCTGTCAGAAAGGCAAAACATACATTTTCATAGTAAAAAGGAAACAGTCCCCACAAACACACACTTGCTCCAATGATCGGCCGTCCAGAATCCAGGTAATGATATTCTCTGAGATCACAACCTCATGGGACTGTGTGAAAAAAGCCATAGCTTCAGAACGGTTCCTGTGCTGGAGTCCAAAACAAATACGGATTACTGAACTCTGAAACATACATAAATCACAATGACTCATGCACTACTGTTCAAACGTTTGCATTAAAATGATCGAAACTGACACGAAAGACAATTACAATGTTACAAAAGTTTTCTATGTCACATAATTGCTCAAAGAATCATAGCTACCACAACAAAATTAAACAGCACAACTGTTTTCGACATTGATAATAAGAAGGTTTTAAATTAGCATATTTTAATTATTTCTGAAGGATCATTAGACTCTGTTTTGTGTAAGTACTTAGTAACACAGGTAAGCATTTCAAGGTACATTTGATGATCAGTTTTAGATCTAAAAACCAAATTAACGTATCAGTGTGTCAAAGCCATGCAACATCATGGTAGTGTGCTTCACAACACTGGTAAAATAAGCAGTGAGAATAATTAGCTACTGCATAACATCCTATAACAATAATTTACTCCGATACGGAATCTTTGTATATATCCTCTAAAGCATTTAAGCTAGTTTGACCCTCAAATGAAGTGAGATCAACACTCAACGCAGTAGACATCATCATCATCTATCTTCAGCGTGCAGGCAAATGGTTTGCAGACCTGTGCCAGCATCACGATGTTTGTCTTGTGGTTACGCAGCTGTGATATAAATAAACCTGGAAGACAGATATAGATGTTGATATGACTGAAAAACTGTCAAAAATAAACGGCACGTCATTCAGTATCTCTACAGAAATGGCCTGCAGCCTCGAATGAGTCTGCTGGAAATAAATGACATATTTCTTGCAGTGAAAATGTTTTAACCATTCTTTTTATTTTTTGTAAATAAAAATAACAGTTTGTGAAATACAGTCACAGTTACATACATAGTGATTTAGCAACATTGTGACTAAACAGCGCAATGACAAAAATTCACATCAAGCACATTTAAAGCCTGATCAGCTGTCCTGTGTCAAAAAAGTAAAGAAATGGGAACCAAAAAACATGTGGAATGGGTGTAGACCTTTAACTGCAGTCCTAATGATACGACAGAAAAATCACACAGTGAGGAGTTTATGGCGTTTTGTTGGCTTTGATGAAGGGAAGAAACAGCCTGAAACACCACGAAGAAAATGGTGTCACAAGGCCTAAAAATAACAACATCCTTCAAGTTAGAATAACATGCTTTATGGCTTAAATCACGCCTTTTATTATTGTTAAGAATGACTATGTTCATGTCTGGAATGTGAACACTGCAAGACAAATATCAGCTACATGTGATTATTTCAGATTTATTAATCAAACTGTTCTAAAAACACCAAAGGACGGATTCACAAAATATCCTTTAGATAAAACTCTTCTTAGCTGCTCTTTTCTTCTTATTTTTAAACTGAAAGGGATAGTTCACCCCAAAATGAACATTCTGTCATTAATTACTCATCCTCATGTCGTTCCAAACCTGTCAGACCTTCGTTCATCTTCAGAACATGAATTATGATATGTTTGAGCTTTCTGATTCTGCATGGAGAGCAACACAACTGCAATGTTCCCAGACCCAGAAGCGTAGCAAGGACATCGGTAAAATAGTCCATGTGACATCAGTGGCTCAACTTCAATTTTGCAAAGCTACGAGAATACTTTTTTTGCACAAAGAAAACTAAAATAATGACTTTATTCAACAATTCTTCTAGCTCTCAGATTTGATCAAAAATATCTTAATGTTGTGTCCTGAAGATGAACGAAGGTCTTACGGGTTTGGAACGGTATGAGGGTGAGTAATTAATGACAGAATTTTATTTTCCAAAATGAAGAACCCTAAACTTACAAGAAGAGTTCACCCAAAAATGAACATTTGTTGACCAATGGATCCTCTGCAGTGAATGGGTGCCGTCAGAATGAGATTCCAAACAGCTGATAAAAACATCACAACAATACACAAGTAATCCACACGACTCCAGTCCATCGTGCCTTATGTAATCTATAGAAACAAATTGTAAAAAATTATTAAATTATTATTATTATTTTTAAGTCACTTTTGGCCAAAATACTTCTATAATATTATTATTTATATTGAAATGTTATTGTTTTAGCCTGTATTTGCTTGTAAATGGTGCTTGATCTATGCACATTTCTCCCGTTTTAGACAAGGCAGCAGGAAGCATTATTATGGATTATGAACACATATTTTATAGCCGGCAGCCATATCACCCTGCAGCCCAAGACCGGTTGCCCACTGAAGCTAAGCAGGGTTGAGCCTGGTCAGTACCTGGATGGGAGACCTCCTGGGAAAACTAGGCTGCTGCTGGAAGAGGTGTTAGTGAGACCAGCAGGGGGTGCTCACCCTGTGGTCTGTGTGGGTCCTAACGTCCCAGTATAGTGAAGGGGACACTATACTGGAAAAAGCACCGTCCTTCGGATGAGACGTTAAACCGAGGTCCTGACTCTCTGTGGTCATTAAAAATCCCAGGATGTCCTTCGAAAAAGAGTAGGGGTGTTACCCCGGCATCCTGGCCAAACTAGCCCACTGGCCTCTGACCATCATGGCCTCCTAATCATCCCCATACACCGATTAGCTTCATCACTCTGTCTCCTCTCCACCAATAAGCTGTTGTGTGATGGGCGTTCTGGCGCACTATGGCTGCCGTCGCATCATCCAGGTGGATGCTGCACATTGGTGGTGGATGAGGAGATATCCCCCTTACTATGTAAAGCGCTTTGAGTGTCTAGAAAAGCACTATATAAATGTAACTAATTATTATTATTATTTTGACTACAAGTCACGATTTAAAGTCAAAATGTCATAATGATGTATTTGTTTCTTACATACACGCAGTTTTTCACTTTACAAGACATTAATAGATGGACTGGAGTGGATTGTTGTGATGTTTTTATTAGCTGTTTGGACTCTCATTCTGACGGCACCCATTCACTGCAGAGGATCCATTGGTGAGTAGGTGAAGTAATGCTTAATTTCTCAAAAACTGCTCTGATGAAAAACAAACTCATTGACATCTTGGATGACCTGACGGTGAGTAAATTATTATTATTTATTAACTACTCCTTTATGAATCTTTCAAGAATTGCCCTTCAGAACATCCTTACAAACTTAACATTTATCTTAGTAAATCTGCTAACTTCTTTCTTAAGAAGATCTTCAGTATATTATCCCAGGATACAGTGAAGAACAGATGTTGTTGTCATCAGAAAGCGCAATCAGGCCTATGTTACAAATTTGATCTACAAATAAAAGGACAGACATTTTAAACAACAACAAAAAAATGTTTTCAGGCAAACGACCCATTTAAGAAAAATCTCTAAAAAGGCCTCTTCTGGTCAGATATATTGTACTTATAAAGTGGAACTAGACTTTGCCCCCAGAAGCAAGTCTAGAGGTGTCTCCAAAACAATGTCTCTCATAATTCGTCTCGGGCTGTTCTGTCCAGAGGAGACTGGAGCACGTCTGAGTTTTGGGCCTCTGTGCTGATCTCAGCCTGTTCCTGGGTTTTACCCGAGTGCTTCCTGTCCCAGTCTGTGCGCACTCTCTCATTGTCCCACACTGTGGAGGTTTCTGTGTCACTGATATACCCAGGTTCACCCGTGTAGTGTGAAGGAAACACAAGCAAGGGCTCCGCTGAAAATGCTTTCAGGTCTCTCGTCTCAAACCGATCCATGTAATCCGATCTGAAGATGACGGTGGTATTAGAAGTAAAGATGAAGACAGAGTGAAATTAGACAAAGGCAAAACATCTATTAATAACAATAATAAATACATTTTCTGAAAACTTTGCCAATGAACTGCATTTAATACAAGTTTAAACTATAACACGTTTAGTTGGTATTAAAATGCAATGAAGTGTTCCAAAACATTACAATTCACTATGAAAGCTGTTTCTGCCACTGAATTTATATATGTATTATATATTGTGTTTTTGCTATTTTGTACATTGCCTATCTGTATATTATTCTGTTATCATCTGTGTCAATTCTGAGAATTCTACAATTCAGAGAAAAAAATTATTCTACAATTCTCAGAGCTGTGAGATGTAAACTTGCAACTGAGAAAAACTCACAATTGTATTTCTCAGTTTGTTTGTGTGTGTAAGCATATCCTTTATGTTTTGCTTTTGAGTGTGTTTGATTGACCGATATCAATTACATTCGAAAACTCGCTTTAGACTATAAATCACAGGACCTTCTTGATGACAAAATACTCCAGCTTACATATATAAATAAAAAATCCTACTGTGGAATAATTGATCTAGAAGCAGAAGTAATGTTACTTGCATACATGGAATCTGTAGATGATTTCCTGCATCTGTAGTACTTACACAGGATGCTTATTAAACATAATAGGAAGGAACTCGTCCACAGGCAACATTTTACTGAGTGGTTCTGCTTTGAGGAGCTTTTTGGCTCCTTGTAATGACATCATGTAGCCCAAGGTCCAATAGGAATAGTCCGCCTCCACCAGGTTGCGAATGTTTGGTACTGCCTTCTCTTGTCGGTCCACTTGCATCCTCTTCCTCCCAATATAACTGCAAAAACACAACAACCAACATGAACAAAGCTCCCATCAATACATAACCTAAAAATTGAGCGCAGGCAATGACTGTAGACAAAAAAAAAAACCTGCTCACATGAGGTCCCAGTCCAGACTCTTACTCTCCACCTCACGCATCAGATTCTGCAGGCGGCGCTTGAAGAAAATCTCAAACCTCAAATCATCTTCAAGCACCAGTGAAGTCTTCAGGCCTCTGTCAACAATCTGTGTATTACAGCATACAAACATCACAGCTTCAGATGCTCACAAAACCCTTAGTCTATATTCACACTCTCGTCCAAAACCTAGTGAGCTGCCTACTTAGACAGTATTTTAAGGCAGATATTAATACAAAGCTCTTCCAAAACAAAGGTGGCCATGTATGCTACCTTTTGAGATGCCTTGTTCAAAGCCAAATCGGCTATCCGTGAAGTTCTATTTCACTTAGGATTCTGTATTAGAAGTCATGCCTATACTACCATTCACAAACCTAGGGTCAGTAAGATTTGTAACAATTAAGGAAATGAATGCTTTTATTCAGCAAGGAGGCATTAAATTGGTCAAAAGTGACAGTAAAGACATCTAGAATGTTACAAAGGATTTCTATTTCGAATAAATGCTGTTCTTTGAACTTCAAAAAATTGACATGATTTCCACAAAAATGTTAAGCTATAAAATATTTCAAAACATTAAAGTGTTTTAAATAATATGTTTTCATCATTGATAATTCTAAGACATTTTTCTTGAACAGCAACTGAAGGATTTCTGAAGGATCATGTGACTGGAGTAATGATGCTGACAATTCAGCTTTGACACTACTGGAATAAATTAGAACATAGCTATTTTAATTATTATTAATATTTCACAGTATTAGTGTTTTTATTAGCTTTTTGCTTGAATAACTGCAGCCTTGGTGACTATAAGTGACTTAGCATTAAAAAATCTTACCAAACCCGTAGTTTATGTAGGCAGCAGAGAGTAAGGCGACTCACTAGATTTGGGAACAGAACTACAAACTGGGATTTGATCCAGACCTCTTTCCAGATGTTATAGTGGGACAGGAAGCAGCCCAGCTCTCCTTTTGTCAGAGGTCTGCCGTGGTATGGGTCACTGTAGCCGGGAAGCATGTGGATTCCCATAGCATTGATCTCGCTGACGTTCATAGCTCTGGCATATAACAGAAAGGCTGTGAGCAAATGTTTCGTGCAGGAAATGAATGCTGCATTTGTTTGAAGGTAACAGAAGTGAACTTACTTGCCATCAACAGCTGCTATAATCTTGCAGTCGATGTCTTGCTCTCTCAGCGCCCTCAGCATGCGCTCACGACGGTCGGCCCGCCGCTTCAGGTTGATCATAAACACCTTTTAAAACATAAAAAGCACACTGAATACAATGTTAGAAAAAAGAACCATTCCAATGAGCACAATTAACCCAGACGTTTACCTCATCAAAGTCAATTTTGTCAGGTGTTTTGACAGGTTTGGGCAAGTATCTGGAAGGCTCAACTGGAGGATTTCGCACTGGAAATTAAAAGAGGTGGTTACATTTGATAAAGCATAAGTATACGTTTTTTCTTCTTTGTAAAGTTGAAACTTACCATTGACCTCCAGCAAAGTATGAATAAAGCTGTCAACTTCATCCTGCATTGTACTGTGTGCACGAAGAGGCACTGGGAGATGCCCATAAATCTCTTTGTTACAAATAAACATTTGTACCTCTGCAAAAACCACAGAGAATACAAATAAAAGTGTGAATAGGCACAATGCTACATACAAAAATGTAAATTCAGTCATCATTTATACACCCTCATGTCATTTCAAACCTGCTTGATGTTCTTTCTTCTGTGGAACAAAATAGATTATATTTAAAAAACCTTTTAGTGTTGTTTTTTGTCCATTAAAAAAGTCACTGTGGTCCAAAAGCTTGGAGTTCATTGTTAACATTCTTCAAAATATCTTCTTTTGTGCTCCACATTTAGGTTTGGACCGACATCAATTATTTTGATTTTAGGCTAACAGGCGTGCATTGTGGGTATCTGTCGTTGGCACCTACCTGCCATGCGGGCTGAAAACGCAAAGACTATAATGTCGTCAAAAGCCCAGGTGTAGTCTGGATGAGGTGGGTGAAAGGCAAGCAGTCTGGAAGCTTCTTTCCGCAGGTCAACCAGGAAAGTTGAGTGCACCATGGGAACGGCAAAGCAACCCCTACGCACTTGCTTGCGCATGGGGATGTAGGCAGGGGTTCGTTTATAGTAGCCCTGGAGAAGTTTGATGATATGTTTGTTTTTTATATTTCTGGAGAAAGTGAAAGATTACATTCACATATTCAGAGGAACTGTACCTGGGATGTCATTCCACACCAGAAGTTTGAGTAGGCAGCACGAGACTCCATCATTGGTGCCACAATTGTCTTGTTCTCCTTTATCAGTTTCCATAAGACGTCTCGGTTGATCAAAAGGTTATCACAATCAATCATCTGGAAAGATATAATATAACAATACATTTTCATGCATGCAAAAACAAAGCTAACTCAAGAATCACCAAAAGGCATATCAGGAAGTAAAATCAAGTACAATCACGAGTCTAAATCACTGGTGTTGAATGTTATTGATTGTATCCAACACAGTATTTAAGGGTCCCCCATTAAGATATTTATTCTTGTGTATTCCATGTATTCAATACAGCTTGGATTAAATTTCTTACAGAAACTGAGAGTCTTGCTTAAATAAATCCTGATTTATTTTGTCATTTAGGAAGATTCAAGAACTGTATGTTTCTTATGAGTGTTCACATGTAGCCTTTGGCAGTCATCATTTAAACCGTCACTTCTGGCCAAAATACCAGAGTACATCCCTGTTCATCCCTTGTTGTGTTCTCACATCAAAATCCACCAATCAATTTGTTTTGGACTGTTTTAGCTTGTAAACAGAAGTTAATTTGTGCATATTTCTCTCCTGATTCAGACAAGACACATTTTTCAGAGTAAGCTATTTTTTGGACAAAGGATGGAAAGTAATGGTCACCGCTTTTCACTTCAAGATGTTAATTGGTGGACTGGAGTGGTGGATTATTGTGGTGTTTTTATCAGCTGTTTGGAATATCATTCTGACGGCACCCATTCACTGCAGAGGATCCACTGGTGATGTAATTTTACATTTCTCCAAGTCTGTTTCTATGAAGAAACAAATTCATCTACATCTTAGATGGGTTGAGGGTGAGTACATTTTAAGAATTTTTTGTGGGGGTGTGAACTATACTAATTGCAGTAAAACTTTGCAATGTAGTGCTGAATTATGACTCCCCTGCTTCTCCCTAAAACAAGAAAATGATACAAGAGTCCACATTTGATGGCATGTCTTTATGCTCTAAAATGTCACCTTATTTGCCAAAATGTGATTGAAATTTACACTGCCCAATTACTTCAGTTATCTTATTAAGAGAGATTCGATCAAATAATCGTGATAATCAGATGACTAATCAATAATTACACAATTCAATGGCCACAAGTCTCAATTTACCAACTTGGAGATTCATGTCATAACGAAGAAAGCGGACAGAATGTGGTAAACTCACCATGAGATAGTCTGCCCACATCTCTCGTGCAGACTCAAGTGCTGCCTGCCGCAGTTTCATGATGTAGGCATAGTGCTCATTCGTCCAATCCTTTGGTCCTTCCTCATCATAATATTTTCTGAATGAGAAAGTACAAATGTAGTACAAGAAATGCAATAATGAACCAGTTCCATGAAACCACAAGTGAAGAAACATGGCAAACCTTGGTTCCTCCTTTGGCCTCCACTCCACATAATGGTAGAGTTTCTGTACATTGGTGAGCCAGTCTCGCAGTAGATAAGTAGTGTTGTCAATGTTGTGGTCGGTTGCCACCCTGTCAGAAACATACAAACGGTGCTCATTTTGTGCAGTTTAATTTCTACAGAATACAATATCTGGTGGAAACTAAAGATGGGCTAACCGCACGATTATGATTACCTGCACTCGCACAGAGTATAATCACACCATATTTAAGAAATGCATAATGTATATTTAGAACAGCTACAGGGAAACGAGTGAAGAAACACAAATGCTCTAAATTAAACTCTATAGCAGAACTAGACTAAAAGAGTAGCAGAACATGAGAAGTGAAACTGCCAAGCTATCGGGTTATCACGGAGAGACAGTAGCAGAGATAAAGTAAACAGACAGGTAGTGTCCCATTCTGCTGAAGGCAGAAGTTAAACCACACGTCCTAGTTTTCACTGGCTCTGTCTCAGAATGAACAGATGAGTCTCCCAGAGCAGAGCGTGAAACAGCACAGCTGTACAGATCGAAACAGACTTAGCCCATCAACTCTGGCCAACAGCTACTACTACTACAGTACAAACTGATTCATGAAGGAACTTAAAGTCAGATTTTTGATCAAGATCAAGTCTATTGTCAAACAGTTATATCAGTGGATTTCAACCTTTTTGACTCAGAGGCCCCTTGTTGTTTAGCACAATACAAGCTATTTCCAGTATTTCTGCTGCAATTGACAAAGCTGCTTGTTTTCTAAAAAAATTTATTAAGAGAAAAGAGAAATATTGATAATAAATTAACTTTTTGTGACTTTAGAAGTTTCATGAAAAGCATGTTCTTCAATTCTTACATATTTTGGGGGAAAATAAATATTTGTACTATTTTTATTTTAATAGATTGTTTTTAATATATTTTTATGATTTTCAACATTTTACTTCAGATAATAGTTTATGCTAATATATTCATAATAATATATTCATTTTTAATACTTTTTAGTAATCTTTAGGCAGAAGGTTTCTGAGCCCCCCTAGTTATAGAAGTGTCATATCCACTTGATTGTCTCTATGACTCTCTCTTCTCTCCACCTGTAGCCAGTGTGTGGTGAGCGCATACACTTGATTGGCTCTACGACTCTCTCTCTTCTCCACCTGTAGCTGGTGCGTGGTGAGCGCATACACTTGATTGGCTCTACGACTCTCTCTCTTCTCCACCTGTAGCTGGTGTGTGGTGAGCGCATACACTTGATTGGCTCTACGACTCTCTCTCTTCTCCACCTGTAGCTGGTGTGTGGTGAACGCATACACTTGATTGTCTCTACGACTCTCTCTTCTCTCCACCTGTAGCTGGTGTGTGGTGAACGCATACACTTGATTGGCTCTATGACTCTCTCTCTTCTCCACCTGTAGCTGGTGTGTGGTGAGCGCATACACTTGATTGTCTCTATGACTATCTCTCTCCTCTCCACCGGTAGCTGGTGTGTGGTGAGCGCATACACTTGATTGGCTCTATGACTCTCTCTCTTCTCCACCTGTAGCTGGTGTGTGGTGAGCGCAAACACTTGATTGGCTCTATGACTCTCTCTCTTCTCCACCTGTAGCTGGTGTGTGGTGAGCGCATACACTTGATTGGGTCTACGACTCTCTCTCCTCTCCACCTGTAGCTGGTGTGTGGTGAGCGCATACACTTGATTGGCTCTACGACCCTCTCTCCTCTCCACCTGTAGCTGGTGTGTGGTGAGCGCATACACTTGATTGGCTCTACGACTCTCTCTCCTCTCCACTTGTAGCTGGTGTGTGGTGAGCGCATCTACTTGATTGGCTCTATGACTCTCTCTCCTCTCCACCTGTAGCTGGTGTGTGGTGAGCGCATCCACTTGATTGGCTCTACGACTCTCTCTCCTCTCCACCTGTAGCTGGTGTGTGGTGAGCACACTGGCGCCGTTGTCCTGTGGCACACTGGTGGTGGTTGAGGAGAGACCCCCCCGCATGATTGTGAAGTGCTTTGGGTGTACAACAATACACAATAAAGCGCTATATAAATGCATAATTCATTCAAATGCATCTTTCGTAGCATTATTAATGACTTTGTTAGGTCACGACTCATGACTACGACTAAACTAAGTTTACGTACATTCATTTCCTCCACTTCTGCCATCATGCAGAAGTGAAACTGTGCAGTTGTTATCTTAAAAAGCTTAATCTAACCTTAAACTGTTATTTTTGTTGTTGTAACAATGTAATTTTGTGAGTTCAGTCATATAAAAAATATATAAATTTTTTTTAAAGATTTAAAACCTATTAATGGATTTAAGGGATAATCCAACCAAAAATGCAAATTCTGTAGTCATATCGGCCCTCATTTTCTATGCATTTCTTTTTTCTGCTGAACACAAAGGAAGTTATTTTGAAAAAATGTTGGTAACCAAACAGTTTTGGTTCCTATTGACATCCAGTGTATTGCCTACATTCATCAAAATCGTATTTTGTGTTCCACACAAGTAAGTCATACAGGACAGGGGAGTAAATGATGACAGACTTTTATTTATTTTCTTTTTATATATACAGTAAAGGCCAAAGTATACTTTGTACACGTACAGTGCACGAAGAATAGAAATAAGTAAGGGAAGTGAGGGGAAATGGGGTCACACATGTGAATTCAAACATGTGATGTCAACATCAACGTGTTGGAGCATGTGCACTTACCTCTAGACCAGCTGCATCACCTGGCAGCGTTTTATTAACAAAAAAGCTTCATCTGTATGTTGTCTGAGACCCATATGCTACCACATAAAAATACACATTTACACATACAGAAAACAAATAAATCTGTACAAGTAAATGACAATGAACAATCAGCAAATCATTGTCCATATGACTGTACATTATTATACTCACCAGATAAATACATTCATGACAAGAAATAGTGGGTGAATGGTCATTATTCTAAAACATTTAACTATTAAACAAAAAGTCAAAATGGAGTCTATCCAATCAGAACCAAGTCTTCCAGAAAAAGTTTTTGTTTTAGTACAGTGATCAATACAATTTACTGCATTTCCGTTTTGCAGTGTTCACTCCTGAAGAGCACCATAAGCTAAACTGATTGTTTATATAATTGTTTTTAATATGTTTATTCCCTTGTCGTTATATGACGATTCAATCTGGGGCATGATTACGGTAAGCTTCAGAGCGCTCTTGGTAACTGACACCTTTACCACAGAGCTCTTCATTCACTGGTTAGGACAATGACATCTTTAAGGGAAAAATTCAAGTAAAGCTGGCAGAGAAGAGCAGGACAAAGTATAGCGAAGCTCCTCCAATCAACCCCTCCTCCCCCTTTAAATTTTCCCTCCAGAACATTGAGTTTCTGGCAGACAGATGTTCACAGACACCAAGAAAGAAACCCTAGTCCAAAAAGCAATTGAAAGTATTGCCACAAGTAACAAACTGGGACTACAAAACCAGTCATAAGTGTCAATTTTTTTAAATTGATTTATACAATAAAGACGAATAAATATGCTTTCTATTGATGAATGGTTTGTTAGGATGGGACAACATTTGGTGGAGATACAACTATTTGAACAGCTGGAATCTGAGCAAGTTCTCCAGAGTGCAATCTGGACAATCGGGGCGGGGCGACACATTGAGGCGGGGCGACACGTGTTGCTCCCCCCACCCCCAATTCCATTGGTTTATAACATGGCAAATCTTATTGGTGTAGAGCGTGCACATTTTGTGTGCGATTTTGTAATTGATTTGGCCATATTACAGAAATGTGCTAACTCTAGAATCATAGGCCTCTCTTAATTATTATCTGTTTAATAAATATGGTCATTTTAGTCAGATGAAGTCATTGTTTACAAATGAACTCTTGATGACAGCACCTCGGGGTTCTTCAGACTGAATAGCGCTTCATTCATATTTCCTTGAGGATCAGCAGGCCACGGATCAGCATTAAATTGGGATTTTATATGTAAATGCTGATCATTTACTGTATTTTAGAGATGGATGAACATGAACATAAGTGGCTGATTTTACATTTTAAAGCACAACTGTTTTTTGTTGTTGTTTAAAGAGATGAGTTAAGTTGCTCAATGTGTCACAAATAAAGTGCTAATGAAATGTTTTCATGGCAAGCTCAATGTTTCCTTTTTTATATCTTAATAAAATATTTGAGCCTATTCTCTTACCGTTTTTAAAAGTTCCTATCTTATAGTAAATAAGTGTCCGTGACATCAGATATTAAAAATCAAATTATTTATGTATCCACAGCCTCATTGTGTGTGCGTGTTCATATCTATGTATGGGATGAATTTAGATTCAGTTATTAACACTCAATCATTGTAGCCATGTAGACCTGCATAACTATTGAATAGTAAATCACTCGGAGCTGTAAATCTGAAATTTACAGAATAGGTACGTGAGCAGGTAGTGAAATAGGTACGTGAGCACTTTTAATGAGTAAAAGAGACCTTCTCTGTGATTAATATTTTTTATTTTTTATTAAAGACTATAATAACAATCTAAAATCAGTAGGCCTAATATACAGTGATTCCTTGTTTTTTTAAAGGATTGAGCCACAAAACCAGTAATTTAATTTGTGCATATAGCCTATATAAAAAAGTATAAATAAAAATGTTGCAGAGAAAATTAAAATGTATTGCTTAAATACGCAATAAAACACATTAATAATAATATTTGCTGTAGGTCAGATTTAATAACTGTTTTAGTAGTCAAAATGTTTTAAAGTAGGCCTATAAGCAAAACAAAAACATACATATATATATATATATATATATATGCGTGTGTGTGTGTGTACATATATATATATATATATATATATATATGTGTGTGTGTGTATTGTTTCAGCAATGTTTTTATTACCATTATCCACACATAAAACCCCAGTTCACGCTGATGGACAATTTGGTATTATTGTCTTATTTGTCACCGCAGTTGTTCTTTAAAATAAAACCTCAAATAAAAAAAGTCTTACTGAACTACAGTGGATTACAATCATATCCTAATTTTTGTGCTTATCCACGATCCTAAAATAAAGAATATAGGCGTGGGTCATTTTTATCAACATCCCCAAGCTAAAACTGCTCAGTCTGCTTCGTGTACAGCTAAAAGTGCAATAATATCTGACTTAATTTAACCTGTTGAGATTAAGGACCACTATTTACATTCATCACACAGAAACATAATTCATATTTCTCATAGGTGAGGCTATTTATAGCATAGGTAGGACTAGATCATGGCCACGAATTAAGAATTTGTTCCCCAGACTTCATTCGTGAGCCGCTAATATTAACTTTACATTACATTATATTACATTATACATTACTCAAATTACACAGCTCTGTCCGAAAGTACTCTGAGATGCCGTCACCAAGCGTTTAATAGGAACTTAATCAAACTAATTCGTCATAAGTAAAACAAAAAACACATTTGCTAATTGATTCTAACTAAAATCACTGTTTTTAATACTTCATATGTATGTAGTACAGCAATACAGTGTAGATCATTCATAAAAACGTAACTTATATAAAAGACTGCTCATGAGCAAACTTCTACACCAATAAGCTCTGCTGTGTTATAAACCAATGAAATTGGGGGTAGGCGGGGCGACACGTGTCTCGCCCCACCTCAATGTGTTGCCCCGCCCCATCGTCAAAAAAATCTAAATATTGAGGAAAATCGCCTTAAAACTTGTCCAAGTGAAGTTCTTAGAAATGCATATTACTAATCAAAAATTAGTTTTGATATTAGGAAATGTACTAAATATCTTCATAGAACATGATAATTAATAACCTAATGATTTTTGGCATAAAAGTACAATCGATCATTTTGTCCAATAAAATGTATTGTTGGCTATTGCTACAAATATACCCATACTACTTAAGACCAGTTTTGTGCTCCAGGGTCACAAACGGGATACTAGTGTCTGGTAAAAAACGCAGGGGTAAGCCTATCTAATATAGTACTGGTGCAACTCAAGTAGATAAGATATTAAATACTAGGATAGTTACACATAGTAATAAGTCCTAGTACATATTAATGAAAAGCTACTATACACCTGGGAAAAAACCTAGTACACGGACGTTTAGTTTGCTACTATATTAACAATAGAGGAAATGTTGGGAGTGTGACTAGCAGTCACTTAGTATGCCATGAATAAGTAAGTACTAACTTAGTCACGATTGGAAGACTTATTATTAATGGAACATTCGTTCTAAACGCGCACACTACAAGCATTATGACGTGCTATGAGATTCTACCATTATGACATCAGTAACATTCGAGTCTGACTGAGCAGCTGCACGCCGTTACAGACACACACACACACGCGCGCGCGCGCGCTTACCACAGCGCGATCCGGTCTTTAGGGAAATCGAGGCGCTCGATGGTTCCGAGGAAATGTGGCAGCGAGTGCTGGGCGTTACGGCAGATGAGAGCGATCATTACTCGGGGAGCTAATATAGAAGACTCCGGGCTCCAGCGCTCTTCGTGGAAGTATCCTTGAGCTGGTCCAGTGTTCATCAGACAGGACCACAGCACCGACACGAACAACACGAACCAGAGCATTGTACAGCACACACTCTCCACAAACAAGCATACGAGCTCTTGTAGCTAAAGCTAAACCACACAATTACACCCAGAGGTAGAAAGTTAAAACGGGTAACTTTAGTTTAAATAATTCCGCCGACCAAAATCCGCCTGCATTGACAACACCGCAGTTTGGAGCGTTAAAGGGGACGTTACGCTGACGTTTAAAGGGGAGGGACACCTTCTGGTAAATCTGCAAACTAAGAGCACGTTAATTTTTTTTTTTTAAACATTTGTATATTTTACAGCAGATCTGTAAACGTTGTACATTTAAGGATAAGTTTTATAATGCATTATATATTTATAAAAGTCAGGAAGTCGTGGCCTAATGGTAGAGAGTTGGACTCATAATCGAAAGGTTGCAAGGCACCGAACCCCCAACTGCTCCCCGGACACCCGCAGCAGAAATGGCTGCCCCCTGCTCCGGGTGTGTGTTCACGGTGTGTGTTCATTTGGATGGGTTAATGTAGAGCACGAATTCCGAGTATGGGTCACCATACTTGTCTGTATGTCACGTCACTTTTACTTTACACCAGCAATGTGTGTGTGACTGTGTATATATATATAGCTTATATAAAAATAAACCTGCATTATAAAAAAAATTTAATCACAAAAATCTATAATCCTTTCTAAAAATCCTTTCATTGAACAAAATCAATTGAAAATGCTGGAATATCTCATTAAATAAATGTTTTTCTCAAATACATGCTGGACACAGTAATTGGTACCCTTAGATATTCTTGAGTAAAATATCTCTGTAGTATATTCATATTTACAATTTTGAGCATTCCAGGGGGCTGTTTTATAAAACACATTTACCAAATAGGCCAGGTATATTTTAGTTAGATGATTCAAAATATGTCAGTTTAACTGAAATAAGCCTGGCTTATTTGGTACACTTTTTTTTAAACAGCCCCCTGGATGATTATGAACATGAAAATATCCAGCCATGACTTCCTGTTTCACATAAATATAAATAGGAGGGAAAACAAAGCCCAAATTCCCTTAATAATCCATCACAATGAGAAAAACCAAATAATATATTTCTGATATGCAGCAAAAGATAATTGAGCTTCACAAATTAGTGAAGTAGCTTTAAGAAAAGAACTAGAGCAGTAAAAATTCCCATTTCCACCATCAGGGCAATAATTAAGAATTTCCAATCAACATAAAATGTTATGAATCTTATATCATCCTAATGCACGGTGAGGAGGAGAGTTTGAGTGGCTAAAGACTCTCCAAGGACCAGGGCTAGAGAATTGCAGAAAGTAGTTGGGTCTCGGGGTCAGAAAACCTTTAAAAAATTGGTCAAACAGCCCCTACATCACCACATGTTGTTCCGGAGGGTTTCAAGAAAAAATACCTAGCTCATCCAAAAACAAACTCCAGCATATTCAGTTATCAGACACGACTGAAACTGGCTTCTATGGTCAGATCAGATTAAACAAAAAAATTAGCTAAAAAAAAAAATAGTATAATGAAATATACTGTTGTATTTTTGATGTTGTGGGCCTATATTTCTGCTGGAGGTCCTGGACATCTTGTTTAGACACATGACATCATAGATTATATGAAATACCAACAGACAAAAAATCAATAAGTGACGGACACTGTTAGAAATCTTAGAATGGGCCATGTTTGGATCTTCCAACCGGACAATAATCCAAACACAAACCTAAAAAACAACACAAAAATGGGTCACTGAGCACAAAACCAAGCTTCTGCGATGGCCATTCCAGTCCTCTGACCTGAAGCCTGTAGAAAATAATGAGGTGAACTGAAGAGAAGAAGCACAACATGGAGCTGTGAATCTAAAGGGTCTGGAGTGATTCTGGATGAAGGAATGGTCTCTGATCTCTTGTCAGGTGTTCTCTAACCTCATCAGTATTATAGGAGAACATTTAGAGCTGTTTAAGATGTTTCAAAAAGTATTGAATATAAGGGTGCTGTTAATTTTGGCCAATGTGTATTAAGAGAAAAACATTTATTTCATAATGATATTTCCCCCCATTTTAAATTATTATTCTCCAATGAAAGGTTAGATTTTTATAAAAGATCAAAAGGATTAACAATGTAGATTAATTTTCATTGCCGCCTTTGATTATATTTACCAAGGGTGCAGATAATTCTGACCACGTGTGTAACTGTAATAACCCTGTATATTACACCAGACACTATGAAAAAAAAAATTACTTCAGAAATGGCAAGTCAATTTCCAAAATCATTGCAAAGAAACAACAACATACTGAATTACACATGACATTTTGAAGCAGAAAGTATTGTAGAATAGTATTTCTTGTAAAATGCACTCCAATAATCTATTTTATTTTACTTTATTGTTTTCTACCACAGGATAAAAATATTATAAAGTAGTCACGACTTTTTATCAATCTCACAATACACTTTTCCCCCCTGAATTTCTACATTTATATCTCACAATTTGTTAATTTTTTCCTCGCAATTCTGAGAAAAAGTCTGCGATGTTAAATAGAAACTTCCAATCGTGAGAACAAAAGTTTAATTGTGAGATGAAAAGTCACAATTACTTTTGTATTTATCCCATGCCAAAAACGGGCTTACACAAGACACAAAGCATGAAATACAACCAAAAGAGATAAATTGCATAGTGAATATTAACCTCCCAAAAAAATCTTTCTTTTAAATAACGGATTCAGATTGCAACTAACAAAATGTACATAGGTAACCATGTTATTTCATACAAATACCATAGTTTCCACAGTCATTGTTATTAGAATAAAGCTATGGTAATATATTATTACTAAAAAGGTGTGCGTTTTTGTTTTGTTTTACTACTTTATTGTTTATTAGTAAACAGTGTTTTATATAATAAGCTGGATTCTGAAAGCTTCATACATCCCATAATAGTTTTACAGTAGTAATGATAATTGCAGTAATGGTTATAATGATAATTTTCATGTGTAAGTGCTGTGAAGAAATGGCTTTTTAAGGACTCCATAAGAATACTAGACACGACAGTGTTTCTAAAATTTGTGTCTCCTAAATTCAGAGCTTTGCTCCAGGACCTGGCCTCTCCACCGGAGACGTGAGGGAGGCAGCTGCTGGCTCATCCACGAGCCAGAAGAGTTCTCCCGGTTTAGGTGCGACCAGAGCTGCTGGAAGTGCAGGGCCTTCTCCACCCTCCAATACTTGCTACAAAAGTACAGAAAATACAGAATCAAAACTGGAGCGGCAGGAATATTGAACTAATAAAGTAAAAATCTAACAATGACAATTAAAGATATACAATGGGGTCCAAAAGCCTGGTCTGAGACACAATAGAAAGTGCTTACCTTGAGTACAGGAGCTTTGCTGCCCCCAGTTGACACAAACACTACACATCGAGCAGCATTGACTGTGGGTAATGTCATAGTGACACGCTGAGGCGGTGGTTTGGGGGAATCAGAGATGGGCGCCACTGTCCTCTGGCTTTCCTACAAAATCACATTTCCCATAACACAAAGAGAAAAAAAGAAAATACAAAAACATTACAAAACAGATAGGATAGGAGGATAAGTGGGGCATGCTAAACTTAAAGTAGATGTTATATTGCTGCATTATTAAGAATTGATCTGAAACCTGTAATAAAGGATGATCTGGAAAGAGAGAGCAGGTGTGTCCATCTGGTCCCATTCCCAGCAACAGCATGTCAAAAACGGGAATTTGCTCTGTGTTAAAAGCCTGCAAATGCAAAATGATATTAAGGGATGAATTAGAAAAAAAAAAATATATGTAATCGGTCTAGAAAACGAAATTGCACCTTGCTCAGTTTACCAGCATAGTCATCAGCACATTCTTGAACAGGTATGGAAGGATCTATAGCCAAAATCCTTTCTTGTGCAATGCTGATTTTCCCAAACAACTGATTCTGTAGGATTTAAAAATTAATCAGTAATCATAGTTTTCACATGACATGATCAGCCTAGATTATTGTGATGTTTTAAATCAGCTGTTTGGACTCTCATTCTGACGGCACCCATTCACTGCAGTCAATCCATGATTGGTGATGAGCAAGTGGTATAAAGCTAAATTTCTCCAAATATGTTACCACCAAGAAACAAACTTGCCTACATCTTGGATGGTCTGAGGGTAAGTAAAGTTTCATTTCCTGGTAAACTAATTGTTTTACGAAGGGCTTTGTATGAATTGCAAGTGCCCAAGCTTGCAGTTTGTTCCCATATCTTTGATTCGATTCTTTTGAGGGGTGATTAAAAATTTGACAGGTCTGTGCTGAAGTTCTACAGATGTTTTACCTCTTGGCCTCTGTGTCATGTGACTGAAAACTATGAATTGACTTAGCTCTACAGGTTTTGTAGTAATAGTAAAAGACTGCCACTCCTTCTAATATGCACCGAGTTACCTTATATAAGCCATAAGTGCTCTCAGGATCAGTAAATGGAACGAGTCTCTCATCACAGAACCCAATGAGCCATCTGCTGCAGTCCAGGTTTGGGACAGCAGGCAGCTCCTTACTCAGGATGGACACCAAACTCCCTCCTGAAAGGCCCAGAGAGAAGCGTCCACCTGTGCTGAGAGCTTTCTCTGCTCGAGAGGACACCAGCTGGGCCAGAGTGGACCCAAGCTCGGCCACTGAGGGGAAAACCACCACTCTTCTTCCAGACATAATACTCTGAAATAAAGAGAGGCAATGATTATGCCAGTCAGTTCAGATATGAAGCAATGCATAAGTCAGCTGACTCTGCACAACTCAGTATGCGTTCAACATAGCACGAGCAGAAAAAGGGAACGGATAAGTTAACTGCCGTCTACAATACAGGTGTTGTGAACATTAACGTGTACTGTTGTGCAGGTTTAATAAAGTCGAATGAATGAAGGACGTATTGCACCGAAATGTGAGCCATAGTATAAATGCACTAACAGCCTACCGACAAACTCGGATAATAATAACACGTCAAAATGATGCTTCGTGATTTTAAACTTCCGCGCTGACTTAAAGAAGCTGTCAAAACTAAGAAATTACATTTCACTTACCAAGAGATTTCCTTTACGTGCCCCTCACGCGATCTCGCCGACATCCAATCGCAGCGGACGTTGCCTTAGTGGTGCATTATGGGTAATGTAGTGCTGACTTGAGTCAAGCTCAGTTTCATATTCAGTGTATTTCACGGCCTTGGGACTAGGTTTATTTGAAAATTAAAGAGAATTCTATGTTTTATCCAATTAAAAGAAGCCAATAGAAATGTTTCTCTGTCAGTGCGCGCTGCTCCTCACAGCACAGATCTGAAAGCTGACCAGTTTGTCAATCATTGTAACAAAGTGTTGAGACGATGTAAATAACAGATTCAGTGTGCAGTGTGGAGAGCCTCATTCTGAATCTGAACTAAGACGAGTGACAGCTATTTTAATGATTATAAATGGTGTTTGCCATTTGCCATTACATTTAAGGTAAATGTGAAATTTACCTTACAACAGTATTTTAGACATTTTTTATTTTATACAGAAGTTAATATTAAGTAACTTACATGTTAGGAACACTGTTGTCTGATTGTGCTCTACTTCATCAAAGAAAATAGTTTCAAAGTCACAGCTGATCCTGCGCATGTCCAAGCGAATACAGCTGTCTTTCGTTTATGAATACATCTTTGCTTTTGAACAAATCCAGCAAGTCAATGATTCAACGAACGATTCATAAAGAGAGTCACTTGCTTCGTTGTTAAATGAATCAGTCGTTAGAACGAATCGATTGAATGAATGATTCAGTGACAAATGGTTTGTTTCATTTTTAAAATATAAATTGATTAATGCGTCAAATTGTTTAGTATTTCTAAATTCAAAACTATATATTTAAAACATTAATTTTATGACATTGTTATTATGAAATTCACGAATGCCACCTCTTGTTATTGTCAAAAAGTCTGTAAATAAAATTACATTTAAAAATTAAAATCTCACGTTTTTGGCTCAAAATATGACATACATTTAATGTATGAGTTAGAGGCGTTTACAAAAGTAAAAAAAAAAAAACATTTTATGGAGTCAAATGTCTCCTTATATTTGATTTAATTTATGTCATTGATCAGAAGGTGTTCCTATATGTTTTGAAAATATATGTAAGCTTAGAGTCCTTAATGTAATGCTACCTTTAAAAAATTATTGCAAACGTTTATGCAAAGTGTAAACTATTCAATATAAAATCATGCAATAGCCTACTCTACTGTACCACTAAAGTGTTTTGAGGGCTTGGCTAAACAGGCCAATTAGAGATACTTACTAATCATTCTGATTTTTTATTAATTCATTCTTTAATTTCACTAATCAATTTTTTTATTATTAAACACAAGGGGTCATAAATGAGTGTTTTGGGAGCTTAAACATTTTCTCTACGTCTGCAAAAAGAAGACGTTATATCAGCAGTAATTAATCGAAGATTATGTATTTTCTCTCTAGCTCGCACTCAAACGGCTCCGTTTCAATAGATGACGCTCGTGCGCCATATTTGGATAAATCATTACACCGCTAAACATAGCAGAAACAGCAGGAGAGGGAACCGTTGATGTAAGATGAAAACTGTGGAAACATTTTATTTGGGTTTATTAAGTTAAAACATACGACTAGCTAAAGTATATGAATAACAGTCGATTCTGTATATATCTGTAAAAACAGTTTGTGGCTTCCTTTCGATAGTTTGTGGAAATATTGGGAGATGCTGTCCACTCTTTCCTCGTTTCAGACTCAGTTAGCGTCCATCATGGACACACTTGTGCAGACAGCTGTTTTAGAGATAGGCAGGCTCGTGGACGAGGAGTGTGAAGTGTTGTTGTCGGAGGTCACCCGCAGCCGCAGGACAAACACTGGACAAACACCGACAGAGAGGTCCACATGTGTCGAGAGGTACTTCCACTCTTTGGTATTTATTTAGCATGGAATTGCATATACTTCATAAGACAAATGTATTTAACCAAATGTTTATTTAACACACACACACACACACACACACACACACACACACACACACACACACACACATATATATATATATGTATGTGTTTTTTTATTTATTTTTTATTTAGTCATTTAGCAGACGCTTTTATCCAAAGCGACTTACAAATACGAAAAAGTAACTAAAACTAGAAGTTAAAACTCTATAAATACTATATATACACACATTTAAGAAAATTGAGAAATTAAATAAAAAGACAAATGCATTAAACAACATTTCAAAACTAAACATTTAAATGAAAACAAAAATAATGCTAAAAATAATTCAAAATATTAAAACTAATATAAAAGTATAAAAATTATTCTAACATGACACTAAGCCAAACACCGTATGTGTGTGTATATATATATATATATATATATATATATATGTGTGTTATTTAATTTCCATGTAGTATGTTGAAGTAACGTTACTAAAATAAATACAATTTATTAAAACTAAAACTAAAGAAAATACCAATAAAGACATAATAAATTCATACATAATTTATCTAAAATTAAAATAGATAAATCAAACGGCAGTAGTTTATCAGTAATCCTAAAAAAAAAACACTGTCAAACTCACATGCTAACAAACAACAACTTACACATAGTAAGAATTGGTTATAAAAACAGAAGGGAAACAAGCAGTAAGAAAGAATATATACTATAGTATATATAAATATACTCTATGCAGCCTCTACAATGCAGCCATATAACGTATAAAATATGCAACCATGCTGAATAAAGTCCACAGTCAAGACCATGAACCTTACTTTAATTTATACTCCACCGTTTGGAACAGTTGAGATTGTTTAATGTTCAATGAAAGAAGTTGCTTATGCTCACCTAGGCTGCATTTATTAAATAAAAAATACAGTACAAGCAGTACAATTGTGAAATATTACAATTTATAATGACTATTTTTTTTTTGTGTGTGGGGGGGTGAGCAGCAAATTAGCATATCAGAATGATTTCTGAAGGATCGTGTGACACTAAAGACTGGAGTAAAATTCAGCTTTGCATCACATTAATAATTATATTGAGCGTAAAAGACTTAAATGTTTTATTTTTTATTAGTAAATGTAGCCAAGAAGAGATGCTCGGTCATTTGAACAGGCGTAGTGGCCCAAGAGAAGACGTCCCAACAGTAACTGAGCAAGACCAAGTAAGTTATCTTCTTTACGTAAATATCCATATGAATTTCCTGATAAGATATAATGTGATGTCACATTAATGTCAAAGGATAGTCCACAGCAGAAGTGTGAGGTAAACCATCCAGTTAGTATGGTAAAGCAGGAGCAGCAGGAAGTAGATGTTTGGGTTGGTCAAGACAACAGTGTAGCAGGTAACTAACTGTTGTATAATGGTGGATCATTTTAATTTGCCAGTGTTTCTAAATAATTTATAACTTCCACTTACATTATTCTCGCTTAACCACAGGAACCCAATGTGGTGAAGCTATGAGCCTGTCACCCATCAAGGATGTTCTCAAAACTGTTCCTCGTGTTGGTAGAGGAAGTAGAGAAGATGCAACCGCAAGAGTCCCATCTAAAGCAGAAACACCAGAAGTGAACCGAAACACCTCACCCGGAACAATAACAGTGACCCAGACTGTGCCAAACGGTGAACCAAACATGTCTTTCAGTCATGCACAGAGTTTAAGTGCATCAAACTCCACAAGAACAAACAGTGGCAGCACTATTTCAGGAGACAAGCGTTTTGTTTGCTCCTACTGTTCGAAGAGATTCAGGTGTTTTAGTCAACTTACGATACATCAGCGGAGCCACACAGGTGAGAAGCCATACAGGTGCACGCTCTGTGGAAAGAGGTACATTCAGAAAGGACACCTGTACACCCATCAGCGCACCCATACCGGAGAGAAGCCATATCGATGTTCGCTCTGTGGAAAAGGCTTTATTCAGAAATGCACTCTAGACATGCATCTGCGAAGTCACACCGGAGAAAAACCCTACACGTGTACAAAATGTGGGAAAAGGTTCACGACTAAATTTAATCTTAACAAACACTTGTCATGTCAGACTTGCAACAATATTAGTTCATGACAATAAGCTTGAGTAAATTTGCTGATATTCGTTTTAAACTGCATTGATTTGCACTCTTATGATCATTTAAAAAATGTTTGATAAACACTTTGATTCATGTGGCAGCATTAAAATCAAGTCTGAAAACAGTTACATTTGTTCTATTAAATGTATTTATTGCATTAAACACATTAAGAATGTAAAGTAAATAACTTTTTTAAATCTGTGAATAAAAACGATATTCTTCCATGATTCCAAAATGCTAATTTTATCATATTAATAAAATATACGCATGTGCGTTTCCTGCTCGTATAAATCTAAATACCTTTATTTTTGATTTCATTTACCTGATGTTACTCTGAATATTTGCATTTTTCGTACTTTCTATACAGTGTTTTACGGTAATTATTCATCCCATGATTCCTTGCAGCCAAATGCTATTTATGGTTTCAACAGAAAGATTGTACCGAATATAGGGACAGTGACTGCCAAAAAAACAGCCATATTAAGAGTACAGTGTAGCCTACATTTTCTCCAGACATTGTAAAGCTTCCCGTAAGCGACGGACATCATGAATCCTGCTGATTTTAGGACGCAGCTAACATCTGTAATGGACATTATGGCGAGAACCGCTGTTGCTGAAATAAGCAAACTTTTCGAGGAGAATTTTTTGTTCCTGCGATTAGAGATTTCACGCTGTACAAACGAAAATGTATCTCTGAAAAAGAAATGTCATTTTCTGGAGAATGAACTTAAGTCTGGACGGAAAAGCGCTGGAAAGATGAACGGGACAGAAGCTCCATTCAACCGTCCGGGGCTTAACGTTACAGGTGATTTATGTTACTACTGTCAATGTGTCTATATTAAATGCTGCGAAAGATGGCCACACGAGGATGTGCAGGCTAATTAAAGACCCGAGCTAGTCAACTGAATGCTGTGTACATAACACACAAAGGGTAATGTTGGTGCCCTTGAGTAACTTGAGGGACTGTTGCTGATTAATAATGCTAACGGATGCTGTAACGTTAAGTGAGGTCATATTTAGGAAACGGTGTCTGTTCCGTGAGTTATTACAGATTAGTGAGCGTTATTTGATCAATTGTAATGCACAGACGTTCGAAGATAACTTTCATAGTAACATCCGGCAATTGCGGTGTACATATTCGTACATTCTGGAAGAAGAAATCTAAAAGAATGTTGCATTCTTATGTTTCAAATATCATGCTTGCTGCAAATTATGAACATTATACGTTTGTCTGATGAAAAACAAATGTTTTAATCCTCGTGATATAATACTATTTTTGGGTATGTGGAGTAGGAATGGACCAAGAACATATAAACTCAAACCTTTTTTAAAACAGTTATGATTTTCCACCCCAAATACTGTATAACTGTATTTGCACTTCTTGTGTCAGTTCACTCGGTTGTGATGTGTTTTTATGAACTTCCGACAGATGGTCAACATCCCACATTTGATGACCATTTGCAAGTATGAACGTGTCAAGTTCTTTGGGTGGATGCAGTAATTCTAATTAAATCACATGAAGCACAATCACATTTTAGGGCAGGGCACTAGTGTTTTACAATTCAGTGTGAAAATTGTATGGTTTTACTGCAAGGTATGCCAAAATGGAATGATACTACAATTGCAGTACATGTATTATTGTGATGGGCTTTAAATAATGTAGCATTTTGAGTCGTATATTTCAAGACTATAGTCAGTTTCTTTTGGCCTAAGGTAGGACTCAGCTGAAACCTTTTCAAATGGATTTGTTCGTCGAAATTGCAGACACGAAAAGCTCTGTTTGTTGGGAATGTGTTTTTGTAGTAGCCTAACTAATGCCCACATGTTCAACAGACAACAAACACCAGCCCACAATTGACAATGTCTTTGGTAAGGAATGGTGCATGAACCTCTGGAGACATGAGGAGTCACATGTTGGTCAGAAGGACGACACACACCTAGACTCGTCAGTCAACACAGAAGAGGTTGGTCTCACATACGTCTTACGTTTTTTTTAATATAATGTCAGAATGCAGCTTACTAACTCCTCCTGTATTGTTATTAATTTTAGCCAATAAATTTGCTGGATGAAGAAGCAGATGTGATTATGATTAATGAGGAGACGCTGAAGGATGACAATTGCACTGGGAAAAATAAACCTGAGGAAGACAAAAGTAGCAGTTTGAGAGGTCTGTGGAGAGAGAAATTTAAAACAGTTAGTATTAAAGAGATAGTTCACCCAAATTCAAATTACTGTTAATTTACGAGCCCTCAGGCCATCCGAGATGTAGATGACTTTTAGCTGAAACCATGGTCCTTGGTGATTCCTGAAGTGCAAATTAACTGCTACCATCATTTTGGAGTAAAAAAAATATGTATACAGACAAAACAAAATGAATAACCGTGGCTCCTGACAATATATTGAAGTCTTATGAAGCGAAACAATTGGTCTGTGCAAGAAACTGAACATTATTTACAACATATTTTAATATTACCTGCGATCCAAAGCCTCAAGCAAATGTGACCCTGGACCACAAATCCAGTCTTAAGTGTCAATTTTTTCGAAATTGAGATTTATACAGTATCTGAAAGCTAAATAAATCAGTTTTACTTTGATGTATGGTTTGTTAAGATCGGACAATATTTGGCCGAGATGCAAATATTTTAAAATCTGGAATCTGAGGGTGTAAAACAAATCAAAATATTGTGAAAATCGCCTTTAAAGTTGTCCACATGAAGTTTTTAGCAATGCATATTACTAATCAAAATTTAAGTTTTGATATATTTACAGTAAGAATTTACACAATATCTTAATGAAACATGATCTTTACTTAATATCCAACTGATTTTTTGCATTAAAGAAAAAGCTATAATTTAATATTTTGGCTATTGCTACAAGTATACCCGTGCTGCTTATGACTGGTTTTGTGGTCCAGGGTCACAAATGGTCTGCAGTTCATGAACAAATCATTCTTTTGAACCATCTGAAACCGTCTGCCACTTGAGTGGCTCAGATCTACAAGTTACTCAATCAGAACTCACTTTTGGATATGCCTAACAGTCACCAACTTGAAATGAGCCAAAATACAGGCTTTTTTGATCCTAGCGTGCTGGTTTTTGCCAACTCATTCAGCGCTCCAGTTACTCCAACAGTCACTGAACCGAGCTGAAGCTGAAGATCAATGAGCCAGTGAAAAGCGATACGTGAATTGAGCACTTGAATACAGGGGTTCAAATCTAAGTTTTAATGTTTTTTTTATTGTTTATATAAAAAGGTGAGTTGATTAAGACTAGTTTATTCTCTTTATATGCTTTCTTAGACAAGTAAAACATCCATATTTTACATCATTATTGGCTGCTTTAATAACATACATACATGAATTAATTATTTAAACCAGTTCATTACAACAAACTGTCCCAAAGAACCAGTGTGTGGAAAATAATCAGACTTCCCTGTATAGCCTGAGGCTGTAATGTTTTAAATAATGTACATTTTCTTTCTCTGATCAATCGCTTTGCTTCATAAGACCGTAATATATTGTCAAGAGCCACAGGTTTTAATTTTACGTTCCCTCATATGCCTTTTTTGCCTCTCAAAGTGACGGTAGCCATTGACGTGCATTTTTTGAATCACCACCAATGACCTTTGTTTCAGCTTAAAAAAATTTTTACTGTTCTGAAAATAAATGTCCCCTACTTCTTGGATGGCCTGAGGGTGAGTACATTAACAGCAAATGTTCATTTTTGGGTGTACTATCCCTTTAACTTTTTTATTATATTCAGATGTTCATGTTTCATTTATTGAATTACAGGATCTGCAGTGACCAGTGATGAGAGATGTGTTGCCCAGATCTCTGAAGATTTTATCACATACACGGTACCTTCAGATGACCAAGACCAATCGAATATACAGCAGACACAAGCTGAAGAACAAGCTCTTGACGGAGCTACACATGGAGACATCACAGCAGGGTCTGATCTAAGCCCTAATGTTAGATTTATTCCTAATAACTTGAATTTCAACGAGACAGTTACACCAAAGAAATTCACGTGTGTGTTCTGTGGGAAAACCTTAGAGTATTTAAGCCAAATGACAAGACACATGCGAAAACACTCTGGAGAAAAACCTTACATCTGTACAGTTTGTGGTAGACGGTTTGCTCAGAAACCATATCTCACAACTCACGAGCGCACTCATTCTGGAGAGAGGCCGTACTCGTGCATGGAGTGTGGAAAGAGCTTTTCTCAAAAATCTTCTCTTAATGTACATCTCCGAAGCCACACCGGAGAAAAGCCTTATAGCTGCTCACACTGTGGCAAACGCTACTCCGTCAAAATAGCACTTAGAACACACCGATGTTAAAACTGAAATAAATTGCTTCTGAACTTTGTCTCTGTATTTTTAGTATAAAACCTAGGTCATTATTGAATATCCTTCTTATCTGTTGTTGTAAAATAAAAATAAAAAATGGGCAAAAAGTCAGAGTAGACTATGCTGTTTTTTGTTTACATGTGCAATATAATGACTCTATAAAAAAATGTGCACACTAAACAGTTTCCTATTATAGTAATGTCCATTGATTACAGGCAATGTGTTATGGTTTAAACACTAAACACTGTGAAATGTGTTCTTGTGTGTGGTTTTCTGATACTTTGGAAAAGGAACAATGGATTTGTTCATGCTGTAACTTTTTGTTACCTAACGTTGATAACTTGATATTTTTACTTTTGCACCATTGTTTTTATCTACTTAAGTTTTCTGAATAAAACATTAGTGTTTTTATTATCAATGTCTGATTTGTTTTTACAAAGTAGGACATTTTTTGACTCAAACAGATCATCAAATGTTTAGGAATATTTTTATTAATCATTAAAATAGAAATATCCTTAATTGGAAGCAATTACATTTTCCAATAAAATTTCAATTGTATTATATTCTTATACACTTTAAAGACCTCACCAAATTTTCCTTCAATTTGACCATGTGGTTTAAACTTTACATATTATATTTTCAGTGTTAATCTGCTCTTGTAAAGCATGTCTGAGACAGGATAACCAAACCAATTCTTGTCCAATTTATTACAATTCTTGGTTCTTGTTACAGTGTAGTTACACATGTATGTTAATTAACTACACATATTATGATTATGATTCGGGTTTGGCTTAGGGGATATTTGCATGTAATTATGCATAATTTATTGTTATTATAATAGTACATATAATATGTGTAACAAGGACACGTAAGATAAAATGGGACCCAATTCTTCATGGTACAGTCTGCATACAGTTTTGCAGCTGGTCAACATAAAGTAGAAAAGACAGCAATAGATCCAATCATAGGTTGAGTGAAAGAGGTCCACCAGTGAGGTAGACATATACAATTAATAACAAGTTCGACATCGTAATCTTTAAAATGAATTGTGCTTGTGTGATATACTCCTCTCTGCTAACGTATGCAAGGCCGATCCAGTGAACAACCAATCACACCTGCATTTGATAAGCCATTTTACAAGGAAATGTGTCTCAATCTCACACATTTCATGCCGATTTAAACGTTTTTTTTTTGTTTTGTTTTGTTTAGGAGCAGTCACACATTCCTCAAGTAAACCTGCAGTCTACATTCCTGCAGTCTACAACAGCAGGGTTTCATTATAGTCCTATAATTGACTAATAATTTGCTATTCATTAGCTGTTTACATGGTGAAACTACCAAACTACCATTTTTCGATGGTGAACTGTCGAATAGAAACGTCTACACGGTGGTTTACGGTAATTCATCCCATGATTCTTTTCTGCCAAACGCAATGCTTTGTTTCTATCTACATAAACACCAGAGGCCACGCAACGCCATTGTTGGTTTGATGCTGAAATAAACATACGTCAATAGAGCTGTCGAGTCAAAGGGTGGGTGTTTATGTTTTTAAGGTGTCCCGTAAAAGATGGACATCATGAATACCGCCGGGTTTCAGACACAGCTAACAACCATAATGGAAACGTTAGCGAACACAGCTGTTGTGGAAATAAGCAAACTTTTCGAGGAGAATGCGTCGTTTCTGCGATTAGAGATTACACGATTTACAAGCGAAAATGTATCTCTGAAAAAGAAATGTCATTTTCTGGAGAATGAACTTCAGTCTGCACGAAAAAGCACTGGAAATATGGCTGCGTCCAGCCATTATGGACTTACGGGTAACGTTAATATTTAAGTATTTTCACATGCACACATTGATATATGTGTAGATATACTGATGTTAAATGCAAAAATAGCGCTAAAGTACTGATATTTTAAAGTTGGAGATTCAAGCAGCCACGTTATGCCTCTGACTCTATACCCACCTAATGCCACATGTTCAGCAGACACAGGGCATCGTCCTGCAATTGACAATGTCTTCGGTAAGGAATGGTGCTTGAACCTCTGGAGACACGAGGAGTCACATGTATGTGAGCAGGAGGACACACATCTGGACTCTCCAGTCATCATAGGAGAGGTTGGTCTCACATCATGCTGTATATGGAGTTCAAAAACTATGTCAGAATGACCAGTTCTGTTTTATTTCTGATCCTTTAGCCAGTAAACTTGCTGGAAGAAGACCCAGACATGATCATGATCAAGGAAGAGGCATTTGAAGATTGCTCTTCAGGAATAAATGAGGAAGACCAAGATCATCAAAGTGTGAAAGGTATACAGAGAGAGAACTTAATTCATTAATTGGTCATCACCTCATCAGAAGTATGATCAAATACACATACAGTGTAGACATTATGTGCATTTTATGTGATTGATTACCATGTAAATGACTAATGATTTGCAAATTATAGTGCTATTATGAAACCCTGCTGTTGTAGATATTACACTATGTTGTTGTTTTTTGGAAATGTGCAAAATGGATTTAAATATGTTAAACGAGAGTGCAACTTTCTTTACAGTAGCTAAAAATCATATTAAAATAAACCACAGAAAATGCTAATAAATTGTCAGTAATAAATAATCAAAAATGTAATAAACATGCAAGTGGCAGGTGATGTTTTACAACACATTGGAAATAACAAATGCAACTGAAAAAATATAAATCCCAAAATTATTGTTTAAATGTAACATTTATTATTTGTAAACAAGTTTATTTTAAATTACATTTGGTTTAAGCTTGGTCCTTATTGTTGAAACTTACCCTCGTTGTGTGATCTTTCCAGGCGCAGTCCAAGAGGAAATCAAAAAAGTTCTCCCAGAATTGGACTTAATCAAACTTCAGAATGTGGTCAATCATCTTTCGTTAGTGGTGGGCGTGGAGAAGACGGAGGACCTTTCCCTAGTAGAGGTGTCCGATCTTCAGGACTTTCTGGAGCCAATACAGTGTCGAAAACTTGTGAAAACATTCAAACAAAGAGGTAAGAAACAAACGTTGTGGCTGAAAAACAAGTGCCTGTTGTACACTGTATGGTGTTGCCATGTTTTGCACTTCACTTTGATGCCCACTTTAAAGAATTGGGTTGTTCACATTTGTTACCCCTTTTTCACAACTGGCCCACGTGGTCACACACCAAGCCGACGCCGACAAACTAGTGGTGATGAAAGCAAACTGCGAGGTCGGGCAGCGTCTGGGTCCATAGTTGCCCTGACACACCAAGCCGACGCTCGACACTCGACAGCCAAGTAGCACGTCCATTCTGCGTCTTTCTCGCACACTGGTTCGCCAGCTGAACAGCCAATCAGAATGATCAGATGGCCGACGAGCCCCGCCGACGATTCAACATGTAGAATCGGCCGAAAAAAAGCAGACGAGGACCAACTTCAACCGACAGCGCAGAACACACTGAGAAAACTTAGTCTGCCGACAAACAAAAACTGCCCGACAGCCGACCGTCGGCTTGGTGTGTACCGGGCTATTGAATTGAGAGACTTTGACCTACAGATGTGGCCTTTGAAAACACATTTTTTCTTCAGGTTCCTTCACACAACAGTAGTGGTCGGACAGACATTTTGTTTTTAAAACCAACTCTTACAGGCACATTTGGTCAGCCAACGTTCCTTCAAATTCAGCTAATGGATTTAGAGTGGATTTCTCTGAGGTGATAATGGGGATCTGCAATGTCCTCAGTGCACCGTTTTGTGCTTTTTGAATGGTCAAATTGCCAAATCTTACCCCATTTACACCTGGTTTTAAGATGCACCATGGGTGATCCATCATAAGTGGTCAGTGCTAAATAAAGGAGTCAACTGGGTCCAAAACCACAATATGTTTGCATTGTATATGCTAATCTGTCAAGATGTGTTCTTGGTAGCAATAAAGAAGGACCGCCTAATCAACCAATGCACTAAAACGAGGATTTAAAATCTGGTTTGCTTAATAAAGGTGCTGTAATTCAGTTTGAAATGTCACATTTGTGGCTACATTAACTATGAAGAGATTGTAGTATTATATGATGATGCTGATTAAAATAATTACACATCATTATATGCCAATTCTCTGTCATTGCACATGCACAGTACTTTTAAGTTTTGGTTTTCAATCTGATCAATTTACATGTCCTTTCGATTGGATCAGAAAAGGTCTACACCATCCTTCAAATCCAATTGAACTTTAATTCGGATCGAGCTTAATCTGATCCATTAAAGTGTTTACATGTCTTCCAAGTCTTTTCAGTCCGATTGAGAATCTGATCGCTAACGGATTATTTGGGCCTTGTCCACTCCACACGAATATATTTTAGTTTGAAGACCCATCCTTTTCCTCTCCGTTTTGGATTTCTGTCCAAACATAGACAATGTTTTTGATAACTAAGCTTTTTAAAACGCTCTCTAAAGTGGATAAAAAATACAAATAAATTGGAATGATCTGTTTATAACAATATTGTGCCTGTTATGTGCTATTCACGTTCACACTAGTATTACAGATATGCGTGTATACTCTTTATATCACAGCCCTGCAAAGATGACAGAAAATTGACCCGTGATTGCTGTTTGCATTTTAGATCAGATATATAATTGTGAGTAAAGTGTGACCTGATTGCATCAGTGAATGATAAGATATTTTCCTAAATAAAATAATCTTGCTAGAAGAATTGCATTAAAACGTATCATGTCTGTTCCGTCTGTATCGTCTCGGTGAGCTTTTTCGTGGATTTAAAGCAAATGCGCAGTAAAGCGAATTTAAAGTTTTCTGAAGTTTCAGTGTGGATGAGAAACTTTTGGAAGACACCAGTGTGGATGGAGAGCGTTTTAAAATGAAAACGCCGTTTTCAAATGCATCCTGATTAATGTAGACATAGCCTTGGGTGCATGTAAATGTAGCTACTGAATCAATTAGTTTTTTACAAATTGAATGCCCATTTTAGGATGAATTTGAAAGGCATTTTATGGCCATTAATTTGGTTGTTTGCATTTAGAACTATATAAGCTGTATGTTGTTGATTCAGGTGACATGTCTGCAGCCTCTTCATCTTCTACAGCCTGTACTTTGTACCAGCAGTCATTCAAGAAAATGATTTCCGATCCTGATCATGCTCTTTTAGCAGGAACAGCATCACAGACAGACCAAACTCACAGCCCACAAACTGTGGTTTCAACATCTTTATCGACATCTCCGTTTGATTTGAAACTGCCAGAATCTCCAAAAACTTCAAGTTCCCAGCATCAAGTTCTCCGTTCTTGTCATCAGGGGGTGATTCTACCTGACATGTGTTTAAATCCAGTTTCCTTAAAGAAAAAGAAAAAACTCTACCTAGAATCAACTGGAAAAGACAGGAGACCAAGGCCAGAACGCTTTTCTGTACTTCTGTTTAAAAGTCTAGTACCACAAGTTTACAGGGAAGGGTCATGTGCTTTTAACCTTTGATGGCTCCAGAGGAAAAAAATGCATCTAATAATTTGCGGAAAGCAATAGCAGAAATAGTTTGTCGGAAATTTTCCAACTCTACACCACATAACTGGAAGATGATAAGGGATCGGCTTAATGAACTTCTCCGTAACGGACGACTCACTTTCCCACTTTTTTAAAGCCTTTGCACTATACCTCAAACATGGTAGCTACTGTAATAGCTCAGAAATTCACTCCTATTCCACCTAGTGACGTTCCTAGGTTTTCTGGGGCCGCTGTACAGTCCTTTTTTTATTTAAAGATCCTGCAACAAAAAGTTGAAGGGTGTCTTTGTGGGCCCCCTGTAATTAATTCCCACTTTTCAAAATATCTCTTTTCCACCATTTTACTCTTAAAAAAAAAAAGGTCAAATGAATTGCAAATGAGGTCTCTAAGGGCCTGTTTACACCTGGCATTAAGATGTTTTGGTCAATCAGATCACAAGCAGGCTGTTTTAATTTGTCTCTTTTGTCCTCCTCTGACCACTTTCTTGATTTCAGGGGACGGTCTGTGGGCGGGTGCATGTGTGGGCTTTTTCTAATCTTTTGATCCAATATTGTGTATTAGACCGAACACATTTTGCTTCTGAATGTAAAAGGAGACCTGTCTTTAGTGGCTTTTCAAACGTATTGGAACACATTAACGTGTATGCTATGAAAGCAGTTCGGTCAAATGCATTTTCATCTACCTCTAGAAGTGGTGGGAAGCTTAAAATGTTTCAGACCCCATTTACACCTGTATTAGTTGTCCACGTATGATCGTATATTGAATCTTGTTTTAATGCACAGTTAACAGTGTAAACACAGCCTCATGTATAATATTGTTCGTTAAACATATAAGCAGAATTTATAATGAATCTATTATGTTTCCAAAATGTGTTGACATTTTGAATCTTTTCCTAATGTTTTAAATTAAGTTTTGAGTTGGGGCAGTAAAAAGTAATGTGTATGCACATTTTGTCTCCAGTTTTCTAATTGAGCTATTTCCACATTTATTGCTGAAATAATAAATTGCTCTTTAAGTTTACACGTCATCCTAACTGACATTTATTCACTCCCCTTAAACCCTTAATTGCTTTTGTGCCAGAAAAAAATTGAATTAGAAATGATGTCCTTTGATATTTCAGGGCTCTAGACTAACTTTTTGCACTGGGTGCACTGGTGCGCCTAACTTTTTTTCTTAGGTGCACCGGCACAAAAGTTAGGTGCACCCAAATTTTCATATAGGCAATATTGACTAGTAAACGATTAACTAACAATCTGGTCAACATAAAGTTCTTTATTTGAAGCACAATTCTACAAGAAAGGTAACTTACTGAAAAAGTGATGGTGCTTAAAGTGCTTCACTGAGCTAATATTTAAACTTAAAAACATCTCAAGATAAATTAAATAAAAATAACATCTAAATTAAGTGTTTGAAGGGTGTCAAACTGAACATCTTATGGCTCAATGTCTTATGGACTATCCTCCATTGCAGCCACATGCCCCTCGGATGGCCAACTCCTGTAGTTTGTCCTTCTTGATCTTTGGCCTTGGCTAAACCAGCTGGCCACACTCTCTCTAGCATCAACATCTTCCAGACTTGACCCCTCTACACTGATTCTTAAATGATCTTCCACTGTGTCTGAATGAAGGGATGCTCTAGTGCAGTGCTTCTCAAACCCTCCCCTTAAACCTATTAAAAAAACCTTCAAAATATACCACAGACAACATTCTTCTAAAATTTGTATGACTTTTCTGACTTTGAGAACCATTGTTGGGCTCCAGACTAGCATTTAAGGACACCAGCACCAGTGCCTTTAAGTTCTACAGAAGGTGGCACCAGCACCTGACAGTAAAACACTCACCCTAATCACATGTACATCTCGGAGATGTCTGCATTTACATATTCAAGAGGTATTTTTAAGTGTGTTTGCTCATCTGCAATACGTCTCTAAGACATTTCTTGTCAGATGTCAAATAGAGATTTATTAAATGCATGTAAAACTGCTTCTGAGACGTTTATCAGATTACACAGCAGATGTTTCCCAGATCTTTAGCAGACGTCTTACAGATATACTTGTGCTGTCTGGGTAGTTGAGATGCAGTTCAAAATGAACTTTTATCAATGTCATTCATAATGTCTAAATATAATTTAATAAATACAATATATATATATATATATATATATATATATATATATATATATATATATATATATATATAATTTAATAAAACAATATATATATATATATCTTAGGGAGTGGAAATGGCTGATAAGCCTATAAGTACTTCTCTGCAGCCATCTAATAGTGGTCATTTAATGTATTTTTTATTTTTAAATAAGTGGTTGCTTTCCTACATTATGAAACGTTTAGTTTTATAAATGGGGTAACCTATGAAGGATGAACAAATAATGTCATCACATTAAAAATAACTTTAAAATTCGGTAATAGCCTACTTAAAGTTTGAAGTGCTGGGAAAAAGTTGTGTGAAGCATTTAAAAACACTTTAAGACATTAGACATTGTTCCTGTAACGTTAGTTATGTTAAATCCATGGTGACTGATGGTGATGTGTTTATTGAACAATGTTTCTCCTGGTTTCCACATCTGTGGAGTTTATTTCGATGTCTGTAGCTTTCACATAATTCTGTGGCGAATTTGAATGCTTCTCACAAGATTTGACAGAGATGTTATTGATTCCGCGGTGAATTTGACTGCTTCACTGTATCTCCCAGCGCTGTGTATAACGGTGTCGCGTGATCGAGAGCAGCCCACGGCTCTGGTCCGAGCAGATAAACGGTCTGTAGCCCAAACAAGTAGCGCGGATTTGTTCCGCTTTCGGTTCGTTTGTCCGATGTAGCTCTTGTAAATCGGGCATGAAGAGAACGCAAAGCTGTTCATTCCATTTTTGGAACTGAGAATCAACCTTTATTTGACTGAATGCGCATTGCGATGACGTCAAAAGACGCGTCTAAGCGCAAAATCTGCGGCAATTTGGAAAATAGCGGAGTTTGCTTGATTTTGCGATAAATTCAGCGATCGCAGAATCCTGGAGGGACTGTCAGACGCTCACTGAACAGATCAAATTCAGAGAAAGAGCTGCCTGCGTGCATCTCTACTACTCACCTCTCTCTCTGTGTCTGACTGCAGCAGCACACGCATCTTCAAACGCACACACACATACAGGAATATCTGGACCACGGCCAATCAGAAGGGGGGTCCGCTCTTCACTATCTCTGATTGGTTTAGACCACGCTATGTGCCTAACGTGTCTGTTGTCGAACAGCAGAGAGACTTTCTGAGTCTCAGATACTTTTTTTTTTTTGCGAATGGCTGGACGCACCAGTGCGACCAAAGTTTTTTTTTAGTCGCACCCTTGAGAAATTAGGTCGCACGTGCGACCAAATTGGTCGCACTCTAGAGCCCTGTATTTGCATTTCAAAACCTCTTTTCTAACACTGACTGACATACCATGCCGGCTAACATCGTGTGACATTACATGAAATTACAAGATCTTTCTCTTTCACAAGTTTTCAAAGGCCACATCTGTATTCTCTTCAAAGCTAGAGAGATATTCTATTTACGCAATGATGTTCAAGAAATGTATTTATGCTAAGTAAATTTATTCAGAATTCAGAGCAATTAAAACAATGGGTCTCATCGTGTATGCACAAATGTGTGTGTGACATCTATGTACAAACATTTTCACAAACATTATCATAATTCATCAGTAACTTGGATATAAAAATGTATTCTAAATTCACGAAAAATGTAGGAACTGCCGAAACCACACATGCACAGAAAGATTCTTCTCTGAGTGGTGCTGTGAATATGTAAAATGGAATAATACATTATTTCATAAAAGCAATGATATACATAGGTCTGTAATCTGGTTGTGTATAAAAAGTGTTTGAAATGTTTTTAAGAATGGCACACTTGGCATTGCTCGTGAATCTTGTTGCACATGCTCCAAGGTAAGAGCGCGTCTTCAGAAAGAGTCATATGTCATACGAAAGATTTTGCCGAAATCCCTTATAAAGAGATGCTTTGAGTGTGTTTTATGCAAAATAACTAACCTTGGGCACATGGTCACTCATTTAGCATACTTAATTCACATTAGATTGAGATTATGAGCAGATTCATGTGCATATGCGTGTGTTGGGAATTTTTTTGTTTAAATATTTTCCATATTTATAAGTATGAATCCATGCACTTGTTAGTGAATGAGACTCAATGCAGTCATGCAAAGATTTACTGATAAATGATGGTTGAGGCCTCTGAAGAAGGTACCTTGTTGGCCCATCAACATATTTGAATTTCTCTGTATCTCTTTTAATGATTTTATTTCCCTCCCAAGAATCCAATGGTCAAGTGGATGGAATACCTAACGAGATGACGCTCACTCCGTTATCATCAAACGAGTCCCTTCCTGAACATTCCTTCATTCCTTCATTTATCAAGTCCAACTGGGTCAGAAGTTTCCAGGTTCCCTGGAGCCGCATGCCAGCAGCTCTCACTCAGGCCACGTCCACTGGAGAGAGAGCTCGACCAGGACCGAGAAGAGAGTTTGTTAGGATCGTGGTGGCAGCCATGCAAGCCTACTGTCCAAACCCAAACTTAGCCACTTGTGGGGAAGTGGCACGAAACATCGTGTCTAAATATCCCCTGACATTCGGAGACATTTCTGACGAAGGAGAACAACTAGGAAATGGCTTCAGTTGCTTACAAAGACAACTAAAAACTAGGGTAGAACATGTGAATAGAGATGTTATGGAACACAGGATTCGTCGACCTAGAAGACCTTCAGAGAAAAGACCTGGACAACAGGACAACTACATGAGGACAAAAGTCAGATGTAAAGTGGACAGTTATGGATGCATCAATTGGCAACCGTCTTCCATCCCAATAGGAGAGACGGCAGAATCTCTTGACATGAAGAGGAAGGTTGCGGCAGAGATTTTTCAGTCTGCAGGCCCAAAGGCTGCCGAGTTGCCCAATGTAGATGACTTAATGCAGCAGACGTATGTTTACCAGCGCCACATGATCAACTCATGCCCCCCTCCTACTATTAGTGAGATTGAGGGGCATTGGCCGTTCCTGTTCACTGAAAGAGGTCTCTGCAGGCACTTCAAAATCCTGACTGGGATTGACATCAGAAGCCGCTTTAACGAAACTATTATTGTTAAATCCAAGAGAATACTGAACTACTTCAACAGACAGAGACTGAAGTGTAACGCAGAGATCCAAAGTATGCTAAATGAGATCGACGACACCAATGCAACGGATAATACCAGGATTGCCATGTCAGCCATCCTGTTAATGATGAAATACTTTAAGGAAAAGGACAACGCTGTGTTCATCTTAGCAGATGTCAGTATCTGTGAAATATTACAGTTCTATTTAAGTTTTGAAGGGTTTTTTTTGACATGGCTTGAGTGTTAAAATGTTTTATGTTCTGCTTTCAAAGGAAAATTCTACCAAGACGTCCATTGAAAATGAAATTAGCTTACCGGCAACTCCCCGGCTCATCATGCTTGGTAAGACATTGCTACACTATAAATGGTAGGTTTTTTTACTTGGACATATATTTATAGTCATTTTTCATATTTCAGGCGAGACATTGCTGACTTCATCCAAGTGGTTTGTCAGTATTGAGGGCAGAGTAACACATTCCATAGATGACCAGCTGGACTTTGCAGCGGCATTGTCTGTGTTCTTTGGGTGCTTCTACGTTTTTAATATCGAGTACGAGGAGTCAGCCAGCGCCACTCTGGAGCTCATTCAGAGGTGAGTGTTGAGGACATTCGACCTGTTTGACTTACTTGGGATTTTACTTTGGTCTCTTTTGGATCAGAAATACTTAAGCTTATGGAAGTAAAATAGTTTGTGAATGCAATTTCATGACTAATTAAATACTGTGACTAACAATTAAGCTTATTGGTTTGTTGATAAATTATACATGATTTACCAGAAACTCTTTTATGCTTTTAACATTATTTGCAGCACATTGCAATATACTCATTTAAAGGCAGGGTAGGTGATTTGGTAAAATAATTTTTTTTTGTTATGCTGGTTGAAAGTCTCTTCATAGTTAAGTGGTCTAAATGTATTTATATCATATATAGAAGGCGTAGGAACATAAAATATTCATCCAATCATATCCCTCGGTCCGAGGACTACGATCTCCTACCTGCCTGTCAATGTATGTATTTGCATATTTCCACGCAACGTTCTCGCAGACATGATACGTCATCAGTGCGTTCCATTACGGTATTGCAGACCGAGCGAGAAACAAGTTATTATTGTAATAATACTCCCTTTGTACTGTTTTTTTTTTTTTTTTTAACCAGTTAATGAGACATCAAGTAATCTGACAGCAGCAGTAATACAATAATTGGGGGGCACTCCCAGTTTAGGGTGTCTTAAATAAGATAGCAAACCTCTTATAACCCTTTTATAACTGTTTCAGTGACTGACATAGTTATAGGCCTAGCGGAATTTATGTTTTGTTTAAAAATTGTACTACTGTTCTTTAGGTTCTTCGTAAGGATTAATCCGGAGGGGACTAAATGTACCTCAAAATCAGGTATAAGCCGAAGGACGGGTTCAGCTGTCCAAAGGAAACCCCAAAACTTTAATACCCGCGTGGCTACGTTTATGCAGAGGCTTTCAGAATTCGAGTGGAAAACAATTTAAGTAAGTGCGAACAGTTTTATGAAGTTGAAAAAAAAATCTTTGGATAGAATTTAAGCACAACTAGTCTTTGTATCTGATTTAAACCCTTAAAATGTAAACACGTAATGAGTTATAAGAGGTGTTCTGAAAGTAAACAGCTGATAGTAATCAGTTTTTTCATGTTTCAGAATTGTCTTCATCCTGGTCCTGCTCTGAATACTACTATGATGGGTTACTACTTAAGTTACCTTGCGATACCTTCTTTTTTTTACTTTATTACTTGTACTGTTCTGTTTGAATGTTGCTGGAATGTTTGTATTATAAATATTTTATTAGGTTCCTTTGTCATTCATGCAACAATAAAAAAAAATTAAGGAATAATATGATTACAGTGATAATATAATGTTGTGGTACTACTTTATACAATAGCTAAAAGTAGATTACAGCTGATTTTTGTATTGTTTATTGTAAATATGTTACCAAAGCAGTACTGTAATTTCAGTAACTTGCTGGTAAAAACGGAAAAGTTTTAACAGTGTATTTTTAAATGAACAAATACAATTAAGCGTACAGATACAAACCTATTGAAGATGTTTTGCACACAGACCCAGCCTAATTTGAAACCGAGTTTTTTCATTAGTCGTGTGAATTTCAACACTTTCTGTACCACAGAACATGGTAAAAGATATGCTGACCAATGTTACATAGATAACTGGCTTGAGGAGAGGCGTGATATTTCCTAAAACTTGGCTGACAGATGATAAATAAATTGGGTGAAAGATCTTTACAGACTCTTGTCAGACACCAAAGAGATGAGGTGCGCGTGTTTGACGTGTGCTAGCACTATTTGTTCAGAGTGCGCCAGCGACAACCTTTTGGCGTTTTTTTATTTGTGTAAAATTCCATTCAGAACACTTGCACAAAAGAAAAGGACTCCCATAGCAACAGTTGCCAGGGTATTATAGGCTAGAACCGTTTAGGATGCGACCAATCAAAAGGTATAATTCATGCGAGCTCTCTATTCGGTGGTGTACGGTAATTAAGCCCATGATCCTATTCTCCGAAATGCTAGATATGCTTTGATGATTCTATACTCCGAAATATACTGGATAACGTTACTGTTATTGTATGTTGAGAATATAAAAGCAGCTCACGACAGAGACTAAAGCGTTGACAGTCAGGTCGAAGGACGGGTGTTTACAATACACATCCCTGATAAACGCTCCCGTAAACAACGGACATCATGAATAACGTTACAGCTGATTTTCAGACGCAGCTAACGTCCATCATGGAAATGCTGGCGAAAACAGCCATTGTTGAGATAGGCAAACTTTTCGAGGAGAATTCTTTGTTCCTGCGATTAGAGATTTCACGCTGTACAAACGAAAATGAATCTCTGAAAAAGAAATGTCATTTTCTGGAGAATGAACTTAAGTCTGGACGGAAAAGCGCTGGAAAGATGAACGGGACAGAAGCTCCATTCAACCGTCCGGGGCTTAACGTTACAGGTGATTTACTTATTATGCGCGATAAATGAATGTTTTGATTTATGCTGTACGTTAGGTTTAATGCCTGCAGTGGGCGGGCCATATATCATCATTATGCCCTTGATTTAGACTTTACCCTTACTCCAGGAGGACAATTTCTGTAGTAAACAGTAGTTAATCTTGATGACCGGAATTATTTGAGTCCATCCACCAAAATAAATTAATTCAGCGACTCTTTCTATAGACTACGTCAGTAGGCTTTGTCTGTTATGCTGACTATGAGCGAGTCAAGGGATCATTCACTCGTTCACTGATTCGCTGGAGGGTCGTTCATGACCTAAACCACTCTTATTTAGGCTGTTAATATATATATAAACATACATATCTATTACAAACTGAACAAACGTTTTTGTCTCTGTAGAGGACATTATACTTCAGTGAATGTCCTCACATGAAGTCCTCACATGTCACAGTGTTAATGTCGCACTACATATGATGTCCTGTCAAGAGCACATTCAGCGCTTTTCAGAGATACCACATGTTTGGAAATCTCACCATGACCATTCCCCTCTCCTTGGTCTTTAAATATGGCTGACACTATTGTACTATGTTTATGGACATATGATGTTTTGTAATCATCATTTAAATCTGATTTATTTTCAAATTGTTTGTCATAAATCAACATCTCAGGAAAATGTTATGAGGTTTCAAATTAAAATATGACTGCCTCTTTTGAAACAGGACATAATTTCATGCATGTCCACTGTTGAGGACACCAGGACCAAAAGCATGTTTATTACACTACAACACAACGGAGGAGGAAAATAAGTTATAAAATAAGAAAATAAGTTATAAAATAAGAAAATAAGTTCTCGGATACAGTGTATAGATAACATTGAGTGTAATGGATTTTTTTTTGACACACACATTGCATAAAGCAAAACGGTATATCAGATTGTTAGGCTATATCTTTCATAACATAGTTGAGAATCATCCTTGTATAAAGTTTATTATTAAAAAAAAATCCTAAAAAATGTATAGGTGATTTTTTTTTTTCATATCCCATTGTTTTTGCCTTTTAATATCTATTCATGTAATTTTTTTAAAGAAATAAATGAGTCCTGGTGTCCTCTACAGAAAACAGCATAACATAAATAAAATTTCATTTTTCAAAAATGATATTTTTTTCTTATGCTCCAAACAATGTGATGACATGAACATTTATAAATTCACCCCCCGGTCCTCCAGGATATTAACCCTGACCTCAAGGTCATCTTTCCTTACATAGTTTAGCACCTTTACTAGAACGTTACAGGCAGAAGTGTTGATAGTGATGTATATACAAGGTCAAAAAAAGTTCATTTTAGTACACATTGCATGCCTTTCTTGCATTATGATGTAACCAAAAACAAGGCATGTCTTACAGAAGCCGGACGTCGTCCTGCAGTTGACAATGTCTTCGGTAAGGAATGGTGCTTGAACCTCTGGAGACACGAGGAGTCACATGTTGGTGAGCAGGAGGACACACATCTGGACTCTTCAGCCATCGCAGAAGAGGTTGGCCGCACATACCGCTGTTGATTTACATGAATCAATGTCAGAATACAGTTAACTAGTTCTCTCTTTTACTTTCTGTCCTTCAGCCAGTAGATTTGCTAGATGAAGAACCAGATATGATCATGATCAAGGAGGAGACGTATGAAGACTGCTCTGGGAAAAATAACCATGAGGAAGATGAAAGTTCCAGTTTGAGAGGTTTGTGAAGAGAGTGAACAGTTGCTATTAACTCTTTATTATACTCATATGTTCTCATGTCATTTGTTGAATTGCAGGACTTGCAGTGACCAGTGATGAAAGATGTGTCGCCCAAAGCGCTGAAGATTTTATCACATACACGGTACCTTCAGATGACAAAGTCCAATCGAACGTGCACCAGACACCAGCTGAAGAGCAAGCTCTTGATGGAACGATCTCTACACATGGAAACAGTACAACAGAGCAACCTTTCCATAGTACACACGACCACACAAGTACTCCAGAAGAGAAAAGGTTTGAGTGTGTATTCTGTCAAAGAAGCTTCAACAAACTAACCTACCTGAAAGCACACATGCGAACGCACTCCGGAGAAAAACCTTTCGTCTGTACAGTTTGTGGTAAAAGATTTGCTCAAAAAACATACCTCCGAATACACCAGCGCACTCATTCTGGAGAGAGGCCGTACTCGTGCATGGAGTGTGGAAAGAGCTTTGCTCAAAAGAGCTCTCTAAACGTACACCTCCGAAGCCACACCGGAGAAAAGCCTTATAGCTGCTCAGAGTGTGGTAAAAGCTACGCGTACAAACAGGGTTTCAATACACACCAGTGCTTCGGTTAGGCTAGTACACACTGAAGTGAACCATTACTGAATTGTATCTGTATCAAAGTTATTGTTACAGCAGAGTGTGTGTTACTCTGCAATATGAGCCCTTACAAATTGCAAGTACAGTGGGGCAAATAAGTATTTGATACACTGCCGATTTTTCAAGTTTTCCCACTTACAAAGAATGGGAAAATCTGTAATTTTCATCGTAGGTACACATTTTATGATTTTTTTATAAATAACTTTCTTTTTTTTTGCATGAAAAAAGTATTTGATCACTACCAACCAGCAAGAATCCTGGCTCACACAGACCTGTTAGTATGTCTTTAAGAAGCCCTCCTATCCTCCATTCATTACCTGTAATAATCGCACCTGTTTGAACTTGTTACCTGTATAAAAGACACCTGTTCACACACTCAATTAATCAGACTCCAACCTCTCCACTATGGGCAAGACCAAAGATCTGTCTAAGGACACTAGGGACAAAATTGTAGACCTGCACAAGACTGGGATGTGCTACAGGACAATAGGCACACAGCTTGGTGAGAAAGCAACAACTGTTGGCACAATTATTAGAAAATGGAAGAAATTCAAGATGACTGTCAATCTCCCTCTGACTGGGGCTCCATCTCGCCTCGTGGAGTATCAATGATCCTGAGAAAGGTGAGGGATCAGCCTAGAACTACACGGGAGGACCTGGTTAATAACCTGAAGAGAGCTGGGACCACAGTCTCAACGGTTACATTAGTAACACACTACACCGTCATAGATTAAAATCCTGCAGCGCGCAAGGTCCCCCTGCTCAAGCCAGCACATGTCCAGGCCCATCTGAAGAGTGCTAAATACCATCTGGATGATCCAGAGCAGTCATGAGAGAAGGTCATGTGGTCAGATGAGACCAAAATATAACTTTTTGGTATAAATTCCACTCGCCGTGTTTGGAGGAAGAAGAAGGATGAGTACAATCCCAAGAACACAATCCCAACCGTGAAGCATAGGGGCGGAAACATCATGCTTTGGGGGTGCTTTTCAGCAAAGAGGACAGGACGACTGCATCGTATTGAGGGGAGGATGGAGGGGGTCATGTATCGCGAGATTTTGGCCAACAACCTCCTTCCCTCAGTAAGAGCATTGAAGATGGGTCGTGGCTGGGTCTTTCAGCATGACAATGACCCCAAACACACAGCAAGGGCAACTAAGGAGTGGCTCCATAAGAAGCATTTCAAGGTTCTGGAGTGGCCTAGCCAGTCTCCAGACCTGAACTCAATAGAAAATATATGGCGGGAGCTGAAACTCTGTGTTGCCCAGCAACAGCCCCAAAACCTGAAAGGAAATGTCTGACCTCTGTAATTGTAAACAAAGGTTTCTGTACCAAATATTAAGTTATATTTTTCTATTGTATCAAATACTTATGTCATGCAATAAAATGGAAATTCATTATTTAAAAATCATACAATGTGATTTTCTGGGTTTATTTTTTAGATTCTGTCTCTCACATTTGAGGTGTACCCACGATAAAAATGACAGATCTCTCCATTCTTTTTAAGTGGGAAAGCTTGAAAAATCGGCAGTGTATCAAATACTTATTTGCCCCACTGTATGTCCATGTTCATTCACAGAAATGTAAGTCTTTCAACAGTGTTTGGAAACGTGTTATACAGAGGCATCTGTGCATTGAGTTCACCTTCATTTAGGACCATCTAGATGTGTATATTCATTTGAACAGAGGGATAAACAAACATGCTTTATTAAACTTGACAAAGTGTGTAAAATCATGCAAACCACTTTTTATTCAGCATGGTTGAAAATACACATAGTATTTGTTGTTTGCTTACACATGCAATCTAGTTGACATCTGAACTTGAACAACTCAAACTTCTAGAAGCATTGTACAAACTACATACTACTGAAATGACAGTTTCCATGAAGATCAAATGGTGTTACTCGTCTCTTTACACTAATGGCCCAAACCTGATATAACATTATGATTTTTTTTTAAATGGACTGTATTCACCCAAAAAATCTTTAGCGTAAAACCTTAATTAGTTATGTGTTCACCTCTGGTGGTGTTTTATATCTTCAAGACTATATATATATAGTCAAAAGTTCTATCCAGATATATCCAAGACTACATCTATTCAAAAGTTGCAAAAATATTTTTGCATTTATTTGATAAAAAATACTGTTAAAACAGCAATATTCTGAAATATAATTACAATTGAATATAACTCTTTTCTATTTTATTCTTGTGATGCAAAGCTGAATTTTCTTCATCATTACTTCAGTCCTCAGTGACACATGATTATTCAGAAATCATTCTGATGTGCTGATTTACTGCTCTAGAAACATTTATTATTGGCAGTGTTGAAAAGTTTTCGCTGCATAACATTTGTATAAAAACATGATTTTTATCATGTGTCTGTGACACCGAAGACTGAAAATTCATCTTTGCCATTACAGAAATAAATGGCATTTTTTAGTGCATGGAAATAGAAAACAGATATTGTTAATTGTAATAATATTTATCAATATTACTGTGGTTTTCATCAAATGTATGCAGCCTTGGTGAGCAGAAGAGACTCGTTTCAAAACATTTAAAAGTTTAGCCCAGATGTCAATGACCACCATAAAGGCTGTGCCTTTGGTTTAACAGAAGAAGAAAATTAGTTGGTGGGACAACAACTACATTACGGAGCAATACACAGCCATACCTGACTATATTTCTGCTACGATCTACAGTATTACACACAGAGACATTCTGCAACCTCACATTTCCACTGTTGGTATTTCACGCTAAACAGCTACTGCAATCTCAAATTGAGAAATAACTCAAATGTGTGCTACATAAAGCTATGAATCATTTCACGGCGACTTTTCCTTGGTTTTTTCCTCCTGACAGGTTTAGCCGTTCTGTCATGGACAATGAGGTGTTGTTTGAGGGTGACTTGCTGGGTGAAACCCTTTCCGCAGGTTATACAAGTAAAAGGTCGTTCTCCTCTGTGGATGCGTTCATGATTACATAGGCTAACTTTCTGAGTGAAACTCCTTCCACAGGTGGCACAACTAAAAGGTCTTTCTCCTTTGTGGATGCGTTCATGAGCGTGTAAATTTCCTTTCTGGGAGAAGCCTTTTCCACAAAAACTGCATTTATTGGGCCGTTCCCCTGTGTGGACTAAATAGTGAACTGAGAGATTGGTGCTTGAATGGAAACATCTCCCGCAGACCTCACAGCAAAACTTTTCGCTTGGTGTCAGCTTTGAAAATCGATGTTTTCTGAGACGGTTTTTGGCAGCGTTTTGACAAAAAAACGCCTTCCCTTCATCATAGCAACTGAAGTTGTTTGCCGGTTTCTGTACCTTGACTCTCTTTTGGCTATGTTCTGTCATGGTTGTGGCATCCTCGTGTATTTCCTGTGCTTCTTCATACTCCTGAGCCTCTGAAAACTCACCATTGTGCTCCACTGACAATTGGTTGAGTATAGAGTGACCATCAAATTCCAATGGATCCTCTATTGGTGCTATTAACTGGTCAATAGAGTTTTTCCTAGAGTGTTTGTCTGATGAATCAGAAGAGGTGTTTTGTATTTCCGATAACTCTGAAAATTCACCAGATGCAAAATGGCCATCAAAACTTTTTGAGTCTGCCAGTGGCTCATATACAGAAGATGTTGACTGTCCTCTTGAAGCTGGGTGTGTTTTCCCTGTCGGAGTGTTTAAAATTATTTAAATCCAAAATAATTAAACTAGACTAATTAAAGATCTGCTAGAAGTTTTTAACATTACCTGTATAACTGGGATAAGTGTCCACTTCAAAACACTCTTCTTTGATTATGACCAGGTTGGAGTGCTCTTGTTCTTTGTGCTGCATGAGGCAACATGAACAGATCATGTAAAACGGCATTTTGCTTTTCTATTTCATTTGTAGAATTAACTTCTACAAGTCCAGAGTCATATTTAACAACCTTGAAAATGATCTAGACCAGTGATTTGCAATCCTGGTCCTGACGAACCCCCAACACAGCACATTTGAGATGTCTCCCTAATCAATCACACCTGATTCAATTCCTCAGCTCATTACTTAAGACTCCAAACCCTCAAATATGTGTGTTAGACAAGAGTCATCAAAAATGTGGAGTGTTGGGGGTTCTTTAGGACCAGGATCGGGAATCGCTTATCTAGACCCGTGGTTCTCAACCACATTTCTGGACCCCCCCTAACCCCTTATTTACACTGCACACGTCTGTGACTAGAGAATACCCACAATGCATTGTGAGAGTCACATGCTGAATGAATTGTCACACCTGGAATGTGTTTGGGAACCCCTGATCTAGACCAATGGTTCCCAAATCTGCCTTATAGGCCCCTACTGTGCACATTTTGAATGTATCCACACCTGATTCAACTCATCAGCTCATTATTAGAGACTGCAAGAGCAAACGAACGAACAACTTTGCAATTCCAACTTCCCAACCTGTAAATACAAACTTGCCAGGAGGACCTGAATGCAAATGCCATATTAGGTGTTTCCAATATGGGAGACATCCAAAATGTGCAGTGGTGGAGGGCACATGTTTGGAAACCACTGATCTAGACAAAGCTATTCATGGGTCCATACAAAATAAATAGTACAGTTCAACATTTTTAAATGTTGTCAACATTCATTGCATGATGTATCATCTCACACTGTCAAATTAAACACACCCCTAAAAATGACTTTAAAAGGACAATTCATATTGGGCAACAATGGGTAAAATGGCTAACACTTTATTTTAAGGTGTCCTTGTTATGCATGTTACATGTACTTACTAGTATAATAACAGTAAACTATACATAATTACATGCAAGTAACCCTAAGCCAAACCCTAATCCTAAGAAGTTATAAGTATTAACATGTAGTTAATTAATATTACTCAGAGCTTATAAATATAATTACACTGTAACAATGACACAAAGTGTAACCAAAAGTTGCAGTTAAAATGTGAATTTTGATAGGTTATTGCACTGTTTATAATTCCGGTGTCTTATCTGAGGATCTACTTTAGAACACAACTGCAATTCTTGCATTTATAACTTTATCTGACTCCTTTACGCTGTGCATAACGCATGCAGTCTGATTTACAGTTCTTACTGTGAGCATGGACATCTTTTGGGCATTGTTTTAAACTCAGATTCAGCTTGCAAACGGACAGCTTCTAAAACATAAGTTTCATGTTGGGGTGAACTACTTAAAGGGAACCTTATGAGGCGACGCGCTGTACAGGTCGACATCGATCGCCAGCTCATCTTCTCTGGACTCGTTCCTCCGATCCCACAAACTGGAGCACCACTCCTTTCCAAATATCCCTTTGATGGAGGGTTGTGCTCCTGTAAGGAGTAAAATATCTGTAAGGAGTAAAATATGCATTACAATCATAGTAGTGGGCATGAAAAGATATGTCCGGCAAAGATCTTTAAAAAAACTATTAAGTAAAGATTTACCATCTTCGGTTTGAACGCAAATAGAGCGATATATTTTGGACCCAGCGCGCGCTTCTTCCTCTGTGTTGCGCGTGCTTACTTCATGCCTTTCGCTCCCGAGACAGAACATTTTGTCTTTAAGAACTGTATTTTCACCCATGACCCGAGACAGTTCTTGTCGTAAAAACGCAAAATCGCTGTCTACAATTTTGCATATGTCTTCTATTGCCGTTTTGGTCATTATCTCCATTATGGAGCTTACTTGCAACCGAAATGATAGAGATTGTGACATCTTTTAAGACTGGATTTTTGTAAGCATTCAAGAAAAAGAAACACTGGCTAAAAAAAACGTCAGGTCAGTCACCGAATAAATTATTCCAAATTCTGGAACTTGGTACTGTGCAAAACCCGGAAATAAAGTGTACAAAAAAAGTCCTCGGCTTTTATCTTGCCGCAGAATATAGTTAGCTTCCGGTTTGTGATACATTTTCCCCTGAATTCAATTTCTCATACCATCCGTCCAATAAAGTTTCTGACATCAGCTTTAGTGTGACCCAAACAGATATATGTCAGAGAATATTTAAACAACAATACCATTATCTAAAAAAGGTGTACATCAGGATGATGTATTATTTACTGAATTTTGTCGAACATTAGATAAACAAACGTTATTAAAAAGCCCCCACCCCCTCATTTATTGTTTAGCCTACAAATAAGTACTTTTACATAGTCCTTGAAAAGTGTGTTATTCTTACTATTATTTGTGATTTTCAGCCAGAAAGACATCAGATAGAGGCAAAGATTTGATAAATATTCTTTTGAATAAAAAGATTGCAATGCAAATAAAGAAATTAACAGAAAAATAAAGAAATATTATGCAGGGCGAAAAAATATAATTTTACTAGTTAGGCTAATAAAAATAAAAATATGGGAGGAGAGCGTCACCGATATTTGGTTTTTACCAGCTTAGTCTTTACACATTTGATTGTTGAATAAAAAACTAAAAACTAAATAAAAAGCAAAATATATGTTTAGCTAGAATTAACTAGACTACACATGCTTGGTTATCACAAAAAGTAGGCTACATAGGCCTAATTTTAGGGACTCAGCAATATGACCACTGGGTGACAGTATAATAGCAATGGATTTCAAATCTTTGTTCATGGATCCTCCTAGCTCTGCTCACTTCAGATGTATCTCTTATTTAACCCAGCAGAATTAACTCATCATCTGAAGCAAACCGCATATTTGAAGTCTAAACGAGTATTCTCGCCTAAAAAACTCTTAAAACTACATACTGTGACAAAATTAGTATTATTTATCAAATGATTGTGGATTTTGGTGTCCGTGATCCACGATGTCACTCACTGTGAGCAATAGTCCACTAGTGGGGTCGATTGTAAGTTTGTAACAAAATAAACTTTGTATTTGAGATTAACTCACATAATCTGCGATTAATATGACATATACACATCCAAGTGAGTTCTAACTGTTGTATACAAATGTGGCAAAATTTGAGACATTTAGTTTAAACAGCCTAAATGTTTACTGATGCTCAAACTGATCACTGATGCTCAAACAAAAAGCGTTACAACAACCATCATCGGACTCCCCTATATAGAGACAGATTAAAGAGTTCGGACCTTAAAGAAATGGAGGCTAAAACACCTTTCCTAGATGATGAGTCACTGCACTCTGCAGACAGGTTTGTCAAAGTCCTAGTGCCTCCCATGTGGATGCGCCTTAGTGTTTCACAGGTCTGGGAGGCACACAAAGCTCTAAAGGCTGTCTTCTTTTCACAGTAAAGAATATGTGAGAATCATGACAAGAAGCTCAGGAACTAATCAGCTCAGTAAGCATCAGTAACTAATTGTATTGTATGTTTTTGTGTTTAACTGTGATTACGACTACCTGCCAAGGGACTGCGGGTGGAAACTAGCCATTGGCTAAATTCGGTACAATGCATGAAATCGAAACATTTATGTTAAAATTGTACATGGTCCCTTTTTCAAATAAATCTTAATAAAAAATAAAAAACTCTGTCTTTTGCACTGGGGACCCCTGACTGTGGGTATTGCCTCAAATTAGGGACCATATCCTCTGAAGAGACACTGAGCAGTGATGGAAATTCACTACATCCCACATAGTTTTCAGAATTCATTCAATAATGATAATTTTATGTACTGTACATACACAGATTAAGCTCATGACACAGCATGATAATTTAATTTGTTGTACATCAAGATGCTAGTGTCTACGGCAAGTCCCAAAGCACATAATTATCCAGCTACTGGTAATGATTAATAGGAACAAATGCTGTCTTCACATCAGATTTCAATATAGATTTGTCTATGAGTATTTATGTCCAGACATCAAGTCTAAAGGTCAAGCGTCTGCAGGAAAAGGCACATAGGGAGCAGTGATATTTTTATCTATAACACTTAGGACCGAAGACGAAGTATATCTGTTCAGCTCATATCATCAGAGAAAATGGAGAATGATTCGCTGCTCTTAGAGGAAGACCCTTCTTGTTCGGTGTGTGGGGAAGTGTTCAGCGCTCCAGTGGTCCTCTGCTGTGTTTTTTGTGGGTGTAGCTTCTGTGAAATTTGCTCTCAGCAGTTTTGGGAGACTCAATGTCCCTTCTGCAGAAAAGATGCCTCTGGATCCCATCTCAGAAAGTTCAGGGAGCAAAGACTGAAGGTATTAAATACAGCACAGCTCAATGATAAAGATCGAATGAAGACCGCATCAGATTGCACAAGCTTATCAATGCATGAAAATAATCAGTACATTTTATCTTGTTTATCGTATCACTTTCTTGTTTAATCTAATTTATGTTTTACTTAGCTAAATATAATTAGGTCCAGTCCTTTTCACTCAGTTACAGTCTTACTTGACTTTCTATATACACTCACTGGCCACTTTATTAGGTACACCTTGCTAGTACCTGGTTGGACCACTTTTGCCTTCAGAACTGCTTTAATTCTTCGTGGCATAGATTCAACAAGGTGTTGGAAACATTCCTCAGAGATTTTGGTCCATATTGACATGATAGCATCACACAGCTGCTGCAGATTTGTCGGCTGCACATCCATGATGTGAATCTCCCATTCCACCACATCCCAAAGGAGCTCTACTGGATTGAGATCTGGTGACTGTGGAGGCCATTTGAGTAAAGTGAACTCATTGTCATGTTCAAGAAACAAGTCTGAGATGATTTTTGCTTTGTGACATGGTGTATTATCCTGCTGGAAGTAGCATCAGAAGATGGGTACACTGTAGTCATAAAGGGATAGACATGGTCAGCAACAATACTCAGGTAGGCTGTGGTATTTAAACGATGCTCAATTGGTACTAAGGGGCTCAAAGTGTGCCAAGAAAATATCCCCCACACCATTACACCACCACCACCAGCCTGAACTGTTGAGACAAGGCAGGATGGATCCATGCATTCATGTTTTTACGCCAATTTCTGACCCTACCATCTGAATGTTGCAGCAGAAATCAAGACTCATCAGACCAGGCAATGTTTTCCAATCTTCTATTGTCCAATTTTGGTGAGCCTGTGTGAATTGTATTCTCCGTTTCCTGTTCTTAGCTGACAGGAGCGGTACCCGGTGTGGTCTTCTGCTGCTGTAGACCAACTGCTTCAGGGTTCGACGTGTTGTGCGTTCAGAGATGGTATGCTGCATACCTTGGTTGTAACAAGTGTTTATTGAATTACTGTTTCCCTTCCATCATCTCTAAGCAGTCTGCCCATTCTCCTCTGACCTCTACTAGGCTTTTTCGTCCACACAACTGCCGCTCACTGGATATTTACTCTTTTTCAGACCATTCTCTGTAAACCCTAGAGATGCTTGTACGTGAAAATCCCAGTAGATCAGCAGTTTTTGAAATACTCAGACCAGCCCGTCTAGCACCAAAAAACATTCCTCGTTCAAAGTCTCTTAAATCCCCTTTCTTCCCCATTCTGATGCTCGGTTTGAACTTCTGCAAGTCGTCTTCACCACATCTAGATGACTAAATGCATTGAGCTGCTGCCATGTGATTGGCTGATTAGCCATTTGTGTTACCAAGCAATTGAACAGGTGCACCTAATAAAGTGGCTGGTGAGTGTATATATATATATATATATATATATATATATTCTATTCTATTGTTAAATACTCAGTTTCACAGTTCTGTGAAAAAATCTTTGCCCCTTGTCTGAATTTCTGAGTTTGGACACATTGACACACTGTAAGTGGTCAGATTTCATGGATTATTCACCTTATTTTTAATGTAAGAACAGGCACGACCATATATAACTTGAAAGTGCGAGGCTTCAGGGGTCAATTTGCTTCTAGTTGTTTGTTTTAGCCGTCCAAAAACAGTCCGTTATGCTGCTCAACATTACAAACTGGCATTAGGCCTACTTATCACATTATTTGAATGTATTCTCATAATTATAAACACACTGGCTTGTAGCTCAAATACATTTACAGTTTGCTGCACTACAAACTGTAGTTCTTTGTTATAAAATAGGTATGTACATACAGGGCCATTGCTAGGAATTCTGGGCCCTGTGCACTGAATTTGCTATGGGCCCCCGTCAAATTCCCGTTCAGCAAATCGAGCCCATCTGACCCACAAATACCCCCTTGGATGTTTTGATGGGTCTTAGGGCCTTCAACTAATAAATGAATAAATAAAATAGGACAGAATTGAATACTGATGGCTATTACTGAATTCACGACTGAATTCAATTTTGTCACATAGAAAAGCACTTGACAGGAACGCATTGATTTTGAGCTAGACTTGAGATTTATTAGTTACTGCTAATACATTTTGTCATAATTTCCTCACCTTTCAATTTTCATCTGAAATATCTTAAATTGTGTTCTTAATACGAACAAAGCTTTTACGGGTTTGGAACAACATGGGGGTAAGTGATTAATGACAACATTTAAATTCTGGGGTGGAATAACCCTTTAACAGAATAGCGTATCTTCAAAGGAGTGGGTGTCTTGCCAAAATTGGTCAGAGTCGAATTAAGGTCATTTCACACGGAGTCCGAAATTTTTTAATACGTTTTTCAGTTTTTTCGTATTCCCCATCCTTTCCTATCAAAATGCATGCTACAGAAGCAAAAACGCAGAAAATCGAAACTTATCCGATTTTTTGTTGACAGACGAAAGTTTCGGAGGCAGTGTGCAAACATGAGTGACAACACGAGGTAGTATTTATTTTTTAATGCACGAAAATTTCGGACCCAGTTTGCAATGACTTTTACTCTAGGAGTCACCAAGAACCATAGAGAAACTTCGAAATATCTTCATGCCTCTTATGCCTGCAATTCATAAAAATAACTGGTCAAAAACAGTGGTGCTAATTTGATGGTTTGGAAATGTTTAGCTGTATCAGTACCAGGGCATCTTGGCATCATTGAAAGAATTATAAAGCCTCCTGTTTTTAAATTTAAGCTGAAGCCTGACTGTTATGCTCCAAAACTATGATTCCTAAAGATATCTAAACTGGTCTAGTCACATTCCAGAATGAAACCCCGACGAAGTGTAGTTGAAGTGGCAGGATCTAAAGCACACCGTTCACGCCTACACATGTCACTGGGCTGAAGCAGTTCTGCAAACAGGAGTGGGCTAAAATTCCTCCATATAAATAACTACAGGAAACATTTGGTTGCAGTTATTGCTGCTAATGGGGGTGCAACCAGATACTGGTTACACCTCCATTAGCAGCATTAACTGCAAATAGCGCCGAATGTTTAATAACCATCTTTAATGAATGCATGAAAGATTTAACTTGTTGCGTTGTTGTTTATGAAGATTCATGGAAGAGGTTTGGATAAAGCTTTCTTGTGATATTCGGTGTAAAACACTGAAAATCAGAAGGGAGCAAAACATTTTTTCACACCACTGTTCTTGCCAGTTTTCTGTTTATTTTTCCTGTCTTTTAATTATTCTTAGGAGGTGGCATACATTATCTTCTCCAAAGAAAATCTTGATCTATTTCCTCTTACATCAGCGCCGGGGTCAAATTTCCTTTCCAGGAGCTTGATGAGCATAATGTGGTGTTCAGGCATTCATCGGAAGATATCATATGTCAGCCTAGACCTTGCTCAGTGATGTATACTCTAAGTAAATACTGCAGCCAATCAGAAAACAGATCTCCCAAGGGTAATCTTACGTGAGAGGGAGGGCATAGTATCCCCTTGTGACCCAAATGGGCAATGAAGGGCTCAAAGGAGCAATGGCCTCCAAGCAGTCATATCTCGCAGAAGACCTGTCATGCCCCATCTGTGGAAATATCCTACAACAGCCAGTAGTGTTGTTTTGCAGACATCGCTTCTGTAAGCTCTGTCTGGAGAGCATGTGGAATGGTGAAGGATCTTGCGAATGCCCTCTTTGCTGTCAATCATCATCTATGGGTGAGCTCATAGTCAACACAACGCTTGAAAAGACCTGCGAGGGCTTTCTGGAGCGCTGCAAAAATGACCCTCTTGCGTGCAAGGAGCATGGTGAGACCTTGACGCTCTTTTGTCTGGAGGACCTGGAACCCACTTGTAGCAAATGCAAATCATCTGCCAACCACAAGAGTCACAGGTTATATCCCTTAAATGAAGCTTCACATGACTGCAAGGTATATGTCTACATACAGATTCATGGTCGCTTGAATCAATGGTTTTCATGTTACTGTACCTTCAATTCAAGGACAAGAAGGAAAACAATTTTATTTTTACGAGAATAACCACTTGGGCAACCGTTCCTTCTCTTTAGGACCTCAGAAATAGTTATTTATGGATTCTTGGCTGGGTTCATTATCAGACTATTAATAGCGGCATGCTAGGTTTGAAGCCTCCTGGTAGGGCTGAAACCAGATGCCCATGCGCTTAGTTTAAAGTTGATGAAAGTTTACACCAGTATCTAAAAACAATCTACTCAAAAGAATCTAAAAAACTTTTAAGGTCAAGACCAAGGATGAATTAGGATTATGAGGCCGCCTCTTATCAGTCAACGTTCTGGTTACACCAGGGAGTTGAAAAGGGAAACAAGGCATGTTTCACTAAAATGCCATAATTTTTAAGATATTGGCCTGATCTTGGAAGCTAAGGAAGGATTGGCTTGGTTTGTACTTAGAAGGGACTGGCAGTCCATCCAAGGTGGACCTTGGACTCCAGCCTTGCCACCACCTTACACTGGACAAGCAGTTTGGAAAATGAAAACTGTACACTTTCAAAAGTAAGGTTTCCAAAATGGGGGTTTCGCAGGGATGACAGAAGATGGATTCCAAAGAACCTTTCAGTGAACAGTTCTTAATAGAACCTTTTTTTTTCTAGTGTGATGAACATTTTAATAAAGAAACTTTTACCTAGAGGAGGGGTTTCATGGATGTTACATTCTAATGTTTAAATTCCACTGGTCCTGGAAATAATTCATCCTTGGTCAGAACATGGACCTTTTTCACACTTCAAAGTTTGTAAAACTGCAATAAAATATAGCAGGATGAACTTCTCTAGAGTTAGAGCAAATATTATTTTTGCACTTATATTTCTCCCAAAAGCAAAAATAAAACACACTTGCATTTCCATGCATTTAATTTACAGCAGTTCAGTGGCAGCAATAGGAATCCCCTTGCAGCAGCCTTGACTAGTCTTTCATGAGTTAAATACAGGGTAATTTAACAAAGTATAATGTTATGAATGTACGTAAATACATAAATAAAAATAATAATACATGTCTCAAAATGAAGTAATCGAAGGCTGTGAAAAGGGTCCATTCTTTTTGTGGATGCTCGCACCTTTATATTTTGCCATTGTTTTTGTCCCAAAGATATTTAACAGAAAAGTTTAAAAAAGTTTGGGCCTCTATAAATGAATAACTAAACAAGTGTGTTTCATTTCGGGCACATCTAGTAATTACTAACTCTTTTTTGTGTTATCGTTTGTATTAGGAAGAACTCAAAAATGCTTTAAAACCACTTCAGGAAAAACTGAAGCTCTTCCGAAAAGCGAAACTCACTTGTGAGCAAACAATAGATCATATCAAGGTATTTCCATTTTGAATTGGCTTTAAATCAAACAATTATAGAAAGAGACAATTCATTTTCCATTTCAGGAAAGCAAAAGATAACGTTCTCATTACAGAGTCAGGCAGAGAACACAGAGAAGCAGATACGGGAGGAGTTTGAGGCGCTGCACCAGTTCCTGCGAGACGAGGAGGCATCCAGGCTCTCCATGCTAAAGCAGGAGAAGGACCAGAAAAGACAGATGATGAATGATAAGATTGAAGATTTGGAGAATGACATCACTTCACTTAGCAACACTATAAGAATTGTTGAGCAGGAGATGAGATCTCAGGATATACCATTTCTCAAGGTGAACATTCGTAATGACTTAAAACAAATAACAATGTTGCACTTTTAGTAATCTACTTTTTATTTAACCTAGAATTATAAAGACACCATAAAGAGGTACAAATCCTTTCTGTTATAAATTTTACTTGTTTTTTTTAAGTTAAATTTGCTCTAGTCCCAGAATAACTCTCTATTCTTTGCTGTATTGACAGAACCTGGCGTATTCCCCAGGATCCAGAGATGATAACAGGTTCACTGCTTGATGTAGGCAAACATCTAGGCTCATTAAAGTTTAAAGTCTGGGAAAGAATGATGGAAATCATTCAATACAGTGAGTACCATTCAGTATCAAAAACCAAGTCATTTCCACACTTTTAAATTTATTTATTGTAAACCACTATCAAGAAATGTCTGGATCAAATTTAACCAAAAAGGAAAAAAGACAATTCTTTCGTATTTTTCCAAGACTAAACATTAACAATTGCCAGCAGCCCATATAATGTAAAAAAAAACTCATTCACATTACTGTAATAAAAACTACTAAAATAATTACATTAATAAAAGTATGGTTACATTATATTTGCGGTGGTGGCCTTGTTACAATGTAATTATACATTTGAGTACTGAGTAAAATTAACTACGTGTATTTACTTTATGCTTACAGGATTAGGATGAAGGTTTGGTTTAAGGTTATGTGCAATTATGCAAAGTTTATTGTTATTAATATAGTAAGTACATGTAACAAGGACAATAAAATAATGTGTTAGCAAAAGTAAACAAACTGTCAGAGGTGGGGGCAAGTCATTAATGGTAGTAATTTGCATTGAATTTAATTTGTCTTTTTTATTATTAAAAGAATACACCACAGTAATCACCATTTGAGAGGAAAGTGGTTTAATTGTCATGAAAATTCTGTCAGTAATGTCATAATGCTAAAATGTCTATGAATTGAAGAATGAATATTACTTTTCTTTATGTAAAATATAATATATATATATATATATATATATATTTTGGTTGAAATGACCAGGGCTGCGCTTCCCAAAAGCATCAGATGATCGTAGCTTTATTGGTTTCAATGGGTCTATGATGTACTTAAGCATACAATGCTTTTGGGAAACGCAGACCTGGAGATTTCCTCATGATATTCACACTTAAAGCAACTGCATGTAGTTTTGTGTATTGTTGTGACTTTGGAGCCCCTGCAGTTAAGCGGGTGGAATTCATTGAGGCAAATAACAGTGGATAACCGTTCACGTGCCATAAAGCAATCTGCGCTTTTCTTGGAATACGCTCACCAAACGTCCACGCGTCCCATCCGTTCTGGGAGTATGTAAAAAACAGAAACCTTTCACCTTATTAAAAGTCACTACACCAATAAAAAGGTTTTGAAAATTGACATTTTAGGGTGAAAAACAAAAACAAAACTTACACACAGTTGCTTTAAAGAGAATATTAAAGAGAAACATTAGCTTTTTACCTTTTAAACCATTCCTTTGCTGCAGCTCCAGTGACTCTTGATCCAAACACTGCGGCAAGCTGCTTCCTCCTGTCAGAGGATTTGACTACAATACAGTGCTGCTCTCAGACCTTTAAACTCCCAGAAAACCCGGAGCGCTTCAATATAGGTGCAGAGGTGCTGGGCTATGAGGGCTTCAGCTCTGGGCGACACAGCTGGGAGGTGGAGGTCAAAAACAACACCTACTGGGTCATTGGAGTTGCAAGCGCATCCATCAGCCGGAAGGGAAAACACGTGTTGACCCCTGCAGAGGGATTCTGGACCATTAGGCTACGAAACGGAGAGTATAAAGCCTGTACTGCCCCATGGTCCCCGCTCACTATGACTAAGAAGCCGCAGGTGGTTAGGATCATATTGGACATGAACAGGTCTAGGGTGACTTTCTACGACCCACGAGAGAGAACGCCTCTATTCACCTTCACTGACATCATCGCTCAGAGAGCGTTCCCATACTTCTGCAGCGCCTGTAAGGAGCACCCATTGAAAGTGCTGCCAGCATGGATCTCTATTAAGACAGACTGATGTGAAGAACGTCCCTCTCAGCATCTCTTTCCTCAAGTCTCATGTTAAGCCCAGCTCACACTGTGCAATTTTGGCCACGATTTGGTCGTCTGAGACAAATTTTGAAAGATCCTAAAAGATTCCTATAATCCTAGGCTAAAATCTGTAGTCTTTGAACGCTGGTTTGATGTTCACCGACTAATGGCCGTTATGATCAAATTTGACCTTCATCGAAGTTCTGGCGATGTCAGAATATCTGACGCACTGTCCTGTAGTGTGACTTCTCCTACAACGAACATCAAATAGTCCAATTTTTTCATACCAGCCATGATTAGAATTAATGCTAGAGATTTCTTATAACTGCATAAAAACTCCTGTGCTCCCATCCTCCACTCACAGAATTTATCTGATATGTTGCCTTTGCTATAATAAACACCAGTTGTGTGGCTATTTTCATTTGGGTGTGTAGTGTTGCTTACACTATTCTTCTTAAAGGGATAGTTCACCCAAAAAAGGAAATTCTGTCATTAATTACTCACCCTCATGTCGTTCCAAACCTGTAAGACCTTCGTTCATCTTCGGAATATGAATTATAATATGTTTGATGTAAGGATCCTTATACGATCAAGGCATAGAAATGTAACAAGGAGATTGTTAAAATAATCCATGTGACATCAGTGGGTCAACCCTAATATTACGAAGCTACAAGAATACTTTTTTTGTGTGCAAAGAAAACTAAAATAACGACTTTATTATAAATAACGACAATTCGTCTCCTCTGCATCACCCTATAGCGCTATTTTGGAGCAAATCAACGTATGCAACATATACACTGCTTGTGTTCAGAGCAAAGCTTAAACAACGTATCCGTGTACGGTGCAGCCTACACAGAACAGCATACGTTATTTATGAATGTGATACTCTCCAAAATGGCACTATAGGTTGACGCGGAGGAGACGAATTGTTGAATAAAGTTGTTATTTTTGTTTTCTGTGCACAAAAAAGTAGGGTAAACGTACCTATTAAGCTCACCAACATCTACATCAAAACATTTTTCGTGCACAAGATATTGGTTTCAGTACAAAACGTTAAAATAAAATATTAATCTCACACAAAAATATTTAATTGTTTTTTAAAAGACAAAAGGTGACCAGGTGACCTGCTACTTCCAGCGTGATTCTGAAGTGTGCATCCAATAGACACTTTTTTTTATCCCATAAAGCCACAGGAGAGTAGTTGTGAATGGCAGTGAAGCAACGCAGGTCACATGACAATGACAATATGACGATTGTAATGTGTCCAAATTACATTCATTCTATACTTAACTTTTAATGGTCGCAAAGTAATTACTTATTCAAAAGTACCCACTCAGAAAGTATGTGAAACACCGTTAACGTGTAGATGTTACTGTCACAAAATTAGAGATCGACCGATATATCGGTGTACCGATATTTTTCCAGATATTTAAGCATTTTACCATAATTCCCGATATTTAATCATTTTACCGGTGTTGAAAAAAAACGATAACCGATATATATTTTTTTTATTTGTCACATACTCAATTATACAGAGTATAACTAGCAGTGAAATGTGTTCTCTGTATTTGACCCATCCAAGTGCACACACACCTAGAGCAGTGGACACACACACACCTGGAGCAGTGGACACACACACACACACACACACACACACACGGAGCAGTGGACACACACACACACACACACACACACACGGAGCAGTGGACACTGTTCACTCAGGAGAAGCTCCAGCATCCAGCACCGCATGTAACTTTATACAAGATTCACTTGTTTGAAACACGCTAAATTATATTAACATGTACTATAGAACCATTATTTCTCCAATAAACATCTAAATAAATACATCTCTATCAAAATTATTTATTTATCTCCGCAAGCGATCGCAGTTTGAGTATAGTTCTGTGTAAATAGATAAACCGCGCTGTCAGCAGTTTTCATAATCTAGAATGACAAAAAAAACATTTTAATAATTCTGATAAAACATGCCATTTAAGAAATGCAATAAAATACGATGTTTTGTTTGTTATAGCTTATTTCAATATTCCAGAGAATATTATTCAGTGAATTATTATTCACTCTTTAGTCTATTAAACAGTTTATAAACCTAAAACTGTAGTTTAAAATGAAGTTGATATGACTCCTTCCCTTTATTTTCTCCGTTTGAAAACATTAGACATTATTTTGCTTATTGTAATATCAGTGTTGCTGATGATGCTTTTTATAAATAAAATGTTTTTATTGTTGTAATTTGAAGATTACATTTTACATGAAAGAATGTTAATTTTCAACAGTTTTTTGACAACAGTTGTTAAGATGACTGAAACGAGGAAAAACCAAAGCGAAGAACGGACTTAATTCAATCTGTTATTTATTTACTTTATAACAGTAAATAAATATCAGTTCTGCATATCGGTTATCGGGTACATAAACGTACAAATAATCGGTATCGGTTATAAAAAAATCAATATCGGTCGATCACTACACAAAATCATGTCAGAGGAGATGACCAGCGAAAGGCAAACACTCTATCCACACCCAAACAAAGTTTGCTTGCCAGCGTGGGCATTTTTTGCATTCTATAAAAATCCGTATTTTGAGTGGGATTAATTTAAGTTGAAGATGAATAGACATCGCAATTAAATCAATATCGTGAATTATTTTGGCCATGATAATTGTGTAGTGAAAATGTGATTGTGACAGCCATTATAAGAATTATATTATTAAAAATGTTTGATTGATTTGTTACAATTAGCATATATTTTAAAATATGACCTATGCACAATTTTTGTTAGATTTAAGAAACAGTAAACATCAATCAATACAAGGATATTAAAATAAGGTGTAGAGAAAATGATTAAATATATTACAAACTTAACTAAAACCACGTCATGCTCAGGATAATAAAATTGGAAAATAGTGTAGTAAAAATCTGAAATTATGAAATCCCTAATATGTATTATTTGTATTTAATATGTATTTATTTAGTAATTATATAATTTATTAAAATATGACCCATAGATTTACCAAAAATGTAATGTTTATGTCAGGGCATTAGAATCAGAAAAGAGGAGTCTGCAGTAAAAATTATTATTTATTATTAAGAAGTCTGCAGTAAAATAACATGATTTAGTTGTCACAACGTCTTTGTTCACATGTCAGTGTGAGGCATTAAATCTTGTCATACCAAACATGGGTAAAGCTTGAGGAGGTCAAAGCTAAGGCACTTTGTTGTGGCTCTTTTTCAGCGTTCTAAAAGTCACTTTGGAGTTAGGCATTTTAACAACAGTTATGTAGTACAAATCTAAAGTCTGTTAACATACACTCTTTATCTTTTCAGGCTAAAAAAGTATTGTAGTGGTTTAAGTCTATAGTGTCAAAATCATACAGTGGAGTTTCATCTTTCATCCTGCTGGCTTTAGTTTTTTACTGGTTAAATTGGGAGTTTGCATATATTTTGTCACCTGTACGTTACCATCAAATCAGAATAACATTAAAATAATTATCTCTCACTGTCTATCAGATATTCAGCTTGTCATTGTGAATACAGCTTGCTACCAAATTGAATAAACCTGTACAAAAGCTATTTTTGAAAAGTTTAAACTAAAATGTAAATGCAAATACTGTCTAAATACTAGCAGAACAAATCTGAGTTGGTTCTGTTGCATTGTGGTAACACTGTGTGCAGCCACAGGTCAGAAGACAGGTAAGTTCAGACTACCTTCTCTTCTTCATCTCAAAGGGAGATCCTGCCTTCTTCAAAAGCACCGTACACCTCCTCGTTCACAAGCTCATAACGGCCTGCTCTGGAGTTCAGAAAGTAGATCTGGTCAGCTGTGAGCCGTGGATCGTATCCTTCCCTCTGCAATCTGGTCTTCTGAATTTTAAATGTTCCTGTGAATAGTTGAAGGGTTAGTTCACCCAAAAATGAAAATGAACCTGTGTTTTACTCACCCTCGAGGCATCCTAGGTGTATATGACTTTCTTTTTTCAGACGAATCCAATCAAGAGTTATATTAAAAATTGTCTGGGGCGTGAATAAAGGACTCCTGTAGCGTAATAAACACTTTTCTCTCACTTCTGCTGACTGTCGTACGCGGAAACCTGTAAAGGTTCAGGGTCTGTAAATCATTCGCCATCATCCTCAGTCATCTCTCCTTACTCTGTTTATGTGGTAAGTTAAATCTTATGTACTGCAATGCAACAGGCTACCGCTAGCAAGGAGCTAACCATGTCCCTTTAGTGGCTTGCGTTATTTTATTGCAATGCTTTATTTGCTTTCCGTGCCTTTCTGAATACAGACACCAACCCATCCCTGCACTTTACATCCCCTGCACAGCCTGGAACATAACATTTATTTCTATGATCTGCCATTTTTGCTGGTGCCACTGAAACGTCACAGTTGGTGTTTTGTTCCAATTTGCCTATTTTTCAGTGGTCTTTTGCATTGACGAGATTTAGATAGAGAGGAAACAATGGTGTTTGTGGCTCATGGTATGTAATTTCCATGTACAGTTATGAACTGTTATTATTCAACAATGCCAAGGTAAATTCAGTTTTTCCATTCTATGGCACCTTTAACATATGATACAAATTCTAAAACTTTTTTCCAGGCCATATAGCATCTGGAGATCTTTCCTCACCTGTGGTATCGACACATGGGGAGATGCGTAGAAATATTGGCCGTGCGTATGGGGGAAGAGCTTGCTGAACCTCTTTCAGGAAAGAATTACAGTTGAAGTTTCCTGTGGAATCAGCGATGGCAGCCATTCCAGCCTTTCCCTCCACACCTATACACACACACACACACATATGAGGATATCTAACATATACATATGGAATTATGGGTCCTGTGAACTTCAGGACAAAAGTTCCTTTATCCATCTCACCTGGTACGTTTACTCCAAACACTGCTACATCAGTTTGTCTCAACAGGCTGCTCAGTGTTCCTTCCACTTCAGTAGTAGACACGTTCTCACCTTTCCAACGAAACGTGTCACCGCTCCGGTCCCGGAAGTACATGTATCCAAGCTCGTCCATAACTAAAACATCACCTAAGAGACACCATACCAACAAAATAAGTTTACTACGTAGTGAAAGGACCAATTTCACAAGCTATAAATGTGTTGAACCAGAAAATCTTTGAGAGTGTTGAAGAAAAATAGCAATAGCTCTTGACCAAGAATAACATAAAAAGTAGATTTCAATATGCTACAAAGACTTTGGATAGACCTGTGGAGTTATGGAAGAATGTTTTATGGATTGATGTGACAAACTGGAACTTTTCAGACTCATCAGCAGTATGTCTGGTGCAAAAATTCAAAGCTTATGAGTGGAAAACACAATCCTCACGATCAAACATGGAGATCGACCAGTCTTTTTATGGGGTTGTTTTGCTGTTGCAGAAGTGGAAATCTTGACTGTATGAAGGAAATCATGGATTCTTGGAGGTATCATGGAAGCATCAAGCCATTTTGGCAAGAAATGTGATGCTTTTGGTGCACAGACTAAAGCTTAATGATAACTGGACTTCCAGCGGGGCAATCATCTCAAACTATACATACAAATCCACTGGAGCTTCGTTCAGGGATCAGTCATAGAATGTTCACAACTGATGCATCAATGCAACACACAGATTCTTTTTAGAATTCAGATTTGTATATGTTATAAAAAAAAACTAAAGTGTGCTTTTTTGTTGCTAAAGACCCAGTTGGCTTACAGGATTTGTTGTTTTCAAAGACATCAATTACATGTTCATGTTACATTTTGGTTGCATTTGTAAATTATAAAAATAAAGTAATAATATCCTAATATGTGACCCTGGACCACAAAACCAGTCTTAAATGTCAATTTTTCTAAATTGTGATTTATATATCAACTGAAAGCTGAGTAAATAAGCTTTCCATTGATGTTTGGTTTGTTAGGATCAGACAATATTTGGCTGAGATACAACTATTTGAACATCTGAAATCTGGGGGTGCAAGAAAAAATCTAAATATTGAGAAAATTGCCTTTAAAGTTGTCCAAATGAAGTTCTTAGCAATGCATATTACTAATCCAAAATTAGGTTTTGATATATTTACGGTAAGAAATGTACTAAATATCTCCATGGAACATGACCTTTACTTAATATTCTACTGATTTTTGGCATAAAAGAAAAATCGATAATTTTGACCAATGCAATGTATTTTTGGCTATTGCTGCAAATATACCCCAGCGACTTAAGACTGGTTTTGTGGTCCAGGGTCACATATCGATCGCAATCCATTAATTGTATTTCGGCATGATTTGAGGTATCTGTAAATAATACTGTTTGATAAAATACTGAGAATCGTCATGATCAGAATGTCACATCCTATCAGCATATACATTTACGTTATTATTTATCATTTCACCCTCCACAGCGGTAAATTTCACAATGTTAGAAACTTCAAGACATTGGCACTCCATTGGAGTATGCACCTGACAGATATGCAGAGTCGTTTTTCTTGAACACATTGAAGGCGATCTTCTTCCTGGTGGCATCCTGACTAGCGTACCCATCAAAACGACGCAGAGGATCATCCTGATTAATTCTCCCCACCAACAGCCCAGGCTCTCCTGTGAGTGGAAGTCAATACATGAAGAGAAAAATTTATGATAAGAGCACAAAATAAATCTGTGGGAGGAAAATGACTGTTGATTATTTGGTACATTGTTCTAGTCTGATGCACTCAAATTATAGCCTTTTTTACATGATAATTGTAAACAAATGAAAATTTGCCATTTGGAAAAATAAATTATGGCTTTTAATTTTGATATTTTATGCAACACAATGTCTAACACATTTTTAAAGGGGCCATGATATGATAAATCATATTTGCCTAGATCTTTTGGCATATAAGTGGTCTGTGTACCATTAAAACATCAGAAGGATCCCAGCGTATGGAACAAGTGGATAGTTTAATCATTTTAAATGGCACCCCGGATCATGTCAGAGGATTGTTCGGAGCATTTTGTTTTGTAAACTAGGCACAGTGTCCCGGAGAGTTCACATTAGTTGAAAGATGAAGCAGTTCTAGATCTGACAGCAGATGCATCACAAGCCATAAGTAAATGATGTCATAAGTGGAAATTACTATTTTATTTTTTACCATGTTGTCAAAATACTTGCATGCAATTGATTCTGTCAATGCAATTGGATCTTGCATTATTGATACTGTTTCCTATGCAATGATGTTAGCCAATCATAACAGAGGCTGATTCCTGACAACCTTTAAAGGACACACCCATTAAAACGGGTCATTTTATGAGGGTTGAAAATAATACATTTTCCACATATTTATTTGTTTTTTTGTGTGTGCAAAAAACCTCAATGAACATAAATTAAATAAAAAAAACTCAAGTCATGACCCCTTTAAAGTGTCCAAATACATTTTGAAGCCACCATATATCAGGCTTCTATTACAAAGATTAGATCTAAAATTATGCGAAACCTATTTCATTAACATATATTGGGGAAACATATAAATCAAAGGGTACTTGGCAGCGAACGCACCAGGTTGGCAACGCACACACAGTCCCTGCTTGTCCCGAACCAGTTCCATGGTTTCCTCGTTCACTTTCACCAGTCGGATGGGGTACACGTTTGGCAGAATGCGACTGTTAAAACCACAAGCTCCAACCTGCAGCATTCAGAGTGAGTTTTTACCATTCAGTTACCTGTTACATCTGATAATTGCATATTCAACGTTCTCAGAACAATACTGTAGGGTATCAGAGCGAATCAGACAATTTAAGATTCAATCAAGATCATGGTTGAAACACGAGGAACCGAAATCCAGAAAGAGGCCCGAGACAACAGGATGTTCTTAAATCAGATCCTAGAACCAGCCAGGCTGAAGCAAGCCTAACCAACCAATTATTTTACAGAACAGCTTGCAACATTAACACAAAAGAACACATTGATAATCCCAACTCGGGAAGGAGATTGTCAAATTTGGGGCAAGTCACCAAGATCAAAGAGATGAAAATTTGAGCTCAAGACTTCCTCAGATTGACTTTGCCAAACTAGCAGACAAAGACCAGACTGAGATTCCTTCTTAACCCTTCACAGAACAAGTCATCACATTCACAGAATGGCACAAAAACTGCCTTTACATGTATATATGCACCTAAATGTGGCTAAAAGGACTTATGAGCAACTAAGCATTTCTATGCATAACTCCATATTATGTAACCCACACATCATGTCCTAATCACTCATTGCGTATATCTTTTGAATAACAATTGAATAGTTTATATTTACGTTGGGTATGTATGAGTTTAAAAATTCATGCTTTAAAGGTTTCAATCAATTAATACTTTGTAAAATGTATTATATTCTTGTTATAAAAATCATGACCAAAGTTATACTCTGCAAGAGCGGGAAAATTCTGACCATGTGACTGAAAAGGTAACATGTTGATTTATGTATTGGGAGGAAAAACAGAGCAACACTTGCATGCAATTGATTCTGTCCATGCAATTGGATCTTGCATTATTGATAAGACGATGTCTAATTGGTCAAGACACCATTTTGGATGGGTCCAACAGCCCAGTTTATAAACTTAGGACACCATCAAATTATGCTTTTACTCATTGCTTTTTGCATTAGGGCTCTTAGCCATGCTTTTTGCGTTCTTCGATCATCGTTCCAGCGTGCTTCGTCCTGCATGCCTGCTGCTACTTAACCACAAAAACCATCTAGTCTCGTTAAATCCCTTTTATTCGTTTACTATAGTTTATTTTCTGGACTGCCTGCCAATCAACAAACTTGGAAAACCCTTTTGCAACGACGATAACAATCCCTTACCACAAAGGCAATGCAAGTACAACCTCCGGATTCTAGTTAAACTGGTGCATTAAGTATACATTTTAACCTCATTCAGGAACTCAATACGAGGGTTAATTAGATGATTGATGGTTATTCGGGTTTATGCAATTGCATATATTGCAATAAACTTGGGATTTCAGATTTTCCCTCTTCTAAACTCATTCTTTCCTCACTTTCTCTCTTTTCTGCAACCTGTATGAATATGTGAGTGTGTGTTAGATTAGTTTATATAGTCTTAGATTGATCCAATAGTCTTATTTATATTGAAAAGAGAAGTATCTTGCGTTTTGTGCTTACAAGTTAATGTCTTAAACTGCTGATCGTGTTACTGTGCTATTAAATATTGTTTTCACTATACTTTGGATATTAATAGCCATTGCAGAATTGATGTTAAATGGCCCGTTCAATGAATTGCTGGCCGACTCAGTGATCAGCCGTAAAACAGCGATTCTGTCCAAATTTCCTATAAAATCATAGTCTTATTGAGCTAAATTTACCCATTTCCTTTACAACACTGATACTTAACCTTGCCATCCATATTGGCAATGCTGCAGTTGCACTCGGTGGCTCCATAGAACTCGCCGATCTGTTTTACTCCGAAACGCTCCATAAAAGCCTCCCACACGCTCGGCCGCAGCCCATTTCCCACGGCTAAACGCACGCGGTGCTGTCGCTCAGAAGGGCGCACAGGCTGAGACAGCAAGTAACGGCAAATCTCGCCTATGTACTGCACAACCTGCAAGAAAGGGAGAAAAAAATGTTAGTTTTTAGTTAACTGTTTGTTACTCTTAGTTTGTAAGAGTACAAACTATCCATACTTATATAACCTTTTTATTACTCAATTTACATATTCAGTAACAATCATTAAAAGGGTCATCGGATGCCCATTTTCCACAAGTTGATATGATTCTTTAGGGTCAAAATGAAAAGTCTATAACATACTTTGGTTAACATTTCTCAATAGTAGTGTAAAAAACACCCTTTTTTCACTGTCAAAACCAGCTCTTTTACAGCAACCCGTTTTAGTCCATGTTGCTTTAAATGCTCATGAGCTCTACTGACCCCACCAGTAATTTGCAAAGATGCATAAAAAACCCTTATACCCAGTTCTTCTGGAGGTGAAGCTGGATCAAGAATGATTCGCACGAACAAACGCATTTATATAGATTGAGGGCACATTCCCTTGAAAACCAAACGTAATCCTCTTCAGCGGCTCAGATGATGGGAGTAAATGACTAATACTATGCTCATTATTACATCAACAACAAAACACCTCAATTGCTTTGGAGACATTCTTGTCTACTCCAGCTCCGGCGTCGAAACAATGGCGAACAGCTCACTCAGGGCGGGTCTAAGGTAAGAAGACAGTGTCAATCAACTATCGTGGGAGGGGCCTGGGTCTGTGTGACATCACACATCCAAGAATCAGAGAATGGCTTGATTTGAAAGAGGGGATATTATTTATAGAGATAAAAAAATACCACTGGGTGGATTTTTTTTATCATCATAGTGTGGTTGTGTACATTTATGATCAAACAACACGTACAAGTGAATTTTGCATTCGATGACCCCTTTAAAATGCTTATAAATGAATCATGCTCTGGATGCATTGTTAAAAGAACATTAAAAATGCACTACATTTAAACAATGACTTGTTTTTTTCTAATGTTTTCTATTCTATATTACAATATATTTGGGTGTTTTTGAGGGTATTATATAAAATCAATGTCAGGTTCATATCTCCCTGCTGAACACCTGGATGTTCCTTCACAATTAATCAAAATCTCACTTTCCACAACCTTCACACTTTCTGGTGGAATAAGCTACCAAGCAGGATCCTATCCTATAAGGATAGCTGACGAGACTCTGTGCGTGTGTGTTAAGTTCATTGGTTTAAGGTTGGTGTGGTTAAGCCATTGGTCTCAAACTCAATTCCTGGAGGGCCACAGCTCCAGCCCTAATCAAACACACCTGATCCAGATAATCAAGGTCTTCGGGATCACTAGAAACTTCCAAGAAGGTGCGATTTGGAGCTGGTTGGAGCTAAACTCTGCAGAGCTGCGGCCTGCGGAATTGAGTTTGAGACCAATGGCTTAACCACTCCAACCTTAAACCAATGCACTTAACACACACGCACAGAGTCTCGTCAGCTATCCTTGTAAGGACTCTCCATAGGCGTAATGGTTTTTATACTGTACAAACCGTATTTTCTATCGCCCTACACCAACCCAACACATAAATCTACCCCTCACAGGAAACTTTATGCACTTTGACTTTATCAAAAAAAACTAATTCGGGTTTGATTTAAAAGCTCTTGTACCCATGGGGACCTCAATTTAGGTCCCCACTGTGACAAGAGTCCCCATGAGTCTGTGTGTATTCATGTTTAAGTCCCCACCAGGATATATACACCTGTACACACTCACACACACAAACATTCCTCTTCTATAGCTTGCTTCCTAATAGAGTTGTCCCCTAAAACTGGCATTGAATGTTACAAATATTGTTAGCTCCTTGACAGATTGGTTTTGGATAAAAGTATCTGATAAATGCGTAGATAACCAACAAGCAGGAAGCTATTCTGTCATCATGTGACAAGATAACCATACAAACAGAACTGGTTGCAAAGAGAGCCCCCATGGCAACCCTCAAAGCCAGCATGTCTTTTAAAATGTCATATAAATACCATTTTATTTTAGGTTAGGTCAACATCAAATGGTATAAACCCAACAAAAAGATGATTAAAAAAAAAAACCTTCAGAGCAACGTTTTACTGTAAAAAAAATACAATTTAAAACTTGCTTCGAAAAAGGCGTGTACACTCAGATCTATTTAAGGTGTAAAGAAAATATGAATTTCTCATTTCTCAAATCTTTGTTGGAAATGGTTTAAAGGTTTTTCAAAAACTATATGTAACTAGTGAAAATGTTACAAACGGTTTAAAACGATCATATTCATAATTTTGGGTATTCTTATTTGTCATTAATAACCCTAATAAAAGTGACTTACAGTGCAGTTATGTTTGATGCAGTCTTCCCAGAAGCGACTTGCAGAGAACTTCTTCTTGACCACCACAGTTATACCGTGAATCAGACACTGGCCCACCCCCATAATATTACCTGTAAAAGAGTAAATTCAACAGACACAGCAAGCATTGGGCTGTTTGTAAAATCTACAACAGTATGTTTGAAACCAACAACTTCTGACAGCTTATGACTTACAGGGTTCGTACACATTTTTACCAACAAATTTCCATGACTTTTCCATGACTTTTCCATGACTTTTGAGACAATATTCATGACCTAATTTTACATTATTTTAAGAATAAAATAAGAATAAATATAAAAATCTGTTCAAATTATTATAGCATTTTAACTAAAATGAATGACTATTAATACTATTGTTTGCTTTTTTTGTTTTAGTACAAGCTTAAACTGTGCCAGATGTGAAGGTCCTTGCAGTCCGAAATTTCGCACGCAAAAACGCATACAAACATTTCTGACTCGGCGTGTAAGGACCTTTACTCCACACAGAGAACATATCACATCAATATTATCATTTTACTCAGTTGAACGGAGGGCCAGAATTTCGTTTTGGAAACGTTTCTCTTTCGCAAGTGTTTACATTAAGAAAAAAATTGCAATGCTTACAAGGATACTCGCCAGCAGTGTTCGAATTATACCGTGGACTTTGGGGAGCCCATTTCTTTCTGGGGGGGGTGGGGGGGTTGTGCGCTTGCGATGGGCTTACAAAGATACATAAAAGCTATGGGGGTGGGGGGGTGCAATTATATATATGTAGGGGCCTACGTTTTAATTTTTCCCAAATTCCATTTTTATTTTTTCTAAATTCATTTTTTTCGTTGAAATTTTTCTAGATTACGTTTTTTTCCGTTTCATTTTATGGACTCCTTTTTAATGATCAAATTAAATTGTATTTATAAAAAAGCATGTCTAATTAATTAAAATCATGACACTTATACAATTTAACACTAATTTATTAAAAGTGTAACAAAAATGACATGTTTAGGGCCGTATGAAATGTTGTATTTTTTTCTCACCTTATGTTTTATTGTTGCCAAATTCTGTTTTAGCTCATCTGATTATTTGAATGCATACACACATTTTTTTTTTACTCTTACAGTAGCCTTATGAATAGTTTTTTTCCCTCAGAAATTCTGTGTTGTGTATTTAAATTTGACTGGTTAGCAGATTAAGGCATGAAACATCGATTTAATTTATATTTTAATGAATGAAAATTAAACATTTACATGTTGAAAAATAAAGGGGATTTAGCCTACTATTAAAAATAAAATATTTTGTGATTATGTCTTAATAAAATAAAGTTTTATAATTTTTCAACAGTAGTAGTAGACGTGTTTTTAAAGTAGAACTAAATTCACAGTTTCATTGTTTGTAGGGACAAACAGATGCAGATAATTAAAACATGCACATTTCTTCTCTTTCTCTGTCACTCTCAAAATGGGCATATTTGAGAAACAAGTCGAGTAGTTTGCTTCACTGAATATAATTGTCGGTCATTTAACATTTCTTTCGTAAAACAGTTGACTAAACATCTTACCTCGCTCTCTTTTATTAATCTGACGCTTCGTCGCGCGCTCAGCATCTGTGAACGCTAAACTCCGCCTACTTTGATTTGACATTGACGAGCGCTGTTTGCCAGCTGAGGCAGAGCAGACTTTTAAAGCTTTTTTTGTCATCCTAACAAGAGCGCTGCGTAATCGAGGACAGCAGATGCTCATGTAGGCCTATAATTATCTTTATTGAAGTGAGTTAGGTTTAAATCGCAGTCAAGCATTAATTAACGATTTTTGTTGTTGCAACTTTACACTTAATCCACGATGATCACAGTACACAAAACTGAAATTGCACGTCAAAATAACAGTCAATATTTTTTGAGACCCACCCCCCAAAAAAAAAAAATACTCTCCACAAATCACGTTTTCAGGGGAGCCCATGTATTATTAAGGGGAGCCCCTAGCTCCCCCATAGTTCGCACCCTGCTCACCAGGATGGCCATTTTAACGTTATTTTGTGTGTATTTTGCCGCTTAAACGCAACAAGCTGCACTTTTAGAGCCCCATATTTCAGCCTCGACTTTTAGTTTATGGCTTTCGGGACAATTTTCACGTCAGACGCGGGCCGGGCATCGGGCTTGTTTTAGGATTCCTCCTTATTTTTGTATTTTAGAAATCCATCAATTATTATGGTGATGAAAAGGATTAGCCGCTCGTGGAAACAATACCGCGACTGACAAGAGTAGCCCGACCTGTCTAATAGCACACATTTGTCTAGGTTAAACGTTTAAACTAACATTGTGATATGCTTTTTTAAGTATTTTATATATAGATTTTATTTTAGTCAAGTGGTGATTTAAGAAGGCTAAATTGATCAAACATAATAGCCAAACTCACTGTCTGCAGCTGGCCGATTGCTCAAAAGCTAAAACAAAAACTTGAATTTAATAAACAAATACATTTTCCAAACATATTTCTAAATGAACTTAATAAAGAAACGAAATACGCTTTGCCATTAAAAACGAAACTGAACTATTTTAATGGCTAGAACAGCAGCTGTGTAATGGGATTCCGTGCAGGATTCTACTGAGCTTGTTTGGTACCAAAGTCAATTTGGTGCTCGCAAGGCGGCTTTATACGGACGCCATTTGTACATGACTGAGTGCAGCGGAAACCGCCTCTGGAGCGCGCGAGTACAGAACGGCTTAAAAAGACGTGCAAACAAATAATAGGCTACATTTTAGTGACAATGCAACAATGACCCGATTAGGCAGGTGACAATTCTGTCAACTGTACCAAAATGCCAGAGAAAGACTTGTATCGCACCGTGCAGCTCTTTAGTGCAGACGAGTTGCGCTGATTACGTGTTTTCAGAGAAAGTCAAAGAAAGAAAACACAGCCGATGAATCCGTTTTCAAATGACCGATTTGATATTCTGTGTGGATCTATTTACTCATCAGCTTACAAGCTATTGAATAAATGTGTGAATATCCATCATTTTAAATTCGAAAGCTGCGGGAAAGAGTAGAAATATGCGATATAGCCCATGCGCAATCCCGTATAACGTTACCGAAATTCAGGACCTGAATAAACATAATTGTATTATACAGAGATTTGCAAAATAGATTTCCATGACTTTTCCAAAACTTTCTGGGTTTATTCATTTTTCCAAAACTTTTCCAGGCCTGGAAAATGCGGTTTTAAAATTCCATGACTTTTCCAGGTTTTTCATGACCGTACGAACCCTGGACTTATTCATCGAAAGACAAGGAAACTATAATATCAGCAGCCGATCACGAGCAGCATGGCAGTCAATGTACAATATACCTGCAGAATGGTAGAGGGGTAAACAATCATAGATGATATCATCTGGCCGCATCCGAAAAGAATGGTATCCGAAAGCAGCAATCCTGTAATACCTGGGAAATAGAAGCAATTTATGAAAACTTATTTCAAAAATGGGCCTAACAGTATTTCTCTCTGAGATTTATGAATGTGACATCGCTGTGAGCAGGTTACCGACTGTGCACCACTATAGCAGCTTTAGGGAGTCCTGTGGTGCCAGAAGTGTAGATATAAAACAAATGATCTGTGACAGAAAGGGGAAAAATGGATAAATGCAGATGTAATGTAAATAAAACAGTGATGAGACATGGGTGATGCTTAGACTAATAGTTTACTGCTAACCGTCTAGTGCGCAGGATATACAGCTTACTATGTTTAAAAACGTAAACATAATGCACAATTTGAAATGATGAACTATTAAAATGTCATTATATATTAGCTTAATTCAGTAAGTTCCATCTTTTTAAATCACAGAATTATTAGGGCTATTATGCAAAGAAAACAATTCCACTGCCGGCAGCACTTTCTGAAGTGGTCTTATAACGACTTGTGTAATAAGTAATCCACCATATTTTGAATAGAGGGCAAATGCAGTCTTGGAGGAATCCATTATCATTGGAAGGGAGCACATCAAAAATATACTTAACATACTAATAACCAACAATAAACACAACTAACCATCAGGATAAGCAGACAATGTTTACACATGATTCTAATACCGTCTGTCCACCGTAACGGCTTTAAACTAACTGTCTAGAAGTTTCTAACTTACCTCCATAAAAACTTTAATAATGGCCCACAACAGAATTTTTGCTACCAAACTGCAGCAGCAGTGATTGTAAAAGCACAAGACATGAAATAAATGTAACACTCCAGTGCGCTGATAGTCAAAAGTAATGTGCACATAAAGACGCTAATATTGTCACCCAATCCATTCATCAGACGGTTCATTTGATTTCTCTCTGAATTAACCTCTACAGCAAGAATGTCAAACTCATTTTAATTGTGCAGGCCACTTTTTTAAAAGGGGATAACTTGGTGCCCTTATAGGATAAAAAGATGTGGGTTTACATTCAACAGAAAAAATGAATGAATATCTGTCCTTCTGTAGCTAAAAATTATATTTTGAATACATCATACCCATTTACAGGGGTCATACATTTTTTATTTTATGAAATTCTCTGAGGTCCACTTATAATATTGCTACATCAAAAGCAGTCATAATTGAAAACCTGTTTACCCGGTGTTTGAACCTCTGGTTTGAACACAATGTAATGTAAATATGAGTAGGGCTGTGATGGTAGGGGATGTTTTTATTACCGCGGTGAAGAAGCAACAAATATCGCGGTTTGGCGGTTATTCCCACGACCCCAAACCCCCCCCAATCTCTAAAGACTTGATCCAGAATGCATGCAGCTTGTAAGCTTGTAAATGAACATGGAAATTAGTAATAATAAAGTAGTCTTCTTTATTATTAAAACAGCAAATTATATTAACAATAATAACAAAATAATATTAATTTCTATAACTTTTTTTATATCTATTGAGTTTAAAAGGAATATTATGGAACAGTCTTTGTCATCATTTGTAACCCATTCTTTGTACAATAAATTATTAAAAGAATAACAACCTGAGCAAGCTGCAGAAACAACAAGCGAGCTTAACATGCCCCGTGCTTAGTTCTGGGGAGTTGTGCTAAACTATTCCTATTTCTTTAGACACTGTTTTTCAGGTAACAGTCTGTGGATATAAAAGCAACTTGTTGAAAAATGTGTTTGTTGAACAGCAGCATTTGTAACAGTAAATTAGGATGCGATTAATATTATTTAACCATTAATTAGGCTACATTTATAATAACAACCTTTTTAAAGTGCAACAAAAGAGGCTTTTTTCTGATTTGGGTTTTTCAAAGTGCAACATAAAAAGGGAACATCAGGCGAGTCTGTTTGTACAAGTGTTCGGCTGTTGTACAACTACAAGGCCATTAAAGTGAAACTGTTTTAGTCGCGCTCCGAGCTTATATTCCGCATCCGCACACCCGCTATAAATTCACTCTTTGTTCACCCGCTGTCCGCTTATAATCATTTTCTTCCTGACCCGACCGTTCCTGCTAAATGCATCTCGTTTCCAGAATCTCACATTTAAATTCCCACTACTGAAAGAGAGAGATAAATAAAAATGCAGTCTGCACAAAATTTATTTTATTGTAGGCTATTTATTTTATTCGTTTTGTCCAGAATCATTAGTTTTACATTTTGCGGTCAACACAAAAGGAAAAAGTGTCGCCGAGAGCAAACAATTATAATAATGTAGGCCTATAGGTTGTACAAAAATTAACCTATTTTTTTTTTTTTTTTTTGTCTTGTCAAGATGCTAAATACTATTAACATTTTGCTGTCAACACAGTAGGAAAAGTGTCAAAAAGAAAAAAAAAGCGATATCTGTAATTTATAAATTGTTATGCTAAATATACAAAACACCGCCGTTGACTTGTAGACATTGTGAAATTAAATCATCTTTTAATATCCCTGAGAAGCATGTCCCGAGTCAGACTTGCCTGGCGTGGGTTTCTTGGCAGTAAACTGACCATTTTCCAGTCCAAGTTGAAAGTCCTTCAAGGACAGCGCATCCACACTTTACTTTATCATCCTTATTCTGCTCTATCACTCATCGACAGCCTGCCTCTTCTGTCTGAGGGCCGTTATTCACATGCTGTGAGCACAGATCCCGTAATAAAACACATGACACAGAAAGCACTGGTCCGTGCATACAGCGCATGAACGATAAGAGTGAGTAAAGTGCAGATATGCTGTTCTGAAAGGACGTCGGGAACGGGATATTGTTAGACCACCCGCACCCGTTCAAATTACACCAGAGTTACCGACCGTTACCGTGTTTTATTCGGGAATCTAAACCCGCGTCGCAAGAAATCTGGTCGGATCCCGCGGAATGCAGATCTCTAGCTTCCTCTGCAAATACCTTGCAAAAAAGTGCGGTGATGACGGTGATGACCTCAACACCACGGGTGAAGCGGTAATGCGGTTATCAGCCCTAAATATGAGATTCATTTCACAGAAGGTTTCAATGATTATAACAGGAGTTTGGGCAGAACTCACACTGAACTGAAGTGATTGACAGAAGAAGTCAATATCAACTATTGTTGTTATTTTAACAGCATTGACATACATTATATTTTTTTGTTCATATTTCGTTTTCATTTTAGTTCAAGTATTAGTAACTTAAGTATTAGAATTAGTACTAATATTTAGGCTATAAATAATATTATAAATCTGGTTGGTTTGTATTGATGACGTAATATGTAAATGACACGCGTGTGGCCCGTGAGAACTGCACTTAGTGCGGCCCGGTGGAAAAAAAGTTTGAGAAGCACTGTGCTAATGTACAAAATTAAATCCTGGTAGTAGAAAATTAGTCAGCTTGGTTTCAATAAAAGCTGTTTTTGGACTAACAAGGAAGTTTTGAGTTACTTGCAATATGTTTTTGAGAAAAAATATATTTATCAATTCATGACCCTTATAATAAATTGAACATCTTTTCCCCTAAAATCTTTCCAGACTCCTCCACAAGCCGTATCTGACCCATGACCTATGTGCTCGAAAACCTCGTAATGCTGTAAAACTCACCGCTGAAGCCCTTGGACACGGTACAGGGTGGTGGGTTTCGAGGGGCAGATGCCAGAATGGAGTCAAGGGGGTGACATTTGAGAGCGGCCATCTGGTCTGGTCTGAGGTCTCCTGTGCTGAACTGCAGCATACTCGCACTCAAAGAGGAGCTCACTTCAGACACAGCTACATACACAGGGAGGAACGTGCAATTAATTAGCAGCATGATTCAGGTAAAAGTTAGAGAGAAGGTCGTAGGCTCACCGTCTGCTAGCTCTGCTCCAAAAACCAGCGCTCGGGACTGCTGACACCCCCATGCAGTGCAGGAGCGAATCCCGTCGGAGGTTAAAGTTGATGAGCGCGGCTTCTACGCCTACTTTGGCCAGGCCCAGCCAGAGCGCCACTTGGAGCGGCCGGCTCTCCATGAATAGCGCCACCACATCTCCTGAGGTCCAGCCCTGGCTCAGTGCCCAGTGGGCCACAGCATTGGAGATCTGATCTAACTGGGAGAAAGTCCACTGTTTCCCCAGTGGCTTCATACACAAGCGCAGGCTTGTCTGGGTGCCGAGCCACGGTTTGAGCAAAGATGGAGGGTATGGTGCTTCCATTTCGAATATGATGCCATAGTGCCAGTTTAACACTCAACAGCACGTAAAGACCGCTGATGGACAAGAGGAGGAGAAATTGGTTATTCAAGCCTGCTGAGAACAATACAGTGAAGCATTAAGACCCTGATATACTTCAAACGAAGTTAGTAAAGGCTGAGAGACGGTATGCTGTTTATGAACATTTCAACACCCCAGCGCTGCTGGAGGCGGGGTGTAGATTAATGTAAACGTGTCGCAAATGATCGTGCATATGCCCTAAAGAAAACAACGATGCAATGATGCTGTGTCTAGGTGTGAGACAGGTACCAATGTTCAGAATATTATAGACAAAAGAATAATGATCAGCAGCAGTTCGGAGTCAAGTATCATGTCTGCAAAACAAAAAAGCACCATTTCCATAATCAGTCCTTTAGGTGTGAATAGCATCATAGTCTGAAAACTTTAGCATGATGTGGGAAAACATATTGGAGAGTCATCTCAATAACACATAACTGTTTGTTACTTTATTTTATTAGTGTTCAATTTGTTTTATTAAACTGGATAAACTGTTACACCTTTTTATATTTTATGTGGTGTCATTATTAGATAAAAACAAAGTTTTATTATTGTATGTTCTTTTGGCATTTCATTTATTGTATACCTTTTAACCATTCATTTGAAACACATGTATTTGGTACTTGCTACCTTATATCTTTACTCTTTCCTTTTTTTGCGAGCGATCGCACAGGTGCGGATATATGTGGCAGCTCAGCTATTCGACACGGTGTATTTATGTTGCTAGTGACTTGGAGATGTTGTTCTCCTGCGTTTGACCTCCGTTGAATGAGCAACGAACTGGGAAAAAAAATAAAAATCTCACATCAAAGAAGGTGGAGCTCTAGAACATACCCACCGTTTGCGTAATTGCCACGGACCAATGGTAGCGCAAAGGAGCCAAAACGAACTCCCCCAGAAAGTTTGCTTTGGTCAGATGTTTTTAATTGCCGAAACGAACTCTAAACATACTTCGTTTCGGCCTATAATTTTGTTCAAAATTATGTCACATCAGTTCGTTCTTCGATCTTGTTTGAAGTATATCGGGGCCTTTAGTCATTTATAGTTACTATACACTTCTTTATTCACATCTTTCATAGATCTCATCTGAAGTCACCATTAATAAAAGTCATTTAAGGTTCTGTCACATTTAACGCTCTTTGGCAAATTTTTGGCAGCCGAAATCCACTCATTTCAATAGGAATCCACACGATTGAGAATTTTGTGTGAGGATGAAAGATTTATTTCCTCATGCTTACTTCACAACAGGTTCAACAGGATTATGTTAATGTGAACACATATTGACAGCAAGTTCTTTGGTTTCATAACCAAATTTGCACTGATTTGCCAACCACTTAAAGTTGGCACAAAACAAGACATTGCGACAGGAAGAGAAAGTTATTATGCATGGATGTTACGCATAAAAAAATACAGGGATGAACGGTTTACAACAAGTTCAGTGACATGCATGAAAAGTATTGAATATGGTCAATTTTGATAGCATGGCGATGTTTCATTTCATGAAAAAGTTTCATAAAAAAAAAACTGTTAGATACAGGTTTGGTAGATGAAGAGTAAATTATGATATATATATATTATTTTTTTTTTTATAAATGTGTCCTTAAAGTTGGAATGAAATACAAGTAACAATTCTACCAAGATATTTCTTCTGTGTTGTGACATACATCCAAGTAAAATGGGTTATCGAATATATATATATATATAATTTTTAATTCATCGGTTTCTGATTTGATGGAGGCAGTTTTGAATACGAGCTTGCTGTTGATTGTAAGTAAGGGGTGGAGTTTAAGTGGACACATTATTGGAGAAGTCCTGGAGAGTCTCCAGAGAGAAGTCTCTCATTTCATCAGAAGATGAAGATATTGTTCATTACATGGGCAATTAAAAAAAAAAAATCTAAAAATGAATCATGCACAGATGAATTGATCACAACGCATTCAGAAAATAGATAGGGTACATTTCCATTTCATGCCGACCTTAAAATAACTTCTGCTAAATACAAACCAACAGGTGGGTCATTCCGTGTCAAATCAACCAGAGGTCCCCAGCTCAAATTTTAGATTTTGCTAATATTGTTTATCTGATGAATCCGCTTTTTTGTACATGGGGGCATCTTTCTGAAATCATTTTACCCTCCTGTAATTTGGCTCTGAATCTCAGGTGAAAATTGCCATTTTGACCCCCCTCTACAAAAAAAGCAGATTATCAGAAAGGAATATTAGCATATGCTAGTTGTTTAGTCTTTGCTGGTTTAAGCTGGTCTGCCAGCCTGGCCAAGCTGTTTTTTGCTGATATCGGTCTTCCAGCCTGACCAGCTAAAGAAGCGGATAAACCCCTCTAAAACCAGCCTACAAACCATTTCTGACCACGCTTGGAAGACCAGATAAAACCAAGCAACCAACTTAGGTCATGCAACCAATTTGTAGTTGATGTGACATCCAAAATATCAGTTACTCACTTGATGTCCCTTTTAGCTGTACGAACCACCACATACAGGTACCGCCAGCCTCCTGTTCCTAAGTAAACACCCAAACCTGCTGCCAGGCTCCAGGACCAGGATGCCCCAAAGAGACGGAGCAGGCCCAGAGAGCCCAAGGACAGGGAACCACTCGCCACATAGTGCATCCTGTGAAACAGGTCCATGCTGTAACTGTACATCACTTTTCAAACACAGCAAGCAGGTCTCCACTTTGGTATTCAGACAATATGTGTGACACAGTGATTGTTACAATGGGGGTTTCATAAAGCAATAACGCAGTCACGAACGCTTACCTATGGTAGAGAGAGATATAGTTCAGTCAGTCCTGATCTGTCAAGACATGGGACGACCTTGCAGTGCAGTTAGAGGTTGACAGACCACAGTTATGTCCAAACTACTGACCCCTATATTCTGTTACATTCAAAAGTTACACTTTTCACTAAGTATCTTCACTTCGTGTGCAGGACCTTTCCGACAAACTATGTGTTTACTAACCATCACTGGCTGTTTGGAGCAACATGAAGCCGGAGTTGGTGAGAAAGCTTTTCAAAATGGCTGAAAGGGGAGGGGGTTTCACAATAAAAGTGTGATAAAAATGAACGGATAGTTCGTTGTTTATGATGTAGTTTACCATTTTTATGTACGTACTTAACGTGTAACACACACGCGATTTTTATTTTTACTTTATAAAAAATCAAGACATCGAGTTTTTATTAATCAACAGGATGCATTTGACGTTATATGAACAGTAAGACATCGACATCACTGTAACTTTCATGCACACATTTTTGACAATAAGTTTGCTGCTAAAGTAATTGCACCCGTTAAAAAATTTAACATTCCCTAAGTACCAAAGTAGAAAATATGATAACAATAATAATAATAATAACAACAACAACAACACACACACACACACAAACATAGATACATATATAGTAATTCTAATTATATAGTCAATATTTTAAATGTTTTTTTTTTAAGCAGCATATTATTAAAATAAATATTTTTTATATTTTAAGCTGACTTTTTTGCAAGGCCTTTTTATGTGTGGTTAGCAAAACTGCAGATATTTCACGAACTAAGTGCCAGTGAAGCCAAGATTGTAGCATACTTCACCTCTGAGATGAATGGGATTTTTATTTATTTATTTAGCCATAACTATTTTGATGTTACTATGGACATTTGTGTAAACTGTCAACCCTTGGGAAAAAGAAGCACACTTCAACATATGTCTTACGGAAATAAGTGTAGGCCTATTATGGAAATAATAAATAATATAGCTACTATAAAATAATAAAGGTGCAAAATCAATGTAATTTCAAAAACGGAATGTTTTCAGACACTTAATTTCATGTGAACTAAATTGTGACCCTGGACGACAAAACCTGTCATAATGATACAGTGTCTGAAATTGAGATTTATACATCATCTGAAAGCTGAATAAATAAGCTTTTCACTGATGTATTGTTTGTTAGGATAGGGCAACATTTCTATAATATTTGGCCGAAATACAACGGTTTGAAAATCTGCAATCTGAGGGTCCAAAAACATATAGAGAAAATTTCCTCTAAAGTTGTCCAAATGAAGTTCTTAGCAATGCATATTACTAATCGAAAATTAATTTTGATGTATTTACAGCAGAACATGTACAAAATACCATAATGGAGTATGATCTCTAATGATTTTTGGCAAAGAAGAAAAATCAATTATTTTGACCCATACAATGTATCATTGGCTATTGCTACAAATATACCGACTTATTTTTATTGGGTTTTGTGGTCCAGGGTCACAATAGTTAACTGATATAAAATGCAATTAGCTGACCTTAGCTCAACACATTATAATTATTTTTTTTAATTAATAAATCATTCATAAAAAATTCTAAAAGATAATGATGTGAACATACTTTAAAGTAAAAACTTAACATGATTACAAAATGCACTTTTTAAAGAAGTATTTAAAGAGTGATGAAAGTGTTCTCTCTCAAAGGACACTTACGGGACCTTTTATTTAATTTAATTTCATTCTTTAAAATATACTGTAAGATTTCCTCACTTCTTTTACATGAAAAAACTGTCATTTTCACACAGTTTTGAGCACATTCTTTAAATACTTAAGTTCATATATTTTTGGTGAGTGACCACAGGTAAACATTTTCGAAATGAGTGTAAACAGGTGTGTAATCAGTGTAAACTAATTTGCTTTCTGTGTGAGTCTCCATAGGTGCTGCTGTGTGTAAACACGACTCTGTCCGGCTGCAGAAGCTGAAGCAGTCTGCGCAGAACCGCTCTCCGGAGGAGGATGTAAACCCACGGATCCAGAATCTGGTTCCAGCTCGCCAAGCGCAGAGCGAAGAGAAGCAGCTTCTCACACTGACGCCTCGGCCTTCTGGTTCCTTCATAAAACCTGCTAACGGACATCAGGATGTAAATCTGTGAAATGAAGAGGAAAACGGTCAAAATTACAAATGAAGTGACACATAAGTGTTCATGAAATGCACAATGTCTTACAAAAAGTAATAGTATATTTTTTAACGGCAAAATACTATATAAAAAACCTTTTAATTGGTTAATGGTATGTTCCCGTACTATTTGGTGTCATTTGCTTTTATGTTAGCTGTATGAAATAGCTCGTTATGCTGCTTGATACCCCTGCTGAAAAAAAAGCATATGCTGGTATGTTTCGAAGCATAGGTGCTGGTTTGAGCTGGTTTAAGCAGGTCATGAGCTGGTCCTAAGCAACTAGCTCCTTCTCATGACCGGCTCAAACCAGCACCTATGCTTCGAAACACACCAGCATATGCTGTTTTTTTTTTTTCAAAAGGTTTTTTAGACTGGTATTGTTTTTCAATCATATTATTTTAATGCATTGTTCTGTAACACAAAGGCCCGGTTTCACAGACAGGACTTAGACTAAGCCAGGACTAGGCCATAGTTCAATTTAATTTGTATAAACATGCTTAGAAAAAAACATTACTGAGACAAAACAAAGGCACTGACATGTTTTAAGATCAGTCCATGCAAGTTTATTTCAGTTGAACCAGCTCAGACTTACATTTTAGTCTAGGACTAGGCTTAAGCCTTGTCTGTGAAACCAGGGGAAATAAATCTTATTGAGAAGTCTGGAATGTTCACAGAAAATAGCTTGGGCCTACTTCCACTTTGCAGAAGCCTAAGGTTGTTAAATGATGAAAAACTGTAAAAACAATGTAACCGGACATTTAACGTAATTGTACACAAAAATACATTTTTCAGTGTTTTTAAGTCATCGTTTAATTTAGATTGAAACAACCTAAATTGACATTAAAGGTCCCATATTGTACACCTTTTTGGAGTTTTATTTTAGGTTTTGATGTCCTTAAGAATATATATTTGCGGTTTAAGTATCAAAAACCATCTCAATATATTTTTACAGCTCCTCTTACAGGCATTTTTAACGTAAATTTCACAGATTTTATTTTATTTTTGACAGTGCACTCACAAGAAAAGGACTCCAACAGACACAGGAGACCACTGTAATCGCGGCCAGCTGCGCCATCATCTCCACGTCCAGGGAGTGCAGAGATGAAGATGAGAAGGATCCATGTCTCCGAGCGATGCTTGACTTAACACATCGGTCCTTAAACCTTGCCTGGAGCAACTTCAGCCCACTTATAGTGTTGGACACAACTGAGACGGTCAATGTTACAAGCCCCAGTGTGGAAAAAGCCAGAGCAAGGCTAGCATCAGTGATGGAGAGTAGGCTATTAACAGGTAAAAAACACCAGGTGCCGGGGAACTGTGGTTTGTAATTGCCCACGTTTAGCAGAGGGAGTCCTGCCAAAATGAGAGCCGTGAAGGTGATTAGCAGCAAGGTTAGGCGGACGCGTGTCATGGTGACGATCGTTGGGTGCAGGAGAGGTTGCGTTATGCCTATGCAGCGCTCCACTGCCATCGCACTGCCTAGCAGCAGAGGGCAAAGGCCAAAAAACACCATGCAACCGCCAAATAATTTGCAGTAAACCTGTGGAGGCTCCACTATTACTGCCACCCTGTGATGCTTCACTCTCCCAAGATGAAGGTGAAGCGCCAAAGCCCCAGTGATCACATGACCGGCCAGGTCGCTTACAAGCAAGGCCGAAGCCAGCAGTAGAAACGGTGCTTTGGCTCGTCGGCGTAAGCGGGCGTAGGAATGGGCTAGGATTGCTAGTGCGGTTAGATTAGAGACTGCACCAAGGGTCATGGTAAAGTAGGACATCCCAAATGCTGGAGGGCTAACCAGAGCTGGAGATGCTGAGTTTACAGTTTGGTTGTCAGGACAGACGGCTGTGAGATTATAGTCTCTCGAGCTCTGGCATGAAACAGGGAAGGAAGAGGTGAAACGATTATCCATGGTGTGACAGTCAGGAAATCCTTATAGGTGAGTGTGGTCACAGGAAGCTGCGATGAACGTCTCTCTTCAGGGATGCTCCTGCTGGGAGGGTTTTTGCAGCTGTTGTCAGCAGGAAGGGTTTCATCTACTACTGCTGCAAGTAGAATCATTCAAAGAGAGCATTTCAGACTCTGTATTCACTGCTGCAGTCTACATTAAAATTCAGGACTGGAATTATTCTGAGTAAAACACTGGCACCTTTAAATAATGTATGCTGGCTCATCTGTCCAAATATTTCTCCAATTTTGTTTTGACAGGAAGACACAACAAAGCAAGCTTGGCATAAGAACGGAATAATTTCAATACAAATTGGACATGAAAAATATCCAAAAGTTATTTGAAATGATTTGTAAATCAATTATATTCACCTCATTAAAGGATGGATTTACCTATAGTGTTATTTTAGTATATACTGCATACTATAATACATACTATATTTTGATTAATATGTTGATTTAGATATTTACTGTATTTTTATATATCATTTTATTACATTCTAGTTTTTAGTTTTAGTTCATTAATTATTTTGTAATAAAACAAGTCAAGTTTGTATATTTTATTTGTGTTAATATTTTATTTCATATTTGATTTGTTTTATGGTTTTAGTTTTAGACAAGGATAATTTATACACTAAAATATTGTGGCTGTACTGTCACAAATGGACAAAAATACATTTAGTTAAACATAAAAAGAACAATGAAAGGGAATAAATAAGTAACAATATACAACAATAAATAAATAAAACAGCATCAACGCACCGACAGCACAATCTATCACAGCAATGTTAAGAACAAGCTGCTCTATGAACACACTGAGCTCAAGGGAGGCCAAAGAGACGCTGCCTCAATGCTGTTTTATGAAAGCGAGTACTTTAGACACTTCCTCATATTTATTTTGTTTTATGTTTGTGCTGTTGATTATTTGTTCACCCAGTGATTTGTTTGAGGATGCATTGCCTTCATTTCCTCCTCTGAGAAAAAAAAACCCTCTCTTCTATAAAAGTTAAATGGAAAATTGTTAAGGACTGAATTATAGACAAATGAAAAAAGAAACAAATAACAAATCAAAATAAAAATACTTGTGTTTTACTGTGGGCTGATTATAGTTACAGACAAAGTGTTGTTTATTTTTTATGGATTTAAGGCCATTTGCCAGAAGGGAAAGCAGCCCTTGTTTATCACCTTGTTCTTCCTCTGCTGTGCCAAAAAGCCTTTCATTATCCTCCTCCCCCCCAGGACTTCTCTCACCCTCTGCTGTCTTAATTCACGCTGTTGTCTTGTTCTCTCCCCTGAATCCGTTTGCTAACATTAGGTTTGTTCTGCGAGGCACAAGCTTTTGTGTTCACCTTTATTGCTAGTGTTGAATTATTACTAAAAATATATAAAGTGAAAATTGTTTTATCTCAAGGGGCAATTTCTAGCTGTTCTGACCCATAGAATTGACTTCCGTGATATACTATATTTTAAAAAGACCAAATCAACCTGACTACTTTTTGATTTATAACCAGCATTATAGTACAGAATTTGACCAAAAGCAGTCTAAAAATGCAAATCATACAAGCAGAAGCGTTTAAAAACATAGTCAAATAATTCAAAGAGAGCAGTTCAGACTCTAGATTCACTGCTGAAGTCTACTTTACAATTCAGGACTGCAATCATACTCGAGGAGAACACCTTTAATGTATGCTGGCTCACTGAATGGAATTGTTTTATCTCAAGGGGCAATTTCTAGCTGTTCTGACCAAATTGACTTCTATGATATAATATAGTTTAAAATGACCAAATTAGCCTACTTTTTTATTTCTATCCAGCTTAATGCCAGAGACTTTTTAAACATAAAGCATTAGATGACAAAACTGGATTTTTTTTTAAAGCTAACATTTTGAAACAATATAAGGGTTTTGAAATGAATAAATAGATAGATAAATAGATAAATGAAATGAAATTAAATGTGCACTGTATTTCATTTATTTGTAATTTTTTACATGATTTCCAATTATTTATATATATGATTTCTAGCATTTGTACAGGTTTTACATTTTTGCTTCAGTGTTGTAATTAGCAATTCCTTTAATTTTATATTTGAAACAGATTTGTTACGTGACAGCATTAATTGCAGTGTCATATCATGTTATCTGCATCTCCTGCGCTCAATCAAGCCCCTCCCATAATATCTGTGATCACTCAAATTAATGCACGGCTCAGATTAACTGTATAGCGTGTGTGTAAGACTCCAATACAATTATAAAGTAATTATTTCCTCACTAAAAAAATCTTTCAATAAATAAAACTGACTGTGTCTATAGTTTTATAGGCTACAGAACAGTGTTTATCTTATGTTCAAATTAATTGTTAAAATATTTTTATTTTAAATTATTGTCCCTGGACCAGCAGGGTACTCTTATAATAAAGTAGCGGTGGCTGCGACATATTTTAAGTATCAATTCTGCTTAAAAAGATGCGATCTAATCCTGTTTACATGAAGTAAGCCTGCTCCCGAGCAGGTTTAAGCTTACGGACCTGTTGCTATGACAGCAACTCCAGGATGAGCTTCAAAGAACCAAACAATCCAAGATCAAGTGAAATCGTCAACAATCAAATCCAGTAACTGAGTTAGCGACGTACGAAGACCCCTGCTTGATTTGTGTGACTTCTGAGCTGTGCTTACAGTATTGAAAAACATTTAATTGGATCTTTATTGCCCACAGTAATTTGCCAACTACAACCTTACTGCATTTCCTATACCACAAAGAATGCACATTTGTCATAGATTCTCCATCAGAAACCCGGAAAGGATGTTTTCTTCCTTTAGACAGACAGATATGGGATAATATCCCACGGAGGAGTACTCGAAGGGGTTTTCACACTCAGAAAATGGACTTGGGAGCGTTGAGAGGGCAGACTCAGTCTCTCACTCTCTCTTTGTTATCACTATAACGACATGCTGCTCCACAATGCACTGTAATGAAACTGCTGCGAGGCTGTAATGGAGTAATCAGTGCACCCGTTCTATTGTACCTTGTCCTCCCTCTGTGCAATCATACATTTCAGTTTTAAATCTTTTTAAATCTCCATTCTCCGTTTCTTGGGCAACACTGAACCGATCGCAGGGATTTCAGTGAGGAATGATTGATATCAGATGGCCAACATGAGCAGCAATTTTCCTTTTTGAGAAAGTGTGAGGACTTTGTTAAAGAGCCCCAGCAGGAAGCCAGATGTGACCATATCAGGTCACCGAGCACCCATCCGACTGAGAGGAATTTCAAGAACATTTAGCTCCTTCAAACTGGCTATGATCTAGTTTTGTTTTGGAAACGGTACATCGCCACTGCATTTTCAAGTTTTAATCTCATTGCATTTTGAGTTGAGCTCAGTATCTTTTGGCCACTCAACACTGGAAGAGCCATAATGTTTCTTATATTTTTAGTAATAAATTAGAACGAATAAAATCCTTTATACTTTGATTTAAACTATAATAAGATATCCGGATGATCATTGTGTGCATCAGACTGTTATATATTCCCAATTATGAGATGAAAAGAATCAACTTTGAGCCCAATCAAATGAATTTAGCTCTCATGAAATCAGTGTGATTGGTGTTGATGGTAATTAGCCATAGTTTCAGTTGTAGAAAAATACAGGTCATTAAATCATAATGTATCATGCGTAACAAATTGTATTCGGCTTTAGAAGTTTGTATTGAAAAACCTCCCCATGCTCTGTCATATGAAATGAAGAGATGTCTGCTTGACTCACCCAGCGTCCCTGTGTCTGTCTCCTGCAGTGGCAGCACTTCTTCCATGTACTCCTTATCACTCTACAGCCGCTGAGCAAAACAGCCCCTCTCTCTCTCCCTCACCCTCATCCCTCCTTTTCTATCTCTCCTTTCTCCATCTTCATCCTTGAAAAGCCTCCAAGCTTTTTTTAAAGGAACACATTCCTCAAGCTTTTCATTGCTGGGGTTGCATATGTAGTCACTTTGAGTCACGGTTTAATAGCTGTCAGGCATTGAATGTGTGAGAATCATTATGGCGTACATTATATATCTTTGAACAAATTAAATATATAAACAACCGCTGTCAATCACTGAGCTGCAATGCAATTATATTCCTGAGAACAAGATGTTAAAAGTCTTTGTCCCCAGCAAAGAGAACCTGTTGATTTGAATCACACTATTATACTATTGAATTGCTTATATACAGAGAAACATAATGGCAGTGATTTCCCTCAGCTCAGAGTTAATATGATTTGATTATGTCCCTATTCCCCTCTGAGATAAATGGCACATTGCTTCTTTTCCCCCAAATACATATATACTTATATTTAATAACACCCATAGTTAAGTTTCAAACGTAATACCCACGAGATATTAAAAGTGACTGAAATATATATTTTTTATTTTTGTTTTGTTTCAAAGGCACGAGGTTATCAACTGGAACATATTTTGCAGCATGTCTGTTCTGATTGGGTCACATCAGCAGGGAAAAACAACGCTAAATGTGCATAATAAAATCTAATGATATAAAGAAATACCTAGGGCCATTTTCTTGCCACCTGTTACTTGGAAAAACTTGTCAAAATAGGCACAAGGGAACAGGTTGTGTGGATATGGAACTATGCAAGACCAAATAAAAAAGATACAGCAGTGCAAAAACAGTATGTTAGAACATGTGCAGACATATTAAACAAATACATTGTGATAGAGTGCTGCAGCCTTGATGTCACAACCTGGAAGACTAAGGGTGTGTTCACACTTGTAGTTTGGTTCACTTCATTCTTTTAATCCGGACAAACCCCCCCTCTCCTGATTCACTTAGCGTTCGTACTGGCATTTTTACCACTGAACCTTTATCACAGAAAAATAGCTTTTATGATGTATATATTGTGACGAAACCCTTAAAAGGAGGGTTTTGGCCCATTTCCAAACAAACTCTGGTGCGGTTCGAGTGATATATGAACTCATCAAGGACCAAATACATCTAATTGAACAAGAACAGGATGTTAAGTCACAAGATTCGAGGACAGAATGATTAAGCATACCTCTTTTTTCTTGCCATAGTCACAATGTTGTCCATTACAGTTCAGTACAGGGCTCGGAACCAGTCAGTGTGGGCCCACTTTGACTTTTTATGCTCTTTTTATTATGACAATTTTGTGTTAAGCAAGCATGGTGGCTGCTATGTAATGTTTTTGGAGTACATAGGATTAAATAAGCTCTTTTTAACCTGGTCAGCCTTTAGCTTCTTCTTTGAATAAGTGGTTCTCCTCAGATAATCGACATATTGTCCTTGAGGCAATTGTGAATTTCATAATGGAAGACCGAGATAACTAATTTAATTAAGATAAGCCTTCACCTGTTCGTCTGTCTCCGTTTCTCTCTTTGTAACGTAACAGAGCCATTAGAGGTCCACAATGTTCAGTTTAACTCTCTGTTATTCATTTTCCACTGATCTGTGTCTGTGTGAATCATAATAATGTCACAATCTGCGTTATGATTCCCCCCGCTGCAGAAGTGTTAATACACAACGACTACTGGAGCAGAACTTAATCTCTGTCATGAGTCTTTCTATTTCAGTGGAACAGAACATTTTCTTGAATGACAGTTAAATTCATGATAACTTACACGGTTCCTCTGAGCCAGTGAATAAAGTCAGAGTGACCTAGACTGGAAGATGTCAGCCATGAACAGTGTGTTTGCAAACTTAACTTCGATTATTAATTGGAATCTGTTTGATTCATTATCATATTCATACAAAATACAAATACAAAAAAATATACAATTATACAACATGATAGAATGCAAATGTGCATTTGCATACTAAATATGGGTATAAAAAGCAATTGTTGTTTGCGTCCCGTGTGAATATAAGCGGTCCCACTTTATACTAAATGTCCTTAACTACTATGTACTTGCATTTGAATTAATAATTTGATACAATGCACTTATTGTGTACATACATGTTTTTACATTGTACTTAAAAAATGCATCTGTAATGAATTTCTGTAATAATAATTATAATTACACTGTTAGCCCATCCCTTACACGTTAACCCACCCTTAAACCTTCCCATACCCCCAAACCTGTCCCTAACCTTACCCACATCCCACCTCGATAACAGCAAAAGTGTTTCGCAATACAATATGACCACAATAACTACATTGTACTTAGTTTTTGATTTAAGTACATTGTAGTTAAGGACACCTACAAATGGTTTCAATTTGTGTGAGTTCAGTATTATTTTCCTTTTGCACTGTGATGTAGCAATATCTCCCATTACTGTACAGTCTAGATACATTGATTTATCTCTGTATTTGAACTAGGCCCTCATTTGTTTTGTAGCTTACAGAACAAAAGCCATATCGATCAGTTTATGTCTTAACTCATATTTCAGTCTCTGATTTCCTGTTTACACCAGTAGCATTACTAGATTCAGCTGAATCATAATAGGACTGCATGCACATTCACAAATTTAGCATATCAAAGCATGTTCCAACTCTAGTATGCATGGCATTTAAAGAAGCGACAGGTATCTGAGACGTGAGGGGAATCCAAATAAACATTTTAATATCAAAAAACCTGCAATATCAAAAAATAAAATAAGCAGTAAATAGTGACAGCCAGGTAAGGCAAAGTGCAGAAAATGAAGGATTCATGTGCAAAATGTAACACTCAACTTCACCATAACTAAATATTCAGGACAAACCATGAACCAGTTAATGCAGAATAGTGTGTTGAATATGGAAAACAAAAGCATGTACGTTCATAACAAGTTAATATTCTTGAATGGTTTAGATATAGAAATATCCTGGGAAAGCCTCAATCATTTGCCTGCTTGGTCATTGATGACGGCAGCATTGGTGATAATTCTTTGTTTTAAAAAATAGAAATTGAACATAACATTTTTTTTTTACATAAAAAGTAAATAAAACTTTAAAAAACTTAACATTATATACATATATGTGGTTAGTACATTTACAAAAAAATTATTATACTTTTGTTTTGCAAGGACAATAAGGACACATATTTTTCATAAGTGACAGAAAAACATTTATCATTTAAGTTTAAACACTTTTTTTTAAAGAAGTGCTGTTGCTCAAGGAGTCATGAAAACAAATATATGAAGCACAACTGTTTTCAGCGTTGATAATGATAATAACTGTTTCTTGAACAGCAAGCCAGCTTATTAGAATTATTTCTCATCATGAAAGATCATGTGACACTGAAGACTGGAAATCATGCTGAAAACTCAGCTTTGTCATAACAGGATTAAACTACATTTTAAAATAAAATATATATTAATAGAGAACATTAATTTTAAATTAGAATATTGTTTTTTTATTGAATTTAAAAATAAATAATTTCAGCTTAAGAAAAAAAGAAAGAAAAGGGGGTTCACTGATGCTCTAGAAGGTAAAAGGGAGTACTAAATGAAAAAAATATAATATTTAGGCAAAATAAGAAAAATGTACACATCTCTATTCTGTTCAAAAGTTTTCACGCCCCCGGCTCTTAATGCATGGTTTTTCCTTCTGGAGCATCAGTGAGTGTTTGAATCTTCTGTAATAGTTGTGTATGAGTCCCTCAGTTGTCCTCAAAGTGAAAAGATGGATCTCAAAATCATACAGTCATTGTTGGAAAAGGGTCAAATATGCAAAAGATGCTGGAAAACCAAAGATTTTGTGGGAGCTGAAGGATTTTTCTGAAGAATAGCAGGAAGTTTGACTGTTCAGAACAAACAAGGGACTCATGAACAACTATGCACCAAATATCAGTAAGATTTTTTTACTCTATAAAGTGAATGAACAATTACGCTTGTACACCTGTAGGTAATGGACAGGTGGCACCTACACTGTAAAAAATACAAAGTTGAAAAGACTTGAGCGTTTAAGGCAACCAGGTTTTCTCAACTTGTTTTTGTGGGAGATTTTTGAGTTACCTCAACGTTTTGTTGTATATACTGAAGCCGGTTGCCTTAAACTTTACATGTTTTATAGTTTATCAACCTACCTGCAGGTGTACAAGAGTAACTGATTATTGTCTCAAGAAAAATCTTACTGACCCCAAACTGCATCATGATCTTGATTTCAGGTGAAATTGCAGCAAAAAAGAGAAGCTTTTAAAATATGTCCTTTAAAAATAAAGATAAAAAAATGCTAAAACTTTCTTTATAAAAGGATCCATACAGGAAAGAAAAGTTTCCTAAAATATAAATTCCCCAAATACAATTGATCAACATCTCCACAGAACGCAGATAGGGAAATAATGTGACAACTCGCAAACATATGGAAAATTGAATGGTTTGTTGAAATGACCTCTTAAATGTGTGATTCGCCGGTGTTATTGTCGCTCTTGGAGGCCTGTGAAAGAGTGAAGGCAGTCAGATGATTTATATTCACAGTCACAACTAGTTATTATAGGAAAACACGCAGCTCAGTCTGACTGAAATGCTTCAATGATCATCTCTCTTCTTAAACACTCAGAAAGCAAACATGCAAATGAGAAATGCTTTTTCTCTTCTGAGCGTGCAGTTAGTATGTGATCTTTGGCATCCATGTTATTATTGTAATGAGTACGATTCATCTTATATGACCTTATTGATGATGATGTCAAAGTGAGTAGACACATTTAACAGTCTCATAATGTTAAAGGAATAGTTCAGCCAAAAAAGAACATTTGTTGAAATATAATTCACCCTCAGACCATCCAGGATGTAAATAAATGAGATTGTTTCTTCATAGGAACAGATTTGGAGAAATTTAGCACAACATCACTTGCTCACCACTGGATTGTCTGCAGTGAATGGGTGCCGTCAGAACGAGAGTCCAAACAGCTGATTGATCTGCGCATATTTCTCCCCTGATTCAGACAAGATTACTTTTTTTTTACTGGAGGAAGTAATATTACGGACAGAGGATATTTTAGGCAGAAACAATGGTTAAACATGTTTAATGATGAATTTGTTTCTTACAAGGCACCCGTTCACTGCAGAGGATCCATTGGTGAGCAAGTGATGCAATGCTACCAAATCTGCTCCCATGAAGAAACAAACTCATCTACATCTTGGGCAGCCTGAGGGCAAATTTTCATTTTTGGGCTAACTATTCCTTTAATGTGCACACATTTGCAAAGCACTGTGACCGAGTTTACCTGCTGTTTGCTTGTTTGGTTTGAGGTGAACTCTGAATATTTCCTCTTCTGTGGTGCACAGATACAGGACAGGAACTTGGCATACTCCTCTCTCACCTGTCAGGAAATTGCAGAGACATTTATCACAGACAACAGCTAGAGCATTTTTATATTCATCAATTTATCACCATAACAAATGTGTTTGTGAGAGTTTATCGGCTTTTAGTCTCTGTTTACGATCTTTGAAGTCAACTAATGCTAATATTTTCTTTAAGATCTTAGATCTTTGTATATCATAAATAGAAATCGATTCATAGTTGGTGGACTTTTAAGGCTTCTGCACTTGCTGCTCCTCAAGCATTAGCATTACGTTCCTTCTGCAACGTGTTTGAGTGTTTGTGTCTTTGTGTTAGATTAGTTTACATTTACATATGTGACCCTGGAGCACAAAACCAGTCATAAGTCGCTGGGTATATTTGTAGCAATAGACAAAAATACATTTCATGGGTCAAAATGATTGATTTTCTTTTATGCCAAAAATCATTAGGACATTAACTAAAGATTATGTTCCATGAAGATGAAGATTTTAGTAAATTTTCTATCGTAAATATATCAAAACTTATTTTTTTATTAGTAATATGCATTGCGAAGGACTTCATTTGGACAACTTTAAAGGCGATTTTCTCAATATTTTGATTTTTTGCACCCTCGGATTCCAGATTTTCAAATAGTTGTATCTCGGCAAGATATTTTCATATCGTAACAAATCATACATCAAAGAAAAGCTTATTTATTCAGCTTTCAGATGATGTATAAATCTAAATTGCGAAAAATTGACCCTGATGACTGGTTTTGTGGTCCAGGGTCACATTTGTATTTAAAAAGATGTATCTTATGTTTTGTGCTAATAAGTGAATATGTTAAATGTTTATGTTTAGTGTTTAATATGTTACTCTGTTAAAATTGCCTATAGATAGTATGATCATTAATTCCATCTGAGCTAAAATGTTTCCTTTACGACTCTGAAAAGGTAACACAACTGTAGTGACCAGATAAACATTTACATTTTACAGTCATTCTCTTCCCAGAAAACAGACCAAAAATATGTGACTCTAGACAGGGTTTTGTCCGAACAGATGCTCTCTAGAATGAAAATGGTTCCGCCTCCTTATAAAACCACCCCTGAAACTGACTAGAAAGTGGCTATTGTCTACTCTTTTATAGGGAAAATAGATGTCAACAATCAACATAACATAATGGATGTCTTTACAAACAACATAAACTCATAACTAATAATATAATATTAAACCCAGCCAACTCTCACTAAAAAGCTATTATAAATGAACTGCAATTCTTCCTAGTGTTCATTTTAACGCTCTATTTATCATTCCCTGTCCTGTGTCAACATATAGTCCCGGTTTCGCAGACAGAGCTTAGACTAAGCCCAGGATTAGGCCACAGTTCAATTAGGACATTTAAGTATTTTTATAAACGTGCCTTAAAAAAACATTACTGGTGTGCATCTAAAGACAAAACAAAGGCACTGATATGTTTTAAGATCAATCAGTGCACGTTTCTTTCGGTTGAAACAGCTCAGACGTACATTTTATTATAGGACTTGCCTTGATTGTGAAACCAGGGGTTATTGTTTTATTATTACCTGTCCTTGGCTTAATATTTAGTCAAAGCATGATTGATCGTTCCATATGTTTATCTAAACTCTGCATCGTTGTAATGAGACGAACAGGACTCACTTGTTTTGAGAGCCAGCAGTGCATGATGAACATCAGCACCCCCTGCAGGCTGCTCAGTATGGTGAAGATGTAAGACATCACCAGAGTGTTTTCACCAAACTGAAAACAGCCAAACACCCACATGATGCCAAGGATACACAGCTGAGCAACTGCAGTGATCGTAAATGTCCTGTAGGTGGAGATAAAGATCTGCTCATAGCACACTGTAACAAATGCTAAAAGCTGAAGTGCATAAGAGATGTCATTCAAAAACATTAACAATATCATGATTAATCCGAAGTTTGATGGAGAGTGAGGGTTTAATAACATTTCTCACTTGATTTTGTGTAGATTGTCTAAGTCTGGGTTGAGGGAGGAGAATTTTTCTGCCAGCCTCCATATTGTTATGAGGAAGAATAATACATTAACCTGAAACGAACAGGCAAAACGTAAGGTTAAACAATACCTTTCATTCTTTACATTTATTTTAAGAGATTTTTGATTGTTGGTAATGTGGCACTTTCTATGGTGTCATGGTTTTTGTTTTGAGAACTGTTTAAGACAACATATTTGATAAACAATTAGAGTAACATGAATAAGTATTACCTGCACTGAAATAAGTGATATTATTTTAATTAATTGGTTTTATTATTATTTATTTAATTAATTTTATTTAAATATTTCAATAATTAAAAATAACTAAATCAACATACATTAAGTTACACAATTATAAGCATTACAATAGGTAGACATTCCTTTTAAAAGTAACAATTACATGTAGACAAAATGTAACATTCCTAAAAATTATGACATACATTTTACGGTACTAAAAAATTGTGACACACAACAACAAAAGATATCGGGACCATTTTTACATCATTGTACTGTAGAGAGCCATTTACCCATTTAGATACTTTTTAATGCAATAAAATATGTGATATAATATTAAGTTTGGCCTTCCCTCATTGCCTTGCTCTTGACTCTTAGAGGCTATTTTCTAATCTATTTGTGGAAAATGCCATGTTAAGAGGTACTTACAATAATTATGACACAAACTGGCCCATAAAAGCTCCAGATGAAGCCGTCTGTAATATTGAGCCAACAGCTACAGATAAAGAAAAACATCTTAATACCATCATGAACAAACATCATTAAAGACATCAGTAATGTCTAAAACTCACTAGTTATCGGTGCCATATCCACTTGCGTTCACTGTGGCTGAAATGGCAACAATAACAGCAGGAACTCCATAACCAGCGGCAAACATATAGATGGGTTTCAGCGTTGTGTTGAAGACCAGCACCACCATACGGAAGAGCTGCACTCCCTCCAGACACATCCAGCAGAAGGAAGCCAGGAAGAAGTAGTGCAGAATGCCTGCAACCACTGCACAGCCCACCTGAAGGACAGGAAGTGAACGCTCGGGATGTCTATTATCAGACCCAGACAAACCAACCCAGAACAATAAACTTGTGTGACGCCGCAGTTTACCTTATTCTCTGTGCGGGTGATGCCCACGAGGAACACAAAGTAGGCGATGAAGAGGCTGATGCAGAGGTGCAGGTGGATGGTGTTGCGTGTGCTCTGGATGGACCGCACAAAGTTAAATGTCACAATGCAGATGAGGAAGCAGATCAGAGACAGCGGCACTCCCACCAGTGTAAGCAGACGCAGCTCGTATACATCCTAGTTAAGAGAGAAAATGAAGGTTCTCCTTAACAGATTTTACCTTACAGTTAGAGAGTGAGCACATGTTAAGTATGCTTCTATTTTAATCCTCTGTTGCACTGCATATATCATAATAATGAGTCATTGCAATTATTCAGGGTGTGACCTTTGACCCTCGTCCACAATCCTGTATGACTATCCTATTATACTATATCATTGGCTGGATCCGAAATCTTAGGTAGCAATTTAGTAACTTTGCAGTCGTTTAAAATCACACATTCACACAAAAATCACCAGCCGCAACTGTCAGACACAAATATTTTGTCTTATTAGTTTTTACTTTTATGATGTGCTCAATTTTTGGTGACAAAAGTTAGGAATACAAACCCCAATGTCATAGAGAGCCATAAGCACAGCAAAGCTGCTGAGGTGAGAACAGGAGCAGACGGTCTGATCGGCATCAGATCTCACTTTAGTGCAGCCACGTGTTGACCACGCGCCCCCTTCCAGTTCAGGATCCCAAAACACACACACATGCTTCTCATTCTTTTTCTGGAGGGAAATGTACATGTATTTATACATTATACATCACACTGGTGTGACAGATTATAAGTGGTACATTGAGAGCGAATTGTTCCATACCTCCAGATGAGAAAACGTGAGAGTTACTGGTTTCTTTAGATTGTCTGTCTCTCTGTTACTAACAGTGACAGTTACTACTTTTGAATTGATCTTGAAAGTTTGCTTTTGCTCCGTCTCTAAATGGTTAAAACAGCAGTTGAGTGATTCATCCAGACCTTTGTAGCTGAGGAGAGCTGCAGTCGTAAAGCCTGGTTCATGCACAAAAACATGTCCAAAAATTAAGTTAAAAAGTCACTTTTTAGTTTTGTTAAATTGTACTCTATAAATGAGATTAGGTATATATACCAAGGTGATTATTTCCTGTTGCTGTGTCCCAGTGGGAGGTAAAATTTGTGTCATTGGTGGACATCATTAAATCACCCTCAGGTGGAGATTTTCCCCACTTAACCAACATCTCCACTTCTGAAAGGCAAAAACCACATTACAAATGTAAGAATAAATTCAGTGAAGCGGATGTGTGATACTGACATGTAATATTTTGGTCTTACCAGTTTTAAAGCTTACTCTCCTGGTCTGGGTTTTAGACAACAGAGGTCCTATCAGTTTTAGCATTCTTTCCACAATACTAAACAATGCTGAGACTTTAGCATTATCACCATTGAAGCCACCACGAAGCAGATCATCTAGAGCATGCAGAAATGCCTGTATGCGGGGGGGTAAAATAAGAGATTTGTGGATCAAGATGATGTGTCAGTATAAGCATTCATTTGAGCTGGTTGATAGCTAATCGGTTAACTACATTAGTCAACTAACTAAGAATTAGTGGACTACTTTAAAGCATGAAATCTTATTGAAATTTGATGATTTAAAATTTTATGTAAAACGTTTAATTAGGGTGCCATTTTTTTTTTTTTGCTTAAGCGTGTTAAGAAAAAGTCAAGAAAGTGTACTATCTTTAGTTACACTTAAGTAGCCCTTTATTGAATTAATATTATATAATCTGCTAATATTATCCTATAAAAGTTATAGAAATATAAAAAAATATGCTTTAAATGTAAGTTGTTTTATTCACATGGGTATACATAGGCAAACTATTGTATTTTTGCAATAAAACTGATTTACAAATCAGACTGATTTATCACCTCCAAAAATCTTTCTCCGTCCCATTGTGTATCATGCTCCTTCCTGACAGACTCACTCTGACTCAGTAACAGACAGCTGTTGGTCATCAAAGAGACGAGTTTTGTGAACTCTGGATATGCCTACACAGACAACACAGACAAAAGAGACATCAGCATTCTGGTCGATATGAATGACTGCAATATTCTTCATCAGTAAACTAGTCAAAATGACACAGTACCTGGGATGTGTCGCTCTCATTTATTAATCTTTCACAATTAAGCTCTGAAAAAAACAAATATATATATATCTATATATATACATGAGAAACGGTATGGCTGTGATTAGGTGATCACATCTGATATTCAGACCAGTACCACAGATTGTTTGTTTGCAAGACAGATCAATTAGCAAGAATCGATAATATTACACTCCACAAATTGGTAGCCTAAAATGGTCAACATATTAATTAAGTCAACAATATTAATATTTGGTGCAAACGCAACTGTTTTGTGCTATGAATTACGGGAAAGTATAAAATAGAAAGGGTATTTAGGAACCAAAACAAACTCAACAGAAAACTGTAACCTGTGCATTTCATTTGTTTGTGACCATAGTTGGTGAATCCTGAGCTGCAACATTCATTCACACTCCTCGTCCACAAATAGATTTATCAGTGTCACATACACCTTCAACATTAAAACAGCATTTTGAAGAGGGATCCTACATTGTTTGAAAAGGTCAACATGTGAACAGTTTGAAAGGACCTACTCTGGCAGAGTTCACTTGTATCAGTGAAGTTAGTTTCTCCTGAATTTAGTCTGAATCCAGCATCACAGATACAGAAGTAACCGCCAACAGTGTTATGACATGTTGCATATTTTCCACAAAAACTGGGATCATCGCATTCATCTCGGTCTAATTTAGGGACAGATAATAAACAAAAAACTCTCACATATCTAAAAAATATAAAGTATCTAGGCTTTAATAGTTTCTTACCCATACACTGAACTCCTTGTCCTGCATTAAATGTCTCTTTTCCATTGGTGGTAATGTAGCCAGTTGCACATGTGCAATTATAACCTCCTTCAGAATTGAGACATTCTGTATTAGGACCACAATCAGTGCTGCCATTCACACATTCATTGATGTCTGAAATGAGATGATCAGAGATTCAGATGTTTTCTTTGCTGTACAGAGATCATGTGAGATTCATCATATTAAGCTCTCTTTACCTTTGCATTCAATCACATCCGCTTGTGTGAAATTTGTTAAAGGAGGCTTGAATCCTTTATGACATTGACAGAAGTAGCTGCCATAAGTGTTGAAGCATGTTGCATTGTTTCCACAAATGGATGGAGTAGACTCACACTCATCTTCATCTATAGCAATGACAGGAAAAGTATGAATAACCACAGCATCTTTTTCTTGATTTTTATTTACAATTCATTTATAAGTGCTGTTTAAACAATATCAACAAAACATGATTATTACTTTTGTTAACATGTAGTGTCTAAGAAATGTATGAATGTATCATATATGTTAGATTTTTCATTCATACCTTTACACTTTCCTTTGCTTTTTTTCTCTCCAGTTTTGCAGGTTGTTTGCATCAGGATGATTTCTGTCAGTGCTAACAGAAGAACTATAAGCAGAAAATAAAGAGTCTGTTACTGCAGGTTTTGATGCACATCTAGTGAGGTTTAAAACTCTGAGACGACACTGATAATCTATGATTTTTTTATGTTAACTTGCAAATATGCCGATAGTTTTAGGAATTGTTAAAAGTCCAACCAAAGGCATTGATAAATTCATGTTCATTTTAAATTTGACCTTTCAGTTTTCAAGTAGTTATGTGATGGTGATGAAATGGTCTATAATAATAATAATAATAAATAACAATAATCAAAACCAAAATAGAAACATTTTTAACTAGTGGTCTCAGATTCTTGGACACCGCTGTATGTAAAATGTGTTTAAAAACAATGGTAACATTGACTATTTTGCTGTCATGCATGTCAAATTGAGCCATGTTTTGACCCATCCGAATCTCATAGGTAAGACATGCTAAAATGAACTAAAATGATTTATTGCCTATAATGGCTAAATTGCCATTCAATTTACAAGGACTAACAGTCTTAGAGAAAAAACTGGAAGAAATATCAAATAAAACAATAATTCTATTAAGCTAATTCTATTTCCACTCTTTGTTCATGACAGCTGCATTGAGATGATGGCGAGTCAGGAAGTACACTGCTCGAGAGCTATGGGTGGGGTGCTGCGCAGTACTGTGGCTAACAGATATAACTTACAGAACCAGCATACAGATCAACACACTGTCACATGCTCCGATCACAGGCTTGGTCAGCCAGAACACTGTTCAAAAGTGCTGTAACACTTTTCACCACCACATTGGTGACTCAGCCATAATCTAAGGTGTGGTCTTGTTCATTATTTTGTAACCAAGCACCAAGCAAACAATATTTTTATGATGTTGCTCTTATTTTTTCAGTTTAGCTGTAAGGCTCATGTAACACTTTTTTCTCTCCTCATAGTTTTTCCTGGGTCTGATGTCACTGTCCCATCAGCCTGGGCCTCTCAGCTGTGGGCACATGTAAACACCTTGGATTTCCTGTTCTGCTTTTGTTTCCGCCAATATTTTTCCATTGTCAAAACCAAAGCCACGTAACATCATGCTTTAAAGGGATAGTTCATCCCCAATATAAAAAATAATCTGTCATAGTTTACTCACCCTCAAGTCGTTTCAAACCTGTATGACTTACTTTCTCATGTGGAACATAAAACAAGGACATTTTAAAGTGTGTTTTTATCAATGGTTATCAAATTGGTTTTGTTACAATTTGTTTTTTCAAAATAACGTATTTTTTGTTCCCCAGCAGAAATAAAGCCACAAATGTTTGCAGCGACAATGATTAATGATGACAGAATCTTCATTTTTCAGTGAACTAACTCTTTATCTCTTTCAACTCTTTGTCGTTTTCTCACAATATCATATCAACTCAATATTTTGATTATACAGTTTTGCTATTGCAGTCTTTGAAGGTTAATGAGCTTGCATCTTTCCCAAAAATCACTTCTTTCATTTCTCTTCACGGTTGTTTCCCAAACACTTAAGACCAGTGTTGGGGAGTAACTAGTTACATGTAACGGAATGATGTAATTTAATTACAAATAAAAGTTATTGTAATTAGTTACAGTTACTGAGTAAACATGTGTAATTAAATTACAGTTATGAACATTTTAAGGATTACAAAGGGGGTTACTTAAAAAATAATTCACACAAAATCCCACATACTGATTTAATAATGTATTTTTCAGAAATTGCAGTGACTGCTCTAAAATATGAATCACCAATGTTTCAGAAGTTTATAACATGCTTATCTGATAACTATTTTCTATATGGGTTTATGTATATGCTTTATTTTTTTAAGATTAACACATTTCTTTTCATGCCAGTGTTTCCTGTCATAGCTATGCAAAGATTTGATTTCAAAAACAGTATCATAGCTATTAAACTATTTCTTGTTATGATTTTAAATCTATATTTAACCTCTGAATAATTTTAAAGTAAGTCTGATTTTTCAGTGACTGTGCTTCAAAGGGACATCCAATGACCATTTTCCACAAGGTGGTAGGATTCTTTAGAGTCTTCTCGAAATGGTCTCAGTGGTCGTGTAAAACAACACCCTTTTAACCTTGTCAAAATCAGCTCTGTTCACAGCGACTCGTTTCGGTGCATAACTCTTTACATGCTAACCTCGCTCACCTCGCTCGCTCCCTCTCTTCTGTTGGAAGAGCAAAAAAATATAAAGCGCAACTAGACATAAAATGATTTAGTGAAAGTGAAGTGACGTGACGTGCATGTGGCCAAGTATGGTGACCCATACTCAGAATTTGTACTCTTTAAAATTTATATATTATAATCTTAATTCAAGTGATGAAGGACTTTGAAAGTCTGACAGTAATCAGTGTTGAGTACTGTAAGGTTAACCCTGCCTGGTTAACAGTTGAAAACATTAGAAATCTAGAAAAGTAATCAAAAGTAATCAAATATAATCAGCTACATTACTTTAATAAAGTAATTGAAAATTACACTACTTTTACAAAAAGTTACATTACATTTTAAGTAGGGTAACTTGTAATCTGTAACCTATTACATTTCCAAAGTAACCTTCCCAGCACTGCTTAAGACTATGACAGCAGGAGCAAAACCCTTTGAGAAGATATGTTGTGTCACATTCAGCTGGAGCTTTCCAGATTACTGGAGCTCACAGGCCCTGCTTCAGATAAAACAACCCCATTGTTACATCAGATTTTCCTATCTGTGGCAGTTTCCTTTCATGCCCATTTGCTGTTTCTCTATTTTTGAAACTGCAATGATTACGCAGTTGTTGGCAGGGTAACGTTTCATTTAGCAAAACCACACAGTGGCTGCATAAAAACATCTGTCTCTACATTCATCAGTGGAAACTTCAATCCTGAACAAATCTGAAGCGTGACTCACCCAGACTCAGTAGATACTTGTGCCTCATGGTCAAAGAGTGAAAGACACTTGAAAAATGAAAAATAAATGATGAAAACGGCTTCTGGTTCGATCCTGAGCAGTTTTTGAGGCACTTCAAAAGTTGCCTTTCTTCAGGCTCCTCTCCAACTATCTTTGGTTTCTATGCAAGGCCAGTAGAGTCACTCCTCACTCGTATACCATCCAACAAAAACTTTATTAGTGAGGCAACTTTTATATTTGAATGCTTCCTTTTCTCAATCTCAATCTCAATCTTTCTCTCAGACAAGGTCCTGTGTCTCTCTCGCTGGCTCTAATGCTGAACAAGCCTGGAGTGTGTGAAAGGGTTTTGTCGGTCCAGCCCCTTGCTTTGGTTGACACCGAGAGGGAGGGAGGGAGATAAAGGTTGCACGAAAATGGAAATTGGCTTCATGATGTCAGTGTAGCTTTGAGTAACTCTTTCTTGGATGTTAATCTGGTCGCTGAATCTTTCAATTTAGTTAAGAAGTATTAAAAATAAAGAAATAAAATACTGTTTTCAGTGTGTTTTGCTGAACCCAGTTCAATTATTGATATTGTTAATGTTACACATAAAGCATTCAGGTAAAGTTGTAAACTAAATATAGGTTTATTAATGCAGCATTTATGTAACTCAGAATACTCTATGCTGTTCAGCTCATTTTTAGCCATCTTCAAGGAATGGCTAAAAACACATATCTTCCATCTTTATTTGACCCTCTAATTCTAGCACTCTCTATTCTAATTCTATTTTATCTATCTGTCATCTTTTTATTTATAAAAATATATATTTATATTTATTTTTAATAAACAATTGTGTACTGTGTTTGGTTAACCAAGACTTGTTATAGCACTTGCATATTGTTGCTCTTTTGTTGGTTTGATTGTCTTCATTTGTAAGTTGCTTTGGTTAAACGCGTCTGCTAAATGACTAAATGTAACTGTTTAAGACTGAAGAGGCATGTGTGTATTTGTATGTGTGACTTCCTGTTTTCATGTTGTCATGAAGGTGTCAAGGAGATGTTCTTTAAGAGCGTTCTGCTTTCAGTGTTGATATTTTATCACCCATGCAGTTTCTAACACATACCTGTTTTTTTAGTATTGTTTTAGGTTAACAATACTCCAGCGTTCCTTTCACAAAATGCATTTGCCAAAATAACCTTTGGCCTGTATTCATATGCAGAGGTTCCTATGGGAATGTTTGTTTGACAGATTTAATGTTACATTGCACTGACACTGTCCAAAGTTATATTTGCTCAAACAATATCTTCTAGCTGTGTTCCTCTGGGCTAAAGTCACAAATGGGACAAGTCAACAAGTAGGCTGATGTCCCAGACCTCTCAACAATGGCACCCATTTGTGTAGTTCGGGTGGTTCTGTGACCTGTTGATTGATTCTTAGATATTGCAGCTTTAAAGCATTGTGGAAGAAAAATGTCTTTCTTCTTACAACATATTTTAAAATTGATATAATTGTCAACATTACTACCCAAAAATAAACGAGGACTACTCAACCTACTCAACATTGTACAGTAGGTGCACTCTCAATGCAAAACATAGATAAGTGCTTTGATACCTCATTAAGACACCTCAGTGCATGCTTTCTTTTATGGAGAAGACTATCCCATATGACACACTATGATGAGTTATGTATAATGTATTACACAAATGCATCGCTTCACTTCAGAAGGCATCACCCCCCGGAGCCATGTGGAACACTTTTATGATGGATGGATGCACTTTTTTGGGCTGCAAAATCTTGCACCCCCATTCACTGCCATTATGAAGAGCCAGGGCATGTTTTTAAATCAACCCAATCTCGTGTCAGTCATTGTATGCAGTAGGTTTAATACATTAAGCATGTATTCAACACAACAATTTAGATATTAGCCTACAGCATACTCTTGCTAGAACAGGCTGCTGCAGTTCTTCTTTTTTCACAAAAAGCTTTCATCATGAGTTCTATGGAGTTTTTAATGACCTTTCTCAGAAGAAACTTCCATCCTTCAAGACATTTTTCCTAACAGACTAAATCTGTATTGTTCTGAAGTGATTGTTTATGTCTGTACTGTTTCATCCATTTGTATCGGTGGCGTCTTCTTTTGTCTTTCTTGTCCAGACAGCTCATAATTATGATAATTTTAACATGGCTTGAACACACTACGGGTCAGATTTACTTGTGAAAAATGTATGGGAGTATATGATGTAGTCCACTGAGAAACATATAGGAATTTGTTAAAATCTACCCATAGCATTGTGATAGCACACATTATTCATTTTCTTCAAATCTACACATTTGAGAGAAATATATACAATTTAAACATTGTGTTGCTTTGTTGAAGGATTGTTTTTTTTATTCATGATTGATATGAATACAGGTTCAGTTTAATCTCTATTTGAACAATTCTTCTTTCTCTGCAGCCTGAAATTATGGTAGACACCAGCTAACAGTACATGGGCAGAACAGGATATGAACAGGAAATTACAACAGGTCTGTCAAACATGTCAAAATAAACTCACATCCATCTCATTCTTTTAAATAATAAAGACTCTGCAGTGGTGTTGCATTTTTGGGGGCAGTCGTGGCCTAATGGTTAGAGAGTCGGACTAGTACCCCAAAGGTCTTGGTTTCGAGTTTTGGTAACTGCAGGGAATGCAGGTGGGGGGAGTAAACATACAGCGCTCTCTTCTACCTTCAATAGAGCTCCTGCAGTCAAGTGACCTATTCTGTTTACACCACCATGCTGACAGGCAAGAACAGCCGAGAGCGAATATGAAATGAATGACGCCAGCATAAGTTTCAAGGCAACAGAGTTCACTGCGCACTTTAATTCAAAACACAAAGACCTGTACATAGCAAAACTTAATAGATTAAACATAACAGATCCCTATAATGCCCTCTGGGTGCTTTTAACGTGTATTAATATATGAACAGATAGATTTCCTGACCTGCAATCCTGATATGTACAGCTACCTCATCAACTTTCCCTCCTAACGTTACTCTGGAGACTCTTTAAAAGCCTACAAAAGCCTGCAGGGTAAAAATGGACGCAATCTCATTTTTTGATGAACATTCAAGAGTCTGCTAAAACCAAGGACTGTAAAATGTCGTCACTGGAAGGGTAAGTCAACTGTGTTGTTAGCTAAAGTAACCAACCCTAGTTGTCCTAATCAGCATAATTATATCACTGTGAGTACAGTAGACATCATAAATGTCCTGAAATCTTACCCGTTTAATCCCAAATGTTGTTTGTTAACACGTTTTATTGCAGTGAACCATTTATTGGTCTAACCATTTATTTAGTTTATCGAATACGGTAAAATGATTTCCTCTTTGCTTTATGAGACAAGCGTGTATATAGGAAAATGTATATTTTCAATTAAAGATAACTTATAGATTTAATATGGGCTACTTTTGGTGCTGGACTCTTTTTTATTGGTCATTTTGTGTGTTTTAAGAATAAGGTAGACTACAACGTTAAGAAGCTTACTTAAATGGAAAATGTTTTTTTCTCTATTTTGTAGTGAAAGACGGTTTCTCATATTGATCACGTCTCGGCTAGATTGCATGTTTTCTTGCGCGGCTGGATGTTGTACTCATGAAAAATAATCACGTTGTTTGTATTTACCAAAATATAAATTTACTGTAAAAAACATTTTTATTGTGAAGCGGGAGCAGCCAGCCGGCAGATGAGCATTCCTCGAACAGCTAAATATTTATATTCAGGACCTTCTTATTTACTTAACGAATACTGCGTGAGGGGGCGAGAAACTGGCCAAGGGATGTCAGGTCACGTACGGGACACATAAATTAAGCCCAATATATGGGACCTCCCGGCTAATACAGCTTTCCCCTGCATGTTCTGGCATCCTGGCGCACAGCAGCTGTCCACCATGTTAAAATGATGTAAGTTTTGTAAGGTCTAAATAGTCTGGTTTTAAATTATTGTTCCACAACTGTCGATACCAATGCTACGGCCGCTCTAGCGATCTCCTGGTTGCCTGCCAAAATATCGAAGTGTAGACTGCGTGACGTCAAACGCAGGAGCTCTATACCACGACTGAGGTGAGACCCTTGAGCAAGGCACTGAATAAAAAACGGCTGCCCACTGCTCCGGGTGTGTGTTCATGTTCATGTGTGTGTATTTTTGGGATGGGTAAAATGCAGAGCACAAATTCCGAGTATGGGCCCCCAACCTTGGCCACGTCACGTCCTTTCCCTTTCTTCCTTTCCTTAAATCGCTGTTAGGATGTAAAGTAATATTGGGTTCCCCTATTAAACTCCCACCATTTGTTAATAGCAAACACTGGGGCTTAAATACAGAGGGGATAACAAACCTAACACAGTTTTAGTCGACGAAAAGTCATTTTATTTTAGTCAACATTTAGTCAAACTGCAGTCACCAACATTTATTTTGGTAGCTATTTTATATGTAGTATTCAAACATCATAATTTTTTCTCTCTTTAGACCAAATCAATTAAGCTTATGAGAAATTTGATTCACGGATTGAATTAGTAAAAACTGGAATAAATTCAATTGTTTTGGTAGAGATACAAAATAAACTATTTTTTTTCAGATACAGTAGGTTTACTTACCAAGTATACATTTATTTAACATATTTTGTTGGTTAACATTGATGACAGATATTAAATTAGGAATGATGTCCCTTTAAGATGGAAGGTATGCATGTAATACAGTATTACATGTAGTAGGGGGAGAGCGGGGTATGTTTTCTTTTCACACTGTCTAACATTTACTGAGCACCATAGATCACAATGGTATAAATATCATACCAACTGAAAGAAGGAAGTCTTGGGTACATATGTTGTATTCATTACATTTCCATATCTTAACTCATTACGGAGTTGTAGACTGTTGAATAGAGAATGTGCACTTGTGACAATTTGCCCATCGGCGGGTAAATTGTCACACTAGATTATCTAAAAAAATAAGAACACAACTACTTAATTGGGGCCAGCTTTTGTATATGTCCGGATGTGCTCTGGAGTTGGTAGCCCACTGTCAGCACTAGCATTGCTGGGTAAGGGATGCGCTGGTGATAGTAGAAGCATAACTGGGCATGCTAGGCAGAGCAGAGTTGGTGCTGGGACCTAAAAAAGGTTGATGCTGGGGCCTGGTAGGGCAGAGTTGGTGCTGGAGCCTGGCAGGGCAGAGTTGGTGCTGGGATCTGACAGCTTGGCGCAGGGGCCTGGCAGAGCAGAGCAGAGTTGGTGCTGGGACCTGGCAGAGCAGAGCAGAGCAGTGTTGGTGCTGGGGCCTGGCAGGGCAGAGTTGGTGCTGGAGCCTGGCAGAGCAGAGTTGGTGCTGGGATCTGACAGCTTGGTGCTGGGGCCTGGCAGAGCAGAGTTGGTGCTGGGGCCTGGCAGGGCAGAGTTGGTGCTGGAGCCTGGCAGAGCAGGGTTGGTGCTGGGATCTGACAGGTTGGTGCTGGGGCCTGGCAGGGCAGAGTTGGTGCTGGGACCCGGCAGGGCAGAGTTGGTGCTGGAGCCTGGCAGAGCAGAGTTGGTGCTGGGATCTGACAGCTTGGTGCTGGGGCCTGGCAGGGCAGAGTTGGTGCTGGGACCCGGCAGGGCAAAGTTGGTGCTGGGGCCTGGCAGGGCAGATTTGGTGCTGGAGCCTGGCAGAGCAGAGTTGGTGCTGGGATCTGACAGCTTGGTGCTGGGGCCTGGCAGAGCAGAGTTGGTGCTGGAGCCTGGCAGAGCAGAGTTGGTGCTGGGGCCTGGCAGGGCAGAGTTGGTGCTGGAGCCTGGCAGAGCAGAGTTGGTGCTGGGATCTGACAGCTTGGTGCTGGGGCCTGGTAGAGCAGAGTTGGTGCTGGGGCCTGGCAGAGCAGAGTTGGTGCTGGAGCCTGGCAGAGCAGAGTTGGTGCTGGGATCTGACAGCTTGGTGCTGGGGCCTGGCAGAGCAGAGTTGGTGCTGGGGCCTGGCAGGGCAAAGTTGGTGCTGGGGCCTGGCAGGGCAGAGTTGGTGCTGGAGCCTGGCAGAGCAGAGTTGGTGCTGGGATCTGACAGCTTGGTGCTGGGGCCTGGCAGAGCAGAGTTGGTGCTGGGGCCTGGCAGAGCAGAGTTGGTGCTGGAGCCTGGCAGAGCAGAGTTGGTGCTGGGATCTGACAGCTTGGTGCTGGGGCCTGGCAGAGCAGAGTTGGTGCTGGGATCTGACAGCTTGGTGCTGGGGCCTGGCAGAGCAGAGTTGGTGCTGGGGCCTGGCAGAGCAGAGTTGGTGCTGGAGCCTGGCAGAGCAGAGTTGGTGCTGGGATCTGACAGCTTGGTGCTGGGGCCTGGCAGAGCAGAGTTGGTGCTGGGGCCTGGCAGAGCAGAGTTGGTGCTGGAGCCTGGCAGAGCAGAGTTGGTGCTGGGATCTGACAGCTTGGTGCTGGGGCCTGGCAGAGCAGAGTTGGTGCTGGGATCTGACAGCTTGGTGCTGGGGCCTGGCAGAGCAGAGTTGGTGCTGGGGCCTGGCAGGGCAGGTTTCTGAATGGGGCGATCTGTGACGTAGGATGGTGCAAACTCGGTATCCAGAAATACATCTCTGTTGTAAGGTTTAACCCCAGCCACCTTAAAACCAGCCTGAATGTTCAAGGGGGTTGCAGCCAGAGGATATGCAATTGTCACAATCCCAGGAATGTCATACATTGACATTGTCTTCCCAGGGTTGTTCCTCATCCAGGCATCACATGTGCTGTTGATGTGCCTCTTTAGTGGCCCGTAGACAGACCTGTCTAATGGTTGGAGCCGATGTGAGCAGTGGGGTGGGAATGACAGCATGATTATTCATTTTCTTTGGCATAATTGAGTCCATCAATGGACAGATGAGACTCGTCATTGTCCAAAAGGAGTAAACAGGGCTTCTCCTTTGAGCACTTTGTATGTTCACTGAAATGTTTCAGGAAGTCAAAAAGTGCGTGTGTCTTTCATCCATTCAGAAGAATTTGCCCCCCCGTAAATATATTAATTTATAAATTAAATTTATTAATTTATAAATTAATTTATAATTACCATCGCGGGGAGGGGGGGGGGGATTAGTGCATAATGCATCTAATGCATCTGTTGCACCTTCTCATATTACTATGTATAGATGTGTGCATAATGTAGAATGTGTACATACTGTGTATAATGTGTATTGATAATAATGTGTATAATGTGTATTGATAACTAAGTCTTTAGAGTACACTGTGTGTACTGAGTATATGTATGTGTTTTTTGCACATTGTCTTCTGTACAGTCTGTAAGTATGTACTGTCTATATGTACATTTTAGTTTTTTGCACTGTCTGGAGCACGCTCTCAAGCATTTCACTCACCAAGGCACTTGTGCTGTGGTGATGTGACAATAAAAGTGATTTGATTTGATTTGATTTGATTCCGCCTATCCACTAACTTAAATTTAAAAGACAACGAATTGTGACTCCTGGGAAAAACATGATGTCTGGTCACCCAGTCCCTTACCCTTCTGTACACCATTGTTTCAGATCGATAGTTCGTGTTTTGGTAGCCTAACCTATCTGTCCACTGCGGCTACCATACTGAGACTAGATATGCAAACGCCCCTTATTCAATGACAGAGACGCACATTTTGAAAGACAAGACAGTTAATTTAACCTATAGGATGTATTTTGAATGTCCGGTAGTCCTCAAATAATTTTTGGTCCCATCTCGACGTGGCATACATTTTGTCACAGTTTTTATCACCAGATATTAGTTTTAGTTCGTCAACGTCTGGTCTCGTCTTAGTCACAGAAAAAATATTCGTTGACGAATATTTTTCGTTGTCATATTCCTGACGAAATTAACACTGAACTAGAGACAGGAACCGAACAAAAAAGTCAAAATGGGAGAAATTATTTGTGTGTTCACAGATAAGTCTGTAGCTCTGTGGATCCAACAGAAACACAGAAAATGACACAAACATACTGTATAGTGCCTTGACTCGATAGATCTATGAATGCCACTGTTTTGTCAATTGCTGTATGGGATTATAACAGGACACTAACTTTATACATCCACTAAAATTGATTGCATAATGAAAACAATGTATACACTACTGTTATAAAAAAAACAATTAGTGTCAATGAGATTTTCACCATGCAAAGCTGAGTTGAAAATATTTGACAAAATACTTTTTTGTAACAATGTAAAAGTATTTATAAATCAATTTAATGCATCCTTGATGAGTATAAAGCAGTAATTTCTTATGCTTACAGCACACAAAAAAAACGTACTGACTCAAACTATATTGTTGCCTGTTCCAAGTATCCTAGATCAATCTAGCTCTGCAGCGTTTCCTACCAATGTTTATCTTGTACTATTGAACCCCCAGCTGTTCCTCTTATTCTGCTCTTGTACACGCTGCTGAAAGCAGGAGAATGAGTGCTGAGAAACTGCTTATTCCCAAGGTGTTTGGTGATACCAGACAGAAAAAGGATTTTGGTGCACACAGTATTCATAAAACTTGGCAGATACTCCAGGCGTAAGAGAACATGAATATATAACAGAGAATGTGATTGCAGATGTGCAAGAAGCCACATGTATCAGATGAAACAAATATATTTAATGTTAGTCACCACCGTAAAATATAGTGTCATTTTTTAATTTCTCCAAAATAGGTCTTTATTTTGGGTGTTACTTCTTTCTGAAGCAATGTCAACATTTTTCAAAAGCACTTTGTGAAATGCCTCTTGTCACTATACACAAACAAAATATTATACTACATTATTGTCTGCTTGTTGATGGCGTAAATGCTGTACCATCAGTAATTAATTATCAGTACACTGTGTTCTGTAGTTGTGCTGTCCTTCCTCTTTCTCAGAAGCTCCTCGTATGCTTTTCATCTCTGCTTTCATCTTGAGTGCTTATATAGCGTTTAATTTTAACCAGGAACTACCCAACAGCCACCTCTTCCTCCACAAACCACAAAACCAATATGGTGTGTGTCATTACTTCACACTAAATGTGTAGGTGGTTGTTGGGTTGTTCTTTGTCATTTCGAGAGTGTTGACAAGGGTGGTTGCCAGTTTGTAAGTGTAAGTGCTTAAAGTGGTCTAAGCACATCTCTCCTCAATAAGATATGATTTGAGATATCAGTCATGTCAAACAACTCAAGTTTAAAATTGTATGTTTTGTTTGAAATCCCTAAGTAGCAATCATTTTGATAACAGTTTATAGGTCTTGTATGGTTTCTGTATTTGCTCTGAACTCCTTCCTGTTTCATTTCAGGGTATTGACCTTTTGTACATATTCTGTGGAGGCCTAATAGAGGAGAAAGTTTCCATAGTTAACTTGTTTAGTTTCACTTCAAATTTAATTCAATCTACCTTCACAACCACACACACAAAGCCTCTCTTCCTTTTCGCTCTCCAGCTGTTGATGTGTATTACTAAAAACTTCTTGACCATGTGTGTATTTAGGTTAGCACATTTTAATTATTTTTAAAGTGTAAAAGAACATGTGTGCTCCTAACAAGCATTTTCATACAGTATATAGTAACAGTGTCTCCTACAGACACTCACCTCTTATCATCTTGTAAGCTGCTCTAATTTCTTGATTATATTACTAAATTAGCAACCCACTTTTGAATAGCCTGTTTACAAGCTGATTTATCAAAATCACTTTCACAGACTTTTTCATTTACTGTTCCCATCTGGTGGAATGACCTGCCTAACTCAATCCGAGCAGCTGAATCCTTACCCATCTTCAAGAAACGGCTAAAAACACATCTCTTCCATCTTTATTTGACCCTCTAACTCTAGCACTCTCTATTCTAATTTTATTTTATCGGTCTTCTTTTTATTTAAAAAAACACACTCACATTTGACCCTCTATCAATAGCATATTTACTGTCTAACTGCTAGCTTTTCTTGTAAAACTAACACTAAGTTTCATTGTTCTATATTTTACATACTCGTTTAAAAAAAAAAGAAAGAAAATCTTCCTAGGTGTACTGCGTTAGTCTAACCAGGACTTCTAATAGCACTTGCATGTTGTTGCTCTTTTGTTGGTTTTGATTGCTTCTATAATGTCCTCATTTGTAAGTCGCTTTGAATAAAAGCGTCTGCTAAATGACTAAATAAAATAAATATATATATATATTAGTGGTGGGCCGTTATCGGCGTTAACGTGCTGCGTTAACGTGAGACTCTTATCGGCGATAAAAAAAATATCGCCGTTAATCTATTCTCAAAGTTGGGTTGGGAGCTGGGTCTATACTACGCAAGCTATGATGACTTTCACCCTGATATTTTAGCGCGGATGTATACCTAGCCGAATTGCACTGTAGGGGGCGAGAACGAGTCTTTGAACTAGAGGCTCGCAGTCCGTGACGGACAGATTGTTAACGGCTGGTCTATGTGGTAATACAATCGGGCAGGACATCCAAACGCTCACCTATCATTCATCAACCTCAAATATGGCTTTTCATCTGAAAGATGTATGTAGTAGCAACTTTACATGGCCGCTCAATATGATGTTAACCTAGAGAAACGTGCGCTATTGAAGTGTTTGTGTGGAAGCGCGTTTGCGCAGGACAGGCGTTCACTTGCTCTTACATCTCCGTCATTCTTAGTCATACAGATAAAAGTAGCCTAATACATCTTTCGAATCTGTAAAGACTCTACGTTTATTTGTGTACACTCAGAATAACAACGAAACGTTGCGCTTTTAAGCAAACAGGATGCGCTTTAGGTCTCATGTGAACTTGAGAATTCACTCCCGTGTCACCCTCTGCTTCGAACCTGTGTGTATGCCTAACGTTACTGTGAAATTACCACATCAGACGTGACGTGCTAACATGGATGCAGCTATGAAGCCGCCGGGTTTGCTTCAGGGAAAATTTATTTTTAAGAAGCTTCCCAATGGAAACTGTAAACAGTTCATCACGACCTCTTATGTAGGCCTACAGTTCAAAATTCATGTTTAACTGAATAAACAGTTAGTAAACACAAGTACATCTTATTGAACATAGTTTATTTTCATCACCAATTATCATAGTAGAACAGCTTTCTCAAGCAGTTTGTGATGCATTTTGGAAACAGGAGATGAGCCCCCTGGTCTAATGCGCCACCTGGCTTGAGAAACCCGTTCTCAAAGACTTACTTTTAGTCATTATTTAGGTAGCACACATATTCTGAATGCCTTCGGCAGAATTCAAATGAGCCATTTTAATCTAGAGTAATCTAGATTAATTCCAAAATTAATTAGATTAATCTAGATTAAAAAAATTAATCTATGCCCACCCCTAATATATATATATATATATATATATATATAATTACTTACCTATAACCTGTAGTCTGGTTTATTCATGCCATGAATGATAAATTGATTGTTTTTTTTGTTAATATTATTTTTATTACATTTTCTTCAAACGTTTACAAGATGTACATGTACATATAGTGCCTGTAACAACACTTACAATGTACAGAACAGAAAACGAAGTTGTTTAGTTGATCCGATCGTTGATAAATATACAACTTAGGCATTATGTTTTATTCAATATATGGTCATTGAAATGAGATGAAAATGCTGTTAGTCCTTCTGAAAATAATTGCCATCCTCAAGACATCAAGTTTTACCATGATTCATGCGATTCATGTGAAGTTTTACCATGTGATTCATGTACAATACGTACGTATGTATTTAAATATTTATTTAGTTTGATCATTTAGAAGATGAACTCAACAAATTCAGCCAACACCACAAAGTGTTAAATAGTAAAAGACAGTAGGCTGTAATATATGTTACACAAACATGTTTAACTATTTAACTCTAGAAACAATGCAATTACAAAGACAGACTCCCAGACATTGTATTCCTCTTTTTTGTCAATGGAAAAAGCAAAGAATGAATCTTTATTATGAGCTGAACTCATGCTAGAGGGCACCTGCTTGGGGAAATTGTACATTTCACAAACAAGCCGGAGTGACACTTATGCTCAGTACAGTCCTGTAGTTTCATGAGAAAAATATGCATGACAATTTTGTGAGACTTGTTATGTATAAAAGTAATTACAACTATAGTATTTGCAGTAGCGTGTTTAGGCACCACGCCACCCACGCAATTGGGTGGGGCCCTGCGGAACGCGATTTTTACCCATGGGAATTGAGAACCGGCATTTTTTTGGACCGGTGGGTAATTGGGTCAATACCGGACTACCGATAAGCTTGAGGACAAACAATACTGTTATCGATACAAGTGTTGTTTTATCTCCGTACTTCTGTGTTAATGGCGAGTTAGAAGCTGTTCTCATAAACCGATCTCAAGATGTCTTCCGTCAGAGGTTTGGCAGGACATGCAGTGGCACAGTCTCAAACTCTGTCCGGCACGTGTCTAATAATGATAATGCTGAAGGTGAGGTACAATTCATATTTCTTTATTAAATAACTTATAAAATAATTTGAAAACTTTCTGTGATGCGTAATTTTACAAACAGCATGCGTTCTCCACGAGCTCTCTGTCTTTCCCTCTCTTAATGCGCAAATGGCTTCATATCACCACATCGCGTCTGCTCTATAAACAAGCTGCACACTTGACACAGGAATTGTCACAGTTTACATGCAACATCACTAAAGTTTATAATCAGAATTTCTTTTTTAAGTTTGCCAGTATTTAAACTATTCAGCACTCGTGCGGTCTCCAGTGTGCACTCTCAACAATTGTCCAATTGTAAAAACAAAAATACACAGCATGATCAAACATTTAATTACATTTTTTTTTTTTGGGGGGGGAAGTCAAAATACTCCCCCTCCACCACTCAAATAAAAATATAAATCCTCCCTCCCACAAGAGTCACCTAAGAGAGGAATTCACCCCATTTTCAAAAATGAAACTCGGGACCTGAATGAATGTCTGTAAAAATCCTGATTGGAGAATCACTATGAATAAGTCTACGTGTTAAAAAGAAGCCTTTTTTATCATGAAGATAAAAACAGAGATAAAGTCCCTCTAAAACATAGAGGGACACTCTCTGTTAGGAGAAATCACGCCCTGCTCCCTGAGAAAGTCAATATTTGAATTTTCTTTAATAAAAATATCTAGAGATGACAGAATTCTATTACATTATGTTGTGCTCATGTGCACGATGTTCAAATATGTTGTGCTGTGGTATGCTGAGGAAATCTCTCTCTTTCTCTCATTTGAAAAAATTCACTTTATGTGCCTTTTTCTGTTTGCTTGGAGGCATTTTTAAACTGCAGTAATAAAATAACTTGAATTTTTCAACAACTTTTTACATCATTTATTTTTGCACCAAATTATAGAGAGTAGTATGGATAACTGTATTGATAAGTATCATATCAGTATCGATAAAATTTAAACGATACCCATCCCTACCCCAGAATCCGTCGCAAAATCCACTGAGGGGGGCCCCTCCGGGAACACTTGCTGAGGGCCCCCAAAACACTAAACACGCCCCTGAGTATTTGGCTCTGTTTGCATGCTTGCTGAAGGTAATGAATAAAAGTGGGTGGGTGTGGCCAATCTATCGGGTTAGAACTGCACAACTGCACCAAGAAACATATCAATTTATTTTAATTAATTGCGAAGTTTAATTTCGTAATTAAAACAATCTTACCAAGACTTGAATTAGCAATATATATATATTTTTAAATTACGATATAATTAATTTAGCCTTACAAAACATATTGTGTTTGCTTGCATAAAACTCTCATGTTTCTCTTCTCACACAGTTTAAGGACCAAGATACACACCACAGCGCCATCTGCAGGTAAGAAGCACTAAACAAACGGTCAGCAAGGACTCAGGGACAGATAATAAACAAGAACATGTCAACTGAAAACTCTCACATCAGTCTGGATGTTACATAATAGATGGCCAAATATGGCTCGGCCTTAATAATTTCTTACCTACACTGAACACTGAAATCCTTGTCCTGCATTAAATATTCTCTTGTTCGTTGCTGGAAATGTAGTCAGCTTTACATGTGCAGTTAGAACCTTCATAATTTGCACACGTTGCATTGGAACCACAATCAGCGCATCCATCCACACCAGCTGTGCCAGCTTTAGGCCACATTTGGGCAGAGATTATCATCAGCTAGCAATGACCTAGCATAGCAAGCCTCTAAAACACTTAGCAGTTGTATTACAATATTTAGAACACTTTAGCTATTCATTTGAGCATTGTGCTGGTTTGTTCATTTCATATTTTATTTCATGATTGAAAGGTGAAATTGAAAGGAATATCTCTGTTAACATTTATGTGATATACACAAAGTATGTACACAATTGTGTTATGTTTGCTTTATTTTCCTCTGATTATTTGTATTGTTTTGAGGTCACTGATCGCACTATTTTCTAATGTAGTGTTTATGTGTAAATTAACAACTGTATATTGATTTACATGGAGAGAAAAAAACGGACTCTTATTTTGACCGTCTACTTGGAGAGTCATGGACAGAACGACGAACTGCGCATGCGTTCTCAGATCAACAGAGGAGCCGTGAAGGAGCAGACCCGACTCTCCCGTTCTTCTGACATTATTCCTGTTTTACAGGTAACAGTAATCTGTCTGTGTGATCTCTGAAGGCGGGGCCTGCAACATTTACACCACTTTTTTTTTTTATACTGGAGACTTATATAATGGTTGTAAAATAGGGTTCTATTAAAGTTTTTGAACCCCCAAAAACATGTCAAAACAATCATTGTGGGAAAATTGTCGAGAGAGTTGCTGTGGATTTTAGAGGTTGTCCCGTTTTCACGCAGACTATTATTGCTGTTTCTATAGCACAGACAAACACAGAAAGGAAGAAAGGAAGTAGATTATTATATTTGGTGAGAAATTACTTCTCACATCCACTACAAATAACTTTGGCAACACTTGATTTAAACAGTCAATGCAAACAGGGGCTTGTGACTGAAGTTATTTCTGAGAAAGGCTTTCTTAGTTTGTATTGTTTCATCTCATCTGTATTTACATTTCCTGTGTTTCTTCCAGTTAATTTGTTTCCTGGTTGCTTACCATCATCTTCATCGCCTGTTTCAAGTAAAGATGGTGCACTTTGCCTGGACCTTCCTCGTTGATTTTCTTCGTGTTTTGATCTGTATTTCTTGTGTGGCCTGTTGCATGAAGCTAGTTCAATAAATGCTGACATTCAGAGTTTAGAATTGACAAAACAATCAATTTAATTTCAGGTTAATTGGGGTCAAGAGGTTTCATGATGCTTGTTATCAACTTTTTCTATCAAGCCAGGTTTTAACCCTGAATTAATTCAAATCAACCTTTATTTATATACTGTAGTGCTATAAACACAATACAGATTGTGTTAAAGCAGCTTTGTTTGCAATTCTGCTGTCCACCTAATTTTTGCCGTAAGACCATTTGTAAATGTACTGTATCTGGCTTCCAGTGTCATTCGCTTCCAGCTATTTTTAGATGAACAAAACAGCTTGTTTTGCTGCTTGATATTACCATATTGTTTGAATTATTCTTTGATATTCTTTTAATTATTTCTCTGCAGAAGCTAATGAACGGGATGTCTCGCAGATTTACAGAGAAAGGCTCACTTCTGTGTTGAAAAATAAGGTGGATAAAGCAGATCTAAAAAGAGGACAATAGTAAACAGTCCGTTTTTTTGGTTAAAGTCAGTTCATTGTTGATTCAGTGAACCCAAAACTCCTAGCCACAGTGTCTTAAGAACTAGTTTGACCAACTAGCGGTTAGCCAAGGGATAACAAATCTGCATTTTAATTTTTCAATTAGACCAGTCTACTTTTTTGTAACTGATTTAAAAAAGTATGACCATTCTTGAAGAAGAAAAAATATATAATTACTGCTCAGTGTTCAGTGCTCAGTTTGTGGATTGGTATTATTCAGAATATGAATCCAGTTCCTTGTTATTAAACAATGAAGACTTATTGTATGTGCACATAAAAAACAGGTAAGTTTTAAGCGAACAGCCAATAGCACTTAATATGGGAGGAAAATGTAGCTGTGCATTCTTTTTGGTTGATTAATATGGAAATATGAAGAACAGTGCACCATGCAAACCCCACAATATCGCTTGCAGATGACAACATAGTTATGGGATTCATCAAAAACAATCAAGAGAAAGAATGTCATCAAGACAAAACAGATGACTGTTGACTTCAGATGCACAAAAGCTCCACTTTATCCACCAAGGGCACAGAAATTGTGACAACACAAAATGTCTAATTCCTGGGCCCGCACATCTCTCTGAACACCCAACAGCTCCTGTATTTTCTAAGGAAGCTGAAGAGAGGTGGCCTCCATACTCACTGGTTTCTACAGATGTGTTATTGAGAGTGTATTAAAGCTGTATCATCACCTTCCATGGAAATCCCTCAGCATCTGCCAGGAGAGCTCTATATTTGGTAGTGAGGATGGCACAATGTATAATTGCTCCAAAACTTGACAACCTTTATATCGCTGAACTCTAAGAAAATTCTGTAAAAATATGGCCCAGTGTACTATGGTGTTTTATGGTTAAAGGGAGTGTCTGTTAACTTAACAGATGACTGCAGAAAGTTATAAGCACATATTCTGTTTTATATATGATTTGATCAGTCGAATCCCACTGCTGCTACTCTTTTGTTAGATCACGCCAGAAATAGACGCAGCCCCAGACACCAAGGGGACTCGTTTATAAAACGTGCATACGCACAGATTTGATCGTAGAGCGTGCATATGCAAAAATCCACGGCAACGTTCATATTTATAAAAACGGTCTTTGACGTGGAAAAGAGCTTAGCGCCATGTCAGGGTCTGAGCAGACGTACGCACTTTTGTTTTCCCAAGTGCTGCAGGTTTTTGGAAATATAAGCCACTCTTGCCAAGAAGTTCTCTCAAATTATCTTGAATTTGCGGAACAGTTTTAGATCTCCGCTTTGTAAACAATGTCTAATTCATGTTATTGACTTATAAAAGAGACATCGTTTACAAAGCGGAGATCTAAAACTGTTCCGCAAATTCAAGATAATTTGCGATTCAGATTTCACATCTGAAAGAGAGGCAGAGGCAAACCTTTTAAGTCTATTCTGGTTCCCAAAACTGTATTAAAAGTCTTCTATCAGCCAAGAAGTTGACTGAGAAAAGTCACTGAAGAACAGAAGCAGGAGACAAAGTAATGATGATAAAAATTTGCTAAGTTTATTGAATAATTTTAGTTGCATGCTCAGGCTTTATATGAAAAACAAAAATCCAACAGATGTTAATTATACAACAAGCAATAGCAATGGAAAATCACTTCACAACAAGTGTGACATTAAAAACCTTGAAATGAAAGCAAACATTCATTTTTCATTTGCTGATCCTAGATACTTCAATACTCTGAATTTGTCTTCTGCATTTATCCCATTCACACACAGCAGTGGTGCTGCAGTCATTTGAAATTGAGGGTTAGTTGTCTTGCTCAAGGGCATATTAGCCATTAAGGATGGAAACGAGCGATGTTCATTTACTCCACCCGAGTACATTTGGCTTAGAATATTCACTTCTATGATGAGCTTAAAACAGGAGCAGACGGTCTGATCGGCACGGGATCTCACTGTAGTGCAGCCACGTGTTGACCACGCGCCCCCTTCCAGTTCAGGATCCCAAAACACACACATATGCTTCTCATTCTTTTTCTGGAGGGAAATGCACATGCAGAATTGTTACCTGATAGTACATCATATTGGTGTAACACATTATTGTAGTTCATTGAGAGTAAATTGTTCCATACCTCCAAGTGATAGAACGTGAGGTTTATTGGTTTCTTTAGGTTGGTTGTCTCATAGTTACTAAAAGTGGCAGTTACTACTTTTGAATTGATCTTGAAAGTTTGCTTTTGCTCTGTCTCTAAATGGCTAAAACAGCAGTTGAGTGATTCATCCAGACCTTTGTAGCTGAGGAGAGCAGCAGTCATAAAGCCTGGTTCATGCACAAAGACAGTAAAAATCATTTTATATTGTACAATAAAAAATAGAACATGAACAATTTTTTATGTTGTATTTATAAGAATGTGTACCAAGGTATGTTTTTCCTGTTGCAGCGTCCCAGTTTGAGGTAAATTGTGCTCCACTGATATTCATCATGAAATGACCCTCAGGTGGAGAACTGCCCCTCTTTACTAACAGCTCCACATCTGGAGGGTAAAAACCACATTACACATATAAAATAGATTAATTGAAGCAGATGTTATTGAAGATGCTACTAACGGTACTGAAGTGTAATATTTAGTGACATATTTCTTACCAGCTTTAGCGCTTATTTTCCAGGTTAGGCTTGCTGACAGCAGATTTCCGATACGTTTTAGCATGATTTCCACAATTCTAAGAAATGCTGAGATCATATCATTATCACCATTGAAGCCACCATCATGCAGATCATCTAGATCACTTAGGAATGCCTGTATTGAGGTGGATGAAATGAGAGAGATTTGTGGATCAAGATGATGTTTATAGCGCTGATTTGAGCTCTGTGAATGTCTGCAAGACTCCACATATAGGCCTAGTTTAGCTTACCCTTGTGAAAAAACTACATTGTAGCATACTGTACTTTTAAAAGAGCACTTATTATGGAAATAATGTCATTTGCAGTTAAATTAAAATGTATTAGTAGTTTAAATATATAATAACACACTTAAGGAGGACTTGAGTACATATTTATTTGGTCTTCTATTGTCTATTGAAATGTGGTAAAAGTGTACTGCTGAATGTACGGATCATGTATTGTCATTTCTATGCATGTCATCAGGCGCGGACTGACATTTCCCTGTGGCATGGCGGCTGATTTGGCTCGCTGCCCTGTATCTTGATCTGTCATTGGCTGTAGGTCATCACTGATGTACTTTTCAGTCAGAACTCATTCACACAGCAGGATTGTGAATCGCCGACAGCTCCAGATATTTAGCATACCAAATATTTCCTGGGTGTCGGCGACACGTCGGCGATTCCCTCAAATCGCGTCTTTTATAGTTCACACTGCGTGATTGTCACTCGCGTGAACGAGCACCGATTTTCCTCCGACTTCGGGCATTTGTATGCAATTTAGCAAAACCTGTCGGCGAGGGAAAAATTGGGCTAAAATCGTGCAGTGTGAACTTGGCATTAGTTGTAAATATGGAAGAGCACCTGTCAATAATTATTTATGACCCTTGTCAAGATTGACCTTTTGATCTTTCCCCTCCCCCATGCGGCCCACCCATATCGTGTTGACCCCGTGACCTGTTAATGAGAGCCCCCGTCTCTCTCTCCCTCGCATGATCATTCAATCGCCCAAGTCTTATTCTCTTCTTTTAAATTAATATAAATAAATAAATGATGTGATCACACGAGTTCATAAACGATATGTAACGATATGATAACAGCTCTTTTCTGATTTTCCACAGAAATGCCTGAGATCTATTTATCTAACCTCGGAATGCAGCCAGATTCCTCCCCGGACATGTGGGCGACACACGACGGACACCACGGATGTGTTTGCTCAAAACGGACCATAAAAACTAAAAAACATTCCTCAGGACTCATTTATGACATAGGACATAATTGAACAAACAATTGTACAAACTACGGAATTCCACATATGCTGATTTCCACATCTGGATCTCATTAACAGGTCACAGGGTTAACACGATGTGGGTGGGTAGCATGGGAGAGGGGAAAGGTCAAAAGGTCAAAGGCATAGATCCTTCTTGACATGTGGTCTTCCATATTTACTACTTAGGTTCACTTTCCGCTTGTACTGAGACACTAAAGCAATTGCGCCTCCCGCATTAAAGAGCAAAACGTATTTATTTATGAATTTTGTAATGAATTTGGCAGAATGTTAAGCTGATACTTTGTTTGATTATTTGTCCTGGCCAAATTCCCTCCACTGGCCCTTGTCAATCATGGCCTCCTAATAATCCCTATCCACTTGATTGGTTCTATGACTCTCTCTCCTCTCCACCTGTAGCTGGTGTGTGGTGAGTGCATTCACTTGATTGGCTCTATGACTCTCTCTCTTCTCCACCTGTAGCTGGTGTGTGGTGAGCGCATACACTTGATTGGCTCTATGACTCTCTCTCTTCTCCACCTGTAGCTGGTGTGTGGTGAGTGCATTCACTTGATTGGCTCTATGACTCTCTCTCCTCTCCACCTGTAGCTGGTGTGTGGTGAGCGCATACACTTGATTGGCTCTATGACTCTCTCTCCTCTCCACCTGTAGCTGGTGTGTGGTGAGCGCATACACTTGATTGGCTCTATGACTCTCTCTCTTCTCCACCTGTAGCTGGTGTGTGGTGAGTGCATTCACTTGATTGGCTCTATGACTCTCTCTCTTCTCCACCTGTAGCAGGTGTGTGGTGAGCGCATACACTTGATTGGCTCTATGACTCTCTCTCCTCTCCACCTGTAGCTGGTGTGTGGTGAGTGCATTCACTTGATTGGCTCTATGACTCTCTCTCTTCTCCACCTGTAGCAGGTGTGTGGTGAGCGCATACACTTGATTGGCTCTATGACTCTCTCTCTTCTCCACCTGTAGCTGGTGTGTGGTGAGCGCATTCACTTGATTGGCTCTATGACTCTCTCTCTTCTCCACCTGTAGCTGGTGTGTGGTGAGCGCATACACTTGATTGGCTCTATGACTCTCTCTCTTCTCCACCTGTAGCTGGTGTGTGGTGAGCGCATACACTTGATTGGCTCTATGACTCTCTCTCTTCTCCACCTGTAGCTGGTGCGTGGTGAGCGCATCCACTTGATTGGTTCTATGACTCTCTCTCCTCTCCACCTGTAGCTGGTGCGTGGTGAGAGCATACACTTGATTGGCTCTATGACGCTAATTTATTTCCATTAAAACTTTGAGGCAGATCGTCTCAGTTTAATACGTGAACATAACAAAATATGTGATTGCAAAACAATCAGGGAAAAAATGTAAGTTATAACATGTAGGCTATTAAATGTATTACATTTTCATTTATGCATTTAGCAGATGCTTTTATCCAAAGCAACTTACAGTACATTCAGGTTATACTTGTTTTTTTTGTCAATGTGTTGACAAAATTCTGGAAATTGAATCCACAACCTTTGCGGTGGTAACGCAATGCTCTACCACTGAGCCACAGGAACACAATGTATGTAATGTAAATAGCCAGTGACGACCTCAGCAAAAACTTAACTGGCAAATTATTATTTTTGGTCGCAAATGTGACTGTTTTAGTTGCAGTCTGGAGCCCTGCTCAAGTACAGTTTTTAAAAATATGCTCTTACAATTGTAGGTAAACTGCAAGTGCAAATTCAATACAATTCAACCTTCATCACTCCGCTCCCTTGGCGCTCGGCCTTGTCCTATATACGTAGCCTAACTGTTTTATTTTTGCAATAAAAACTGATTAAAAAAGAGTCACCTTCAAAAGTTTTTCTCCATCCACTTGTGTATTATTCCTGAGAGACTCACTCTGGCTCAGTAACAGACAACTGTTTGTCATCGAAGACATGAGTTTTGTGAACCGTGGAGATGCCTACACAGAAAAAAAGAGAGATCAGCATGCGTTGCTGTAATATTCTGCATCAGTAATCCAGTAAAAGTTACGCAGTACCTGGGATGCATCGCTCTCACTTAATAATCTGTCACACTTAAGCTCTGAAAAACAAAACAAACATATCAATATCACAAAAGAAAAAGTATAGCTGTGATTAGATGATCACATCTGATATTCAGACCAGCAGCACATATTGAAAGTGTTTGCACAACAACTCTGAAAAAAGGCAACCTTACTTAGTATCACTGAAGCTGCTTAAAAACACCAATTTACACAAATAAATCTAGTTTTAGGGGTTTAATCAGGTAGAAATAACTCTTTAAGTGTGTACTCAGACTATGGTTGCCTTGTACCGAGCAAACAGTACTTTTGTGCTCTATGAATTATGGGAAAGCATGAAATATAAGAGATATTTATAAACCAAAATGAACTTTCAGAGAACTCTAACCTGTGCATTTCATTTGTTTGTGACCATAGTTGGTGAATCCTGAGCTGCACAAACATTCATGACCGTCTTTGTTGTTTTTGCAGACTCCTCGTCCACAAATAGATTTATCAATGTCACATACACCTTCAACAACAAAACAGCATTTTGAAGAGGGATCCTACTTTGTTTAAAAAGGTCAAAATGTGAACAGTTTAAAGGACCTACTCTGGCAGAGTTCACTTGTATCAGTGAAGTTAGTTTCTCCTGAATTTAGTGTGAATCCAGCATCACAGATGCAGAAGTAATCTCCAGCAGTGTTATGACATATTGCATGTTTTCCACAAAAACTGTGATCATCGCATTCATCTTGGTCTAATTTAGGGACAGATAATAAACAAAAAACTCTCACATTAGTTTCTAAAAAATATAAAGTATCTAGGTTTTAATAGTTTCTTACCCATACACTGAACTCCTTGTCCTGCATTAAACATCTCTGTTCCATTGCTGGAAATGTAGCCAGTTGCACATATGCAATAATAACCTCCTTCAGCATTGATACATTCTGTATTAGGACCACAATCATCGCTGCCCTCCACACATTCATTGATGTCTGAAATGAGATGAACAGAGATTCAGATGTTTTCTCTGCTGTACAGAGATCACGTGAGATTCATCATATCAAGCTCTCTTTACCTTTGCATTTTATCGAATCCGCTTGTGTGAAATTTGTTAAAGGAGGTTTGAATCCTTCATGACATTGACAGAAGTAGCTGCCATAAGTGTTGAAGCATGTTGCATTGTTTCCACAAATGGATGGAGTAGACTCACACTCATCTTCATCTATAGCAATGACAAGAAAAGTATGAATAACCACAGCATCTTTTTCTTGATTTTTATTTACAATTCGTTTATAAGTGCTGTTTAAACAATATCAACAAAACATGATTATTACTTTTTTTGTAGGGCCATTATAAATGTTCAGATGTAGTGTCTAAGAAATGTATGAATGCATCATATATGTTAGATTTTCATTCATACCTTCACACTTTCTTTTACGTTTAATCTCTCCAGTTTTGCAGGTTGTTTGCATCAGGATGATCTCTGTCAGTGCTAACAGAAGAACTATAAGCAGAAAATAAAGAGTCTGTTACTGCAGGTTTAGTGTCTTTTGTGTAGTTTGAAGCACATCTAGTGAGGTTTAAATACGACACTGATAATCTATGATTTTTTTTTATGTTAACTTGCAAATATGCCGATAGCTTTAGGAATTGTAAAAAGTAAAAATAATGTCATTCAGAAATTCATGTTAACTTTCAATTTGATGTTTCCGTTTTCAAATACTCATGTTTTCTTTCCAAGATAGTTTTAATGTGACCTTGACCTTCATATAACAAAAAGGAAAAAATTGTAATAAAAAAAAATCAAGCCTTGGGTCGTCTAAGTGGAAAAAAAAAACAGGACTTTGCTGTCAAATGTCATAAATTTGTAACTAATTTATTTTTTCAACATTTGCATTCAGAATTCAAATAATTTTAAAGTGCTTATGTAATGAAATAGAGTGGGGAAACTATGACGTCACTCTGTAGGTGGATCTTATTTTTAACGTTCAGTGAAAAGGATTTACTCTGTATCTGAATTTTAATCCACGCTACATTAACCGTTTCATATAAACTGGAATAAATACAAAACTAGAGCCAAACTAAAACCGAAATGAGACATTAGTAATAAATAGTACAGTGAATAAATGAAATAATCATAACTAAAGGACATTTAAAAACACTATTTCTGTACATTTCCAAATAAGGTGCATTAAAAGTAAATAAATCCTTGAATAATATGAATATTTTATTTAAAAATGTGTCTCCACACACTGTTTAATACAATTCTAGTGCATTTAATCTATTACATAATAGCAGAGTGAGCTAGTGTTTGGATATGTTGAGATTAAACATATTTTAGTGAACAAAACATCACAGTTCAGCTCATTTTGTTAGGGTGTTTACACAAAATGTTATTTTATCCTTGCTTCTACAATCTATATGCTTTCTAACAGCTTCATGTGGCCGTAAACATTCAATTTGAACGTGGCTTTAAGCACTATGCATCATTAAAGTTTCACTTTCACCACATTTAACTGCTTACTGTGTTATCTGGTGACTAGTCTCGCGTAGCCAGACCTTCAGACTGACGGCTGAAGGTCTGGAATATATGGAATTCATTGGTCAAGGTCCGCCCATGAGGCCGTTTGACCGACATATTAAACAACCAATCACAGTTCGTTTCCTGGTTCAGGTCTCTGCTCCAGATGTGATGGAGCGCCCGCAGCAGATTCGCTGATTCTAAAAGCACAAACTGATGTGATATTAAGCTGTCTAATAAACGCACCCTTGCACATGACATGATTTTGGTTTTCTTGTAATGATTACAGATTAATGGTATGATCGCCCATAGCGGCTGAATTACGAAAAAAAGGTATTTGTTTAGCTCTATTTCGCGACAAAATTGGTTCCAAACAAAGCCACAGCGCTGTTTTGCGTCTCTGAGCAACATGACGGTGTTTCGTTCCTGAATGAATCAACCCCTTAAATGATTAGGTTCAGTTGCAATGACTCACTTCTTAAGAGTGACTTGCTGCAACCTGTTGGCAGTTTTAATTTCACATTTAAAGTTCCTTTTCATTTTTTTTTATAATTTCAAATATCAGTATTCAACGTTTTAGGATTGAAATATCAAAACATTATTTATGCATTTGTAACTCAGGTTAAATGCATTCCTGTCCTGTATTAAACAGTGTGTAAATACATCTAAATGCCTCTTCAAATGAAGCTTCTGTGTTTTCTCTGCATTGCAAAGATTAATTTTGTTGATAATTTAATTTGTTTGGTAACAGCCCTAAATATCTTTGACTTTTTTGATTAAAAGTATTTGAGCAAAAGATAATGCACTCTTCTAGAAAAAAGGCTTTATAAAGGTAAACATGTCCATAAAGGATAAAAATCAAGGTAAACTTGTTGGAAAATATTGATTTCTGACACTGCTGTGAACTGACCACTCAGAATATGAAGAATATCAATAACTTTAGGAGTTAGCTGTCCAAGGCAGTCCTGCAGCGCAACACACTCAGCAAAATATTGCCTCAAGATATCATTTTTTGTCTATATCGCACACCCCTGTCCTTGGCTAGATATTTAATTATTCCTTGCTTATTGTTTGGTGCACGTGATTCACAGATCATCATAAAATTAGCTTTTATCTTAGAATTAGCTTTTCTAAATGATAATGAGGACAAGCCAAAAATATAAATCATTTTATAAGGTTTTATTTAATTGTATTTATTTGTTTATATTTGAAGGGGTCGTGGGGGGAGGTGGAGGTCTGGTTAGGGGGACCCCCAAGAGCTTTGACACAATTTGAACAAAACTCGCTTCTGGGTTTTCACCTACAAAGTGACATCATAGTTTCACCACTCTATTGTCAATAATAATAATAATAATAATAATAATAATAATAATAAAAAGCTAAATTGAAGCATTTTCAGTAGTGGTCTCAGACTATTGGGCATAACTGCATATAAACCTTTTTTGTTTATGGCATATTTGACTATTTTGCTGTCATGCATGTCAAATCGAGCCATGTTTTTACCCATCCTAATCTCATAGGTAAGACATGCTAAAATGCAGCCTGGTCTAATAAAAATAGAGTGGTGGAACTATGTCACTTTGTAGGCGAAAACCCAGAAGCTAGTTAGCATTTTAGCACTTCCAGTTCCAGAGTCAACGGGTTTTTTTGAATGGGATTTTGGTTAAATCCCTTAAATAATGTCCGTGGTTCACACAAGCTCAAGATACTTTCACGTTTTATTCTATGACATAAAAATAAAATAAAATTGTTTCTTAAAAAAGACGCTTGCTAACAAGTTGCTAAATGGGACTACAGGCGCTGTCGGAGACATTCAACGTCATCACGCCAAACACTTTATCAATGTACAGGATTTTCCAGGTGTAGTATAATTTGTAATACAATTCATTTTAAAATAACCAATGAATAGTTTTTCGCATTTTATATTGTTGTTCGACAATGTTTTATTTTTAGTTTTTACTTTGTCCCGAAATGGGACACAAGGCTTCGAATGGAAGATGCTCGTTTTATCACTTACTGATGCAGAGACTCTGGGTTCGTACCATAAGGTAAACTCATATTACGATTATTACATGTAAACACCACATTTACCGACTTTACGTGGTGAAAGTGAAACTTTAATGATGCATAGTGCTTAAAGCCACGTTAAAATTAAATGTCTACTGCCACATTGTTAACGTTTGTATTAGGTGTGCCCTCATACTGCTCATGTCATGTGTTACCTGCCTTTCCATAAAAGGGCATATGCAAATAAAAAGATAGTTCCGGTTCATCAGAATACCGAGTAGTGAGTGTGTTTTTTCCTCCGTGTAACTAAATATAATTTACCGGTTACCATACGCAAAATGGCTGCATCAACAGGTTATGGGCCCAGAAGAGAAGCGGGTAGCCGATGGAATAGACTATGTTTCGATGGAGATGAAAAGAATTACGAACTTTGGGAAACTAAATTTCTAGGCCACATGCGTTTACTAGGACTGAAAGACACAGTGATATCAGAGCCTCCCACGCGTGGTGATGAAGACGAAGAGGCTGCCAACAGAAATGAGGAAGCGTATGCTGAACTGATTCAGTACCTGGATGACAAAAGTCTGTCTCTTGTCATGAGAGATGCCGCGGACGACGGTAGGAAAGCTCTACGGATTTTGCGGGCCTACTACGCTGGTAAAGGGAAGCCGCGAATAATAAGCCTGTACACAGAGTTAACCTCCCTGCAAAAAACGGCGAATGAAAGTGTAACTGACTATATTATTCGTGCAGAAACCGCAATCACAGCACTAAGAAATGCAGAAGAGACGCTTAGTGATGGACTTTTAATTGCGATGATATTGAAAGGTTTGCCGGATTCATTTAAACCATTCGCCGTACATATCACACAAAGTGATGCAGACATTACGTTTGCAGAGTTCAAAACCAAGTTGAGGAATTTTGAAAGCACGGAAAAATTTCATAACAACGCCAGTGAAGATAACGTGATGAGAGCGAGTGCCTCGACTCCGGAATGGAAGGGGAGGGAAAGGCTCGCATGTTCGGAGATTACATGCTACAATTGCGGCCAAAATGGTCATAAAGCTCGTGCGTGCCCGACCCCAAATCGGAAAAGACAGTGGTGTAGTTACTGCAAAAGCTCAACGCACAGAAATGAAAACTGCAGACGCAAAAAGAGAGACAATGTTAAACAAGCCACTGATAAAGAGGACAATGACGAACACACATTTGTCTTTAAAGCAAGTGACTTCAAATCCTACAAGATACAGCGGAATGGACTGATGGTCGATACAGGTGCGACATCGCATATCATTACGGATCTTGAAAAATTCAAATGGTTTGACGACGAATTCCAGCCAGAGAAACACTACATCGAGTTGGCAGACGGGACCAGAGCTAGCGGAGTAGCGCTGAGAAGAGGTGATGCGGAGGTGTACATGATTGACAGCGCGGGACATCAGGTGAAGACGACGCTGAGGAACGCATTGTATATACCATCGTATCCTCAGAACATTTTTTCTGTTAAAGCAGCAACAACAAACGGAGCCTCGATCAACTTTCAGCAAGGACAAGATGAACTCATTCACAAGGACGGTACTAAATTCTGCATACATGAATACAATAGACTGTACTATCTGAACACTGTGAAGGAAGACAGCGATAGTTGTAACGGATGTTATGACATTCAAACCTGGCACGAAATCCTTGGTCACTGCAATTATGATGATGTTTCCAAATTACAGAATGTAGTTGAGGGAATGAAAATCAAGGGAAAGATTGACAAGTCTAACCTAAACTATGAAATTTGCACACAGGGTAAATTTGTTCAAAGTAGAAACAGAGAACCTGATACACGAGCTAATGCTGCACTTGAACTAGTACACACAGACCTAGCTGGTCCAATTGACCCAGAGGGTAAAGATGGTTTCAAGTACGCTTTAGCATTTACTGATGACTACTCGGGTGCAGTGTTTGTGTATTTTTTAAAAGCTAAGAGTGACACTGCAAAGGCCACGGAAAAATTCATTGCTGATACAGCCCCTTATGGGAGCATAAAGTGTGTTAGGTCGGATAATGGCACTGAATTCATGGCTAAAGAGTTTCAGTCACTGTTAAGCAAGAACGGCATTAGGCACGAGACCTCAGCACCGTATTCACCCCACCAAAATGGGACTGCTGAAAGAAATTGGAGAACCTTGTTTGAGATGGCAAGGTGCATGCTCCTAGAGAGCAATCTGCCCAAGATGTTGTGGACCTATGCTGTTATGACTGCTGCAGTAACTCGTAACAGGTGCTACAATAACCGAATACACCAAACCCCATATTATGCACTGACAGGGAAGATACCTGATCTTTCTAAAATGAGAGTATTTGGTTCAGCATGCTATGCGTACAAACAAAACAAAAAGAAATTGGATGCACGGTGCGAAAAAGGGATTTTTGTAGGGTATGACAAAAACAGCCCTGCATACCTGGTTTATTATCCAGACACTGGAAAGGTTCTTAAGCACAGGCTTGTAAAATTCATCACAATGTGTGTTACTGAACATCAGACACAGACTGACATTTCAATGTCAGATGATGATTCTCATGGGGATAGATATGTGTCCTCCCATTCCAAACAGAACGTAGCTGATCAGAATTCAGAAGAGTCTAATGGACCTCAAACTGAGACTGATAATCAAAGTAGTGATCAGACAGAGGGAGGGGATCAAAGTACACGTTATCCTAAAAGAAATAAGAGAGCTCCCCAGTATTTGACAGACTATGTACCTGATGTTGAGTGTGATGATCAGATTCTGACCAATGTTGATTACTGTTACAGAGTGTGTGATGTACCACAAACATTCAAGGAAGCTATGAGTTCAAACGAGTCACAGATGTGGGCTAAGGCCATGGAAGAGGAAATTAATTCTCTACAGGAAAATGATACATTTACCCTAACTACTCTACCAGAAGGTAAACAAGCAGTGGGGGGTAGATGGGTATATGCTATCAAAAATAATACAGACGAAACCAAGTCATTCAAGGCCAGATATGTTGCTAAAGGCTATAGCCAAGTGATGGGTGTAGATTACAAAGAAACTTTCTCCCCAACAGCTAACATCACTTCAATACGAGCCTTGATGCAAATGGCAGCACAATATGATCTTGACCTCCACCAAATGGATGTAAAAACTGCATACTTGCATGCTCCAATTGATTGTGAGATTTATATGGAGCAGCCGGAAGGATTTGAAGTGAGGTTAGACTTGGGTGATAAACTAGTCTGTAGACTGAACAAATCACTGTATGGCTTAAAGCAGTCTGGTAGAAATTGGAACAAAATGTTACATGATTACCTCAGTGAGAATGATTTTGTTCAGAATTCAGCTGACCATTGTGTGTACAGTAAACTAACTGGAAAAGAGAGAGTGACAGTAATAATCTGGGTAGATGATCTCATTATTGCTGCCAGTGACAATGATTTACTGAATAACGTGAAAAAGATGATGACATCAAGATTCAAAATGAAAGATCTAGGAAAGCTCAAACATTTCCTGGGAATTGATTTCAATCAAAATGAAGGAGTTGTAAAAATGAACCAGAAAAGGTACATTTTGAGGATCCTGGAGAGATTCAGTATGTCAGATTGTAAACCCAGGTCGACACCATGTGAGCAAAAGCTGGATTACAACAGTGATAGTGATCCTGTTGATCCTAAGAGGTACCGCGAGGCAGTTGGTAGTTTGATCTATCTGATGACTTGTACTAGACCTGATCTAAGTTGGATTGTTAGTAAACTGTCTCAATATTTGTCTGACCCATACGAACAACACTGGTCTACAGTTAAACACGTAATGAGGTACTTGAAAGGTACAATTGATCATGAACTATGTTACAAGAAAAGTGATGAAAAACTTAAACTTGTGGCATACAGTGATGCTGACTGGGTGTCAGATCTAAATGACAGAAGGAGTACAACAGGGTACTGTTTTAGTCTTACTCAAGATGATCTCTTGGAAGTCAAAGAAACAGTCCACAGTTGCTTTATCCACATGTGAAGCAGAGTATATTGCACTGGCTGTAACCGCACAAGAAAGCATGTATCTTGTACAGTTGTTGAACAGTATGGATAATGACTGTCTGTATATACCTGTACAAATCTTTGAAGATAACCAAGGTGCCATTGCTCTATCAAAGAACCCAGTGTGTCGTCAAAGATGCAAGCATGTCGATGTACGATATCATTTCATTCGATCAGCACTCAGTAATGGCAAAGTGACAGTTGAGTATTGTCCCACAGAAGAAATGGTGGCTGATCATGACTAAACCAATGACAAAGTTTAAACTAGAAAAATTCAAGAGTTTTATGTTTGGTATGTAAATCCAACATAAGGGAGATGTAAGACTGTATTCATGTTATGTTGTTATAATGATATACAGTATTGTACAGTATGAGAGCAAGTGGGGGTGTTAACGTTTGTATTAGGTGTGCCCTCATACTGCTCATGTCATGTGTTACCTGCCTTTCCATAAAAGGGCATATGCAAATAAAAAGATAGTTCCGGTTCATCAGAATACCGAGTAGTGAGTGTGTTTTTTCCTCCGTGTAACTAAATATAATTTACCGGTTACATACGCAAAATGGCTGCATCAACACACATGAAACTGTTATAAAGCGAGGACTTCCTAGAAGCAAGGATAAAATAACATACTGTGTACCCACCGTAACAAAATGAGCTGAAGTATGGTGCTTAGTTCACTAAAATAAGTTTAATCTTACCATATGCAAAAACTTGCTCACTCTGCTGTTATTTAAAAGATTGAATATGCGGCTATATGTTTTTAATTCATATTAATCAAGGAATTATTGACTTTTAATGCACCTTATTTCGAAATGTACAGAAACACGTGCTTTCATATGTCTTTCTGCTGAGATTATTTCATTTATTCACCATATTATTTATTACTAATGTCTCATTTCAGTTTTAGTTTGGCTCTAGTTTTGTATTTTTTTCCAGTTTATATGAAACAGTTCATGTAGCGTGGATTAAAATTCATATACAGTGTAAATCCTTTTCACTGAACGTTAAAAAAAAGTTTGAGAAAGTTGTCGGGAGCGCGGTGCTGGTGACGTTGAAGGTGAGCGACCGTGGTGCAGTAGTTCGTTTATAGCCTAAGTTAGGCTCCAAAATTTGTCAAAGTTAAATTATTTTGCGAAGATTATCTTGATGGACAAACGTGTAAGTTTCATGAACTATGATTGAACACAGAGCTTATGTTTTGCGATAATCCAAAAGCCTATGGAGAAATCCTATTGGATTTTTGTCAAGGGAACCAGTTTCATGCCAACAGCCGATCCGCCTACAGAGTGACATCATAGTTCCCCCACTCTATACGTACCTGTGAAAATAATAAATAAATTAACTGAATGTAATGTTTTCAGGCACTTAATTAATTAAATGAAAATGAATCATAGTTTAAATTGATATTAAATGCAATTAGTGAAGCTTAAGAGTTTGTTTTTGACCTACTTAATTACTAGGGGTGTAACGATATCACAAACCGAACCGAAAGTTCGCGATACACCACCCACGATACGAATCGCGGAACTCTCGTGGCGTACCGCGGTACTCTCACGCCCCCTGCTGCCCATTGACTAACTATTAATTTAAACTATTTTTTCTTTGCTTACATTTGATTTAAATTGTATTAGTATCGACTAATAAGAGCTTTTTAAATTTGTTCTAAATATTATATTCTAAAGTTACTGTTTTCCAAGTGCATGTCATTTCACGTGCACTTGGGATTGAGCGTCACACTCGGTTGCTAGTAGCCTATATGCAGGATGGCTGCTTCGCATAGTCCTGAAATTGCAGATCCACGGACACATTTAAGTCTCCTGTGTGGGAACACTTTGGTTTTTCAGTGGAGTACAGGAATGGAATTCGTGTCATAGACAAAGCGCACACAATCTGTCGTAACTGTTTCACAAAACTCTCTTATACGACAGGAAACACGTCTAATATTCAAGCGCATCTCCGGACACATCACCTCAACATTGATATAATAAGCGGCACACGTAAGAAGCCTCAAAAACAGGAAACTTTTCCCACTGCCTTTAGAATGAATCTACAAGCTAACTCCGACCGTGCTCAAACAATTACAAAGGCAATATGTGTTTTCATGGCGCTAGATATGCGGCCGTTTTCCGTTGTTGAGAATGACGGATTCACACATTTGCTAAGTGTGTTGGTGCCAAGATACCAATTACCGAGCCGACCGCATTTCAGTCAGAATGTGCTGCCTCACCTTTACAGCGAAGTAAGAGCCAAACTAGTGGAGGACCTGAGCAATGCTAAATTCATTGCTTTAACTACGGACGGGTGGACCTCCCGTGCAACTCAGTCTTTCATAACGATCACGGCGCACTACATTACGGACAACTGGGTGAATAAAAATCCCGTTCTGCAGACACGCGCTGTCTACGAAAGCCACACAAGTGAGCATCTGTCGGAAATACTACAGGGAGCTGTAGCAGAGTGGAAAATAGTTTATTTATTTAATTTTAGTTTAATTAAGATAAGCTGACTTCACTAAAGAGACAAATGTTTATTTCTGACTACCTTGGAGTTATCTCATTTTAGTTTACTCTGTTAAGCTGGCTGCACTAAAGAGATAATTTTTTTTAGTCTGACTAGTCTACATTGGAGGTATTTATTTCATTTTTGTTTACTCAGGTATGCTGACTGCACTAAAAATGTGAAGCTTAATTTAATAAAGAAAAAGTTAAGTCAAGTTATTGTTGTTATTATTGAGTTAAGTGAATCTATTGTTCCTTAGCATTGCTGGTAAGATGACATGAACCCTACCCCCACAGCAAACAGAACCGAACCGGACCGAACCGGACCGAACCGTGGCTCCAAAACCGTGAACCGAACCGAACCGTGCCACTGGTGTATCGTTACACCCCTATTAATTACACCTTTAAAGGTAATTTTACAATTACTTTCTGTTGTATTTGAAATATAATTAAATTGAACTGCTGAATACATTTATGATCCTTTCTGCTGAAACGTGCCATGGATTTAAATGTTTGTAATTACACATTCATAATAATCAAATTGCAATTTAGTATATTTAAAATATATAAACTTCAAGTGTAATGTTAGATAACACACCATAAAATCCCAATCAAGCACTTTATATGTGTCATGAATCTGGTTACCACTCACTCTACTGCACATCACCCATGGACTACATCTCCCATCATGCACTGCACTCACACTCTCCCGTCCACCATTACACCAATCACACAGCTGTCACCATTCACTCATCAACCCTAATTGCTTCACCACACCTGCACCTCATTCACTCACTCACATAAAAGCAGCACACAAACACTCACTCACTGCGAAGTCTTGTTTTGCCCTGGCTACATTTCTGAGCGTTCTTCCCCGTATCTGTTATCTCTGTGTGTGACCCCGGACTGCCTGACCTTGGACTTCTGAACCTGTGCCTGTGACCTCGACCCCTGCCTGGTATTGTTTACGTCTCTGCTCTGCCTCCGATATTCCTGTTATGCCCTCTGACCATTGCCTGTGTGATTCTGCCTCTGTCCAATAAATATATATTACTGCACTTGGATCCCCTGCCTTTGACCAGTCTTTACAATATGTGGTATAGTATGTTAGTCAACATACAAATGTCTACTTCTTTATAACAAGACGAGAATATTAAAACATGATTTTAAATATTGACTTTAAAGTAAAACTTCTAATTTGACACACAAAGTGCACATTTTAAAACTGTTAATAACAACCTGGTCTCATAAAAAGACGTACCTCTGTGCACTTTCTGTGCGACACCGTTTTACATACCTTACTGCACGTTTCGCCGCAGTTTCAAAGATAAATGTTCACTGAGTGGAGCTAAAACACAGATTACATACGTGAACCCTGGCACGTTTTTACTACGTAGATATAGGTACATATTGCTGTGTTTTTATTATGTTGCTACAGAAATGTATTGCGGCGGTTCAGAATTCAAATATCCGGGTCTGTCTCTAATAGTTAATGCTCTATCGTGTTGGAAATATGCCCAACACCAAACCCAACCCTAAACCTACCTGATGTTACAAATGCAAAACTGATATAAAAACTTATTTTTTGATGCAACCGTGCTATTTCAACTTCCTTATATGCAGATTTGAACTGCTTCGTTGAACCGTGATTACACGGGATTCAAACCGGAGCTCCTCGCCTCCTAAGTACATCTCTGTACTCCGTGAACTACCGAACAAACTTATCATCTATGAAAACCCACAGATACGAGTCTGGATATGTGCGATGCTAACGTTCAAAAGCATCAGTTTTCAAATCTCCCAGGTGTTTAATATTGGCTTGAAGTCGTAACATGATATTCTATCGAAAGTAATCAAAAATTACACTTTATTAATCAAAACTCTGTAAATTTGTGTGAAAAGGAGTAAAAGATATCTGAGTTTTACTGCCTCTAGTGTTTGTTTCTTTTGGAAACTGCAGTAATATGTAGTTATTGGTACGTATTTCGTGTCTCGCTAAAAAATGCACCCAGATACATAAATGCCATGAGACCAGGTAGCAACATGCAGATGGTTTTAGGAATTATCAAAGGTCAAACCAAAAACATTAAGAAAGATCTAATCAGTCTGACTTTCCAGATTTCAAGTAGTAATGTAATATTTATTTTTTGCATTTTTAATAGTGGTCTCAGTCTACTGGACGTCACAGTATATAAATAGTGTTTGAAATGATGGTGCCATTGTTGGGGAGCACAGCTTGACCTCAAACAGAGACCAGTATGCTGAAAGAAGATGAGGAGTCAAAGCTGAAGTTAATCAGTTTACAGAGAGTTTACTGAACACATTGTTCTCCACATTTCCAAAGGCTGCAGAAAATGAATAAGAGGATCCAGCTTAAAAACTAACTTGGGATACAGAAACACTAAAACTTACAGGCAGAAGGATGATCAGTTGATGCAGTTTCAACTATAACAGTACAGATAATTCTACCATCTTCTGCAAATGGTATTATGTTATTAATGCAAATGTGGTAACTTCAAGATATTATATTTGACACATTACATTCGCAAGTTATAAATCAGAAAACATTTTATTCACTATTTGTTATATAACATAAGAGGAGATGATTGTAAATCCACCCCTTACCACTGATTATTTTGCTATCATGCGCGAGCTGAGGCATGTTTTGGCCCATTCTAACGTTTTATTAATCTTAATTTTAAAACATGCAGCCAAAATTAATTTGATTTATTCCCAATAATGGCTAAAATGCAATTTAAAAAAAAATTAGGAATAACAATTTAAGCAGACAAAATGGAAAGAACTATCAAAGAAATGAATAATTATATTAATTCAATTCACTTTACACTCATTGTTCATTACATTTGCATAATTCAACTGAAATGAGAGGGAACAACAGTGTTATTTAATAACTATGCATTTATTATGGATTGCCCATTTTCACAGGGTCTAAACTTGCAGTAAAAAATATGCAGTCCCTGCCAATAATATTTGATTGATCAAACATAAGGATAGTTACACATTACCCAAAAAATACCATTCTGTAATCATTTACTCACCCTCACCCAAACCTGTATGACTTTACTTTTATTTCCACTCTCAGATATTCTTATCTGTGGCAGTTTCCTCTCATTTCCATTTACTGTTTCTCTTTGTTGAACAGTTTGAATTTCTCCCTACAAACATTTGTTCCTAAATTCATCAAGAAAAGAACTGAAGTGTGACTCACCCAGACTCAGCAGATACATGTGCCTCATGGTCAAAGACTTGCTAATAAAAAAACAAATAAATAAAACAGCTTATGTTTTGATCCTGAGCAATTCCATACACAATCTTGCTTCTTAGGTCTTGTGTCTCTCTCGCTGACTCTAATGCTGAAAAAGCTTGAAGTAACTGAAAGAGTTTTGTCAGTGCAGTCCAGCCCCTGATTTGACAGAACGGAGGTTTTTGTATTTTTTTTTGTTTTTACATGTACTTAACTTAGAAAGTACTGATAATATAAGGTGACTACATGAGTTAAGGTTAGGTTCAGTGGTAAGTTCAGCATTAGTACCTAGTTATTACTCAGTCATTGCAATTACAAGTGCATAGCCAAGGACTGTTCTCTCTGCTGCCCTTAGGCAGATGTCTCCGCAGCATCCGATCACACACAAGCCGACTGAAGGACAGCTTTTACCCTCAGACTATCAGGCTGCTGAACACTCAGAACTGACACTCACACAGCACACCTCTCTGTCCATACCATTCTCCATGCACTTTAACTCCACCACCACAATTTTTACCAACTGGACTTCAATGTAGCATGCACTGCACTTTAACACAATAACACAATAATATTATGCCAACATCTATTTACCAACCATTACATCTACAACCACTCTGTGTACATTTGTGGATTGTGTCTTATGTTTGTATATTTAGTATTTTATTGCTTATTGCTTGATATAGTGTATATACTGCATATAAAAGTATACTGCCATTTGTAAAGTGTCCAAAACGTGTATAATGTTATTTGTTAAACATGTCAATTGTATTCTGCACAAATATGCACAAATATATTGTGTAAACGCATATTTCTGAGAATAAGCTCTTCTTGTTCCTGTGTTTCTTCCTGTTATTAATTTGCTTCCTTAGTTACTTATAATCGTCATCATCATCACCTGATTCTAGTTTAGTTCATCTCTTTCATACATATATAATATATTGTTTGGTTTTTGGCTATTATGCTTGTAGTTATTTATGTTTCAGTCTATTTCTTCTATAGCCTGTTGGATTTATCTATTTGAACAAACACTGACTTTCAGAGTAGGTTTACAGTTGACAAAACGAAATAAGTTAAGTTCAGTTTAATTTGGGTCAATAGGTTTCATGACACTTTTTTATCAACTTTTTCTATCAACCCAGGTTTTAACTCTGACTCGATGATTATTTAACTTGTGTGCACAAAGAACAATAGAACTCTGCAGAGAACAGCCAATAGCATTTAATATTGGGGGAAAGTAGGTGTGCATACTTTTGGTTGATTATATGAAAATATGAGGATTTTAAGCTACACTACACTACACTACACAAAACTTGGGAAAATTGCTGGCAGAACATTGTTGATTGTGTTAGCATTAAAGGCTAAAAATTAAATGGACTGAAAACTTATTACACCATATTTCTTGTAATTTAGTTTGAGTATAAATATACATTTGATTTACTTAAATATTACTTAAAAATAAATTTGCAAGAGTTTACTTGTAATATAAATAATAAAATTATATTAGCTAAAGCAGGGGTCTCAAAACTCTTTCAGGCACTTAACAATTTGTACAACTAGGACGGGAATAATTTTATAACAGCAACACAGTTGGTAAAGTGAATGGGTAATGGAAAATTGTAATAACAAAATACTTCATAAAGTCATGTGAAGAGGCGGCAATGTCTCCTTGTGATTGGCAATTCACCAGGATCCCTCACACCTAAAAAACAAAGACTCTTAATTCATAATACTGTTCAGCTCAGTATTCAACACAATCATCTCACAAATGCTACTTGAAAAACCCATCACATCACCGGTGTACCACAGGGCTGTGTACTGAGTCCAGTGTTTTACACCCTGATCGTTCACGACTGCGATAACATCTTAACGTTTGCAGATGTCAACACAGTTTTGTGAGGCTCATGAACAATAATGAAGAGAAAGCATACAGAGATGAAGTGAACCAACTCATAGCCTGGTGTCATTCCAACAAATGCCAACAAGACAAAAGCGAGGATTATTGACTTCAGATGCACCAATCCAAGTCCCATATTTAACCATCTTCAAACAAGGCTACAGAAGTTTAGACTACACAAAACTTAAAGAAAGCTGACATGACCCCCTCCATCCTCACTGGTTTCTACAGATGTATTATTGAGAGTGCACTAACCAGATTTATCACCATCTGCTATGGAAACTGTTCTGCATCTGAAAGAAAAGCCCTGCAGCAGTAGGTAGTGAAGACAGCACAACGTACCACTGGAGCCAAACTTGCTGCCACTGAAGACTTTCATATCACAAGGTGGCAACCTCCATTAAGAAGGACACCTCTCATCCTTCCCAAAACTGGTTTAAGCCTCCATGAAGAAGCTGAGAAGCATTCAGACAAAAATGTCAAAACTCAATAGTCAGACTTCTGAACAGCTGGTCTAACTGTGAATGCCCAACTGACCTATCATCATTTTAATAGTGCACTACAATGGAATAAGACTGACCTACCAAACAAAAACATAACAATTACATCACTCTATAGCTTATTCAAAATGATACTTTTTAATAACTCACTTAAACTATTATATACATTTAATAATAGTAATAACAACAATATATTTATTCACTTATTACTTGCAAATCAGTCATAGATTACTTATTTAATTGTCAATTATGTTTTTAATCAGTGTACATTGTCTGTGTCACAAGCCAAGGCAAGGCAAGGCAAGGCAAGGCAAGGCAAGTTTATTTAAATAGCACATTTCATACACATTGGTAATTCAAAGTGCTTTACATAAAAGAAAGTGAAATAATCATTCACAGCAATAAAAACAAGTAGTTAAAAATAATAAAACAAGGAATTTTAAAATGAAATAGAAATTGATTTAAAATGAAATTTAAAACAGTTAAATAGAAAAGGATTATACATAAAATAATGCAGTCAGTTCGGATGTAGCACAGCGCTCATTCAACAAATGCACAGCTAAATAGATTAGTTTTGAGACCGGATTTAAATGTGGCTAATGTTTTAGCACATTTGATCTCTTCTGGAAGCTGGTTCCAGCTGCGGGCGTAATAATAGCTCCATAATAGCTCCATAATTCCATAATAGCTAAAAGCGGACTCCCCTTGTTTTGTGTGAACCCTTGGTATTTCTAACTGACTCGATCCTAATGATCTGAGTGGTCTGTTAGGTTTATATTCAGTGAGCATATCTGCCATATATTTAGGTACTAGACCATTGAGTGATTTATAAACGAGTAAAAGTACTTTAAAATCAATCCTAAATGTAACTGGAAGCCAGTGTAAGGACCTGAGGACTGGTGTGATATGCTCAGTTCCCCTTCATGGGAACTCAAACTGCGTCCCCTAGGGGTCGCTACGGGGAACGCCTCCAGCGTGTCTCGTGCCTGAAGAAACATATGTAAAAACACCATCCGTTGGCCGGCGACAGCCCATGACGTCACTACCGGCGCGACCGTAATAAAAGGGCCGCCGGGAGAATACATCATCAGCTTTTTCGTCTTCACTGACTGGTCTGTTTGAAGAAACGTGCATTCTGGTAGGAATACAGTTTTCCTTTATTTATCATGGCGAGCACTAGCAAGGCGTTCAAGAAGTGTGTGGATCCGTGTCCTTGTTATTTGACACCCGATGACACACACGATCGTTGCGTCTGTTGTTTGGGCGAAGAGCACGCACGCGATGTCTTTGAGGGGGCAATCTGCGTGCACTGTGAGCTGTTCTCTATGAGAAAGCTCCGTTCTCGTCTGTCCCTCTTTTCGAGGAAAGAGGGGCAGCCGTCTGCTTCCCACGATTCGGTACCCACCGCTGCCGAGGCACGGAGGCGATTGAAATCGCGGGGTTCGCAGTTGGATATGGCCGATGAGTTAAAGAAGGACCGCCCCTTTTCGCGCGCGTCGGCCGAAAACGAGAGTGAGCTGCTGGATTGTGATGATGCGATCTTTCTGACATCATCAGATTCAGCAGTTAGTGCTCTGCTGGGTTATGCCCAGGAAGAGCAGGAGATGTTTGAGGGCGAGGAAGTTGAGACTGAACCCTCTCAATCCTCCTGCACTGCATATGAATGAGTTTGCGGAGGTTATGGATCATAAAAATAAATCTTTCTGGCCATAAATCCCCAGCTCGAGCGAGCCTTCCTTTCTTCATAAATCTCGATGTGGAGGTTGAGAAGGAGTGGAAAAAGCTATTTTTTCTCGTATTCATAGGTTTCAGCATACTAGTTATGCTGACATTGAGGGGATGCATGAAAATGGCTATGAAGGGATGCCTCCTGTGCAAGAGATGATAGCCAGCTTATCTCTCTCAAGGCTCCCTCCTTGCCATCTAAGCCCCTGAATCTTGCTTAAATGGCAGGGCATATGCAGCAGCAGGTCAGATCGTCGCTTCGTTGCACACTATGGCGGTGCTTCAGGCGTACCAGACTGATCTGCTGAAAGACCTGGATAAGGCTTTCTATAAAGTCCAGGTCTGAGCCCGAACAACCAGGGGTCCTAGCCCATCTCGGTCTGGGGATCAGAGATGGGCTCAGAAGCCTAGTCTCGCGACTCATGCCCCTCCCCCGCCTGCGGGTAGGGCTAAAGAGAGGCATGGGTCAGAGAGAGGCAAAACCTGAGGGAGGTGTTCCGGATGAAGCGTCCTATATGACACTTTCGTCCGGACCAGAGTAAGATATCTACTCCTTTCCCTTAGGGGGGCATCTGCCCTCTTGATCCTCTCTAATTCCCCTGCAACCAATGGATGAGTACGATCCATTCTAAAGGCTATCGGCTATCGCAGTGATTACATCACTCGTCGATACTAGATCCAGGCTAGTAGCGCTCCCTGTTGGTTGAGCTAGCATCGCTCCCCTCACCATAGAGGGTCACCTATGAGCATGCCGCTCCCTTCTGAGCGTCTAAGTCTCCACTCGCCAGAGCCCGTTGTTGGTCGAACTAGCATTGCTCCCCTCATCTAGAGGGTCACCTATGAGCAGGCTGCTCCCTTCTGAGCATTTTAGTTCTCCTCTTATTCTGAAGAATGTGTTCTCCACTCCCCAGAGCTCTGTGATTGGTCGCTCTCCTGTTGGTCGAGCTAGCCTTGCTCCCCTCACCTTAGAGGGTCACCTATGAACATGCCGCTCCCTTCTGGGCGTTTGAGTTCCCTCACTCTGAGGAATGGTTTCTCCGCTCTCCAGAGCTCCTCATGGTTAGAGTTAGCACTGCTCCCCTCACCACAGAGGGTCACCTATGAGCATGCCGCTCCCTTATGGGCGTCTGAGTTCCCTCTCATTCTTAGGAATGAAGGATCTGTCCTCCAGAGCTTGCTGTCGGTAGAGCTAGCTTTGCTCCCCTCACCTAGAGGGTCATATATGAGCATACCGCTCCCGTCTGAGCGTCTGAGTTTCCTCTCATTCTGAGGAATGAGTTCTCCGCCCTCCAGAGCTCGTGCTGGTAGAGCTAGCTTTGCTCCCCTCATCTGAGGGTCATCTATGAGCAGGCCGCTCCCTTTTGAGCGTCTGAGTTCCCTCTCATTCTGACGAATGAGTTCTCCGCTCTACAGAGCTCTGTGATAGGTCGCTCTCCGTGTTGGTCGAGCTAGCATGGCTCCCCTCACCATAGAGGGTCACTTATGAGCATGCCGCTCCCTTCTGGGCGTCTGAGTCCCCTCACTCTGAGGGATGAGTTCTCCGCTCTTAGAGCTCCTCATTGGTAGAGCTAGCACGGCTCCCCTCACCAACGAGGGTCACCTATGAGTGTGCCGCTCCCTTCGGAGCGTCTGAGTTCCCTCTCATTCTGAGGGTTGATTTCTCCGCTCTCCAGAGCTCGCTGTAGGTAGAGCTAGCATTGCTCCCCTCACCTAGAGGGTCGCTTATGAGCATGCCGCTCCCTTCTGAGCGTCTGAGTCCTCTCTCATTCTGTAGAATGAGTTTCTCCACTCCCCAGAGCTCTGTGATAGGTCTCTCTCTTTGTTGGTCGAGCTAGCATTGCTCCCCTCACCATAGAGGGTCATTTATGAGCATGCCGCTCCCTTCTGAGCGTCTGAGTTCCCCCTCAATCTGAAGGGTGAATAATTCTCCGCCCCGGAGCCATAGAACGTATCTAGATAAGTGCACACGCTAAGATCTTTGGGCACTTCTAAAAAATCCACTCAGTGGTAAGATCGCACATCAAGTGTTCTGCGTTCTTTTCTAAAAATCCATGTTATGGTAAGTGCGCACGCTAGACTTTGGGCACTTTTTTAAAACCCACTCAAGTGGTAAGTTCGCACATCAAGGTTCTGCGTTCTTTCAAAAAATCCTGTACGGTAGGGTTACGCGCACAGATTCGTGCCCTCTTTTGAGTTGGTTAAAGCCCCGGTTTGTGCCTTGGGCCTTTTGTCCCATATATTTTGGGTTCCAAAAAAAAAAAGGGTGTCGCTACCAAAGGGTCTGTTGAGACAGTCCCTCAGAAAGCTTGTGCAGAGCAAGCGGTAGCTTCTGAGTGACCGGCCAGGACCTAGTTATTACCACTAGGTACTTGGCCATATCCCCTTAAAGGAATCATTCTGATTCCAGACCTTTGAGCTCTACCCTGGGTCCGTTAGTCCCGGCACCCAGCAGGTAAGGATTTAGGGTATGCAGCTCAGGCTTTCTGGCCGTAGGGGATAATGTCACTGACAGCCATCGATCGTCCCGGGGGCAACTCCCTTAGCCTGGTAGAGTTGGCTTAGTGCTCGCCTTTTTCGCGAAATTGGCTTGCACTCCCCTCAGCATGGTGGCGTGGGTATAGCGTTCCCCGTAGCGACCCCTAGGGGACGCAGTTCGAGTTCGGGGAACGAGACACTGCATCCCCTAGGCTTTGGGCCATGCTTCGGACGCAAGCTTCAGACGAAGAAGCTGATGATGTATTCTCCCGGCGGCCCTTTTATTACGGTCGCGCCGGTAGTGACGTCATGGGCTGTCGCCGGCCAACGGATGGTGTTTTTACATATGTTTCTTCAGGCACGAGTCACGCTGGAGGCGTTCCCCGTAGCGACCCCTAGGGGACGCAGTGTCTCGTTCCCCACTCGGGGAACCATGGTTACATACGTAACCTGAGACGATTTTCTGGTTCTAGGCAGAATCCTGGCAGCAGTGTTCTGGATGAGCTGCAGCTGTCTAATGGTCTTCTTTGGAAGGCCGGTGAGGAGACCATTACAATAATCCACCCTGCTGGTGATAAAGGCATGAACAAGTCTTGACTGGAAACAAAACATCTAATTCTTGCAATGTTTTTGAGATGATAGTATGCTGATTTAGTTACTGCTTGGACATGACTACTAAAACTAAGGTCTGTCTCCAGAATCACCCCAAAATTTCGGACTTGATTTTTAGTTGTTTGACCCCTAGAGTGAAGGTATGCATTCACTTTGAGAACTTCATCTTTGTTTCCAAATGCATTGACTTCAGTTTTCTCCTTGTTTAACTGAAGAAAGTTTTGGCACATCCAACTGTTAATTTCATCAATGCATTGGCAGAGGGAGTCAATGGGGCTATAATCATTTGGAGATAAGGCTAGGTAGATCTGGGTATCATCAGCATAGCTGTGATAGGCAATTTGGTTCTTTCTCATTATCTGACTTAGTGGGAGCATATACAGGCTAAACAAGAGCGGTGCAAGAATTGAGCCTTGTGGGACTCCACATGTCATGGACGTCCACTTAGACTTATGCTCTCCTATACTCACATAATAACCTCTCCCTTCTAAGTATGACCTGAACCATTTGAGTGCCATCCCAGAAAGCCAGACCCAGTTTTCCAGTCTCTCTAGAAGTATGTTATGCTCGACAGTGTCAAACGCAGCACTAAGATCTAGTAGTACCAGCACTGATATTTTGCCAGAATCAGAATTAAAGCGAATATCATTTATTTTCTTAATGAGTGCTGTCTCTGTGCTGTGATGCACGCGGAAACCAGATTGAAAATTATCCAGGTATCCATTTGAGTTTAAGTAGTTGTTCAGCGGATTAAAAACGACCTTTTCAATAATCTTACCTATGAAAGGAAGATTTGATATTGGTGTATAGTTGCTCAACATGGTGTTATCAAGATTTCGCTTTTTCAGAAGGGGCTTAACAACTGCAGTTTTCAGGGAGTTTGGAAAAGTCCCAGAAAGAAGTGAGGTGTTCACCACTTCTAAGAGATCTGTTTCTAAACAGTTAAGCACACTTTTGAAAAAAGAAGTGGGAAGTGTGTCAAGATAGCAGGTTGACGATTTAAGATGCTTTACTATTTCTTCCAAAATGTTGCTATCAATTGTTTTAAAAACAGACATAGTCACTTCTTTTTGAGATTGCTGTCGAATCTGTGTGACCTCTGTATTACAGGAATATGTGCCAATCTCCTTCCTGATATTACTGATCTTCTCTGAAAAGAAGAAAGCAAGCTCATTTCATTTGCTGTCAGAGAGCATTTCACTGGGAATCTGACTTGGGGGGTTTGTCAGTCTCTCAACAGTAGCAAAAAGAGTGCGAGTGTTGTTTAAGTTACTGTTTATAAGGTTTGAGAAGAAGATCTGTCTAGCTGTGGCTAGTTCCAAATTGAAAGCATGAAGGCTGTCTTTATAGATGCTATAGAGTATTTCAAGTTTCGTCTTCCGCCACATTCGCTCAGCTTTTCTGCATTGTCTTTTCATATTCTGAACTGCTGTTGATTTTCTCCAAAATTAGTTTTGTCTGCCATTCTTCTTGCTGACCTTTATCGGTGCAATATCATCAATAACATTCTTAACTTTTGAGTTAAATGAATCCAGGAGAAGATCAACAGAGTCTGCAGAAATGCTTGGTGTTAAAGATATTGCCTTCATAAATAGCACACTAGTGTTCTCATTAATGCATCTCTTTCTGACAGAGACAGATCTAGATTCAGTGGTGACAGAGATCAATATATCAAAGAAAATACAGAAGTGATCAGACAGAGCTACATCCTTAATGACAATGGATTAAATGTTTAGACCTCTACTGATGAGTAAATCTAGAGTGTGTCCACGATTGTGTGTGGGTCCGTGCACATGCTGAATCAGGTCAAAAGTGTTTAAAACAGTTATAATTTATTTTGTAGTTTTGATTTCAGCATTGTCTATGTGAATATTAAAATCCCCTGCAATAGCAAAACAGTCAAACTCTGAGGAAATCATTGATAACAGTTCTGGGAACTCTTCAACAAAGGCTGGAGAGTATTTTGGAGGCCTGTAAATGACGATAAACAGAATGCGTGGGGCCCCTTTCAGCACAATACCTAGATATTCAAAAGACAAGTACTGACCAAATGACACTTGCTTGCATTGATAAACATCTTTAAACAGAGCAGCTACACTTCCACCTCTCCTAACAGTCCTGCAGACACTTATAAAATTAAAGTTAGGAGGGGCTGTTTCAGTGAGGACTGTTGCACTGCAGTTGTCTTCTAGCCATGTTTCAATTAGAAACATATAATCCAGGTTGTTTGTGGTTATTAAATCATTGATCACAAATTATTTATTTTTTAGTGAGCGAGTGTTTAAAAATGCTAACTTGATGGAATTACATTTTGTCTCTACAGCAATCTTAGACTGATGCATTACAGGCCACAGATTAGATGGGTCAGCCGTACGCCTTTTGAAGGCCTTAGACCTTCTATCACGTGATAAAACAGAGATAGAGAAGGCTACAGGCATACTGGGTTCCCGCTTGTTTTGTAAACGTTTGTGAATGTTGCTGCTAATATAGCGGGGACCCGACACATATCACTGAGAGCTGTTATCAGTTGTTTTTGGTTCACCTACAGCAGATGGAGGAGGGTTTGGGCCCTTGCGTTGTGGCAGCGGTCGGAGAGCTCTCACAGGAGGAGGCGGGAGAGCTGAGCCTGCAGTCTTTGGTGGTTGGGGGACCGCCGTTTTTTAGTTGATATCTGGGGACTTGCAGAGAGTTTGGTCCCAGCATACACCAGTTCCTCCATTTTCTGTGAAAAGCTTAGAAGTGGAGATGCTGGAGAGAGGGATAGTGTGTCTGGTGAGCGGGGCTCTAGCTCTGGTGTTTCCGGTGATGTGTTGTCCTGGCTTCCCAGGCTGTTTTCCAGAAAGTCGTCCTTGGGTGCTGAGTCTCGGAGCTGTTGTAATACGTCACAGTCTGCACAGTCTGAAAGCCAGGCCTCTGTGGCTCTCTCCGATCACCATCGGAGGGCACCCTCACCCGAGTACTAACACTCTCATGGACTCCATTACCCACACACCCCATATCTAGGACTAATCACCGCCAGGTGTTTCCCATCTAACCCAGTATATAAGCCACACTCTCACTCTCCTCCAACGCGAAGTCTTGTTTAGCCCCGTCTGACATTTCTGAGCGGTTACTCTGACCGTTATTCTGTGTATGATCCTGGACTGCCTTGCCCTTTGAGATTCTCCACCGCCTGCCCCTTTGATTGTTTATTCTGATTCCGTCTTGATCCCAGCCTGCCGCCTGCCCCGACCCACACCTGGTAATACGTTTATGATTCTGGTTCTCTGTGATATCCTTGACCCTGTTGATCGACCCCTGTCTGCTTTTGATACGGATCTTAATAAAACACTGCAAATGGATCCGACCACTTCTGACTCATTACAATCTGTATTTTGTTCTGTTTTTGTTTTTATCCATTTTTTTTAACTGTTTTTAGTCCTCATGATTGTCTGCTTATGTGTCATTGTTGTTTCCTGAAGGAATGTTCCTGTTTCCTGAAATTGACAGTTGACTTTAATTCCCACAAAATGCAAAGAGTGGTTAAGTTGATAGTTGAGCAATGTACTAAGCAAAGCCCAGTTTATGGCGCTTTTCCACTGCATGGTACGGTACGGTTCGGCACGGCTCGGCTCAGTTCGGGTCGGTTTGCATTTCCACCGCAGTTTAGTACCGCTATAGAGTGGGCGGGATTATTTACGCGTCGTTATAATTGCGCCGCCTCTACTGCCGTGACATCATCGTAAACGCGCCACAAACAAACTCACAACAAAGAAAGGAGACGGAATAGTGTTCTTCACTCTTGCATGTGGATGTTTTTAACAGTAATGGAGAGGTCGATGAGAATGCTTGTGATTTACCCCCAGCAGCAGAGACTGTGGTGACAGTGACACGGGCTGTAGATGAGGAGAGCAGAGATGTTCGTGCAGGTGTGCTGCGTTACTTGATTAGTTAACTATTCATGTAGCGTGTTCTGTGATTTATCAATAAACTTTTGAATATGTCAAAATGTACAATGTATCCCTTGTTTTCTTTATTTATGTGATGGTTTTTATAATCGCGCCATTAATCATTTGTCTTTTTCAAGAGGTTCATTACGTGCTCATACAATAATACGTATTTAATATAGTCTGGAGGTACACTTATTCGATCAGATTGTTTTTAATTGAAGCAAAACACAGATACAGAGGTAAAAATATAAACAGAAAACATACTCTGAAAATATAGCAAGTTCAAAAGTAATGTTATACATAAGGCTTTTTCCTTCGGCGTCGCGCCATCAAGCTCTCGCTGGATCCACTCCTCGGCTATCAACGAGATGAACGTCTGAACTTCCTCAACAGACAACGACACTGCTATTTTGCGGTTGATGCAAAAATGTGCGTTTGTTTAAACAGAAGTTGCGTCCGATCCTTCGCTGGCGGTGCTGATTTAAATCTAGCGGGTAGGGCTGTAGAGGAGGGTCTCGTGTCGCAAGTTCAGTGACGCAGTAATGACGATTTTCTCCGGCCAATCAGTGATCGGCAGAGTTTACACGTCACGTTTTGGTAACGGTATGGCTCGCTTGGAACCTCGACCGAAGTGGTACTAAAAAAGTATCAGGTACCAGGTACAGTACCCAGTGGAAAACCCCCCAAAAGTGAACCGTACCGTGCCGTACCATGCAGTGGAAAAGCGCCATTAGATTGCAAGTGAGTCAACAAACCCCTTCAGTTAAGAAAACTGAAAGACTTTACTACAGATGGACCGTAATGACATAATCACATTTGATTTGAGGCTATTTTAGAGAAAAGTTCAAAATATTTATACATTTATATCAGGGATGCATGTGTGTGCAGCCTCATTTGCCATTTATACTTTTTGACAAATAAATAATTCAGTCAAAAATGCAGGGTATTTAAAACAATCAAATAAAAACCCTTTGGTTAAACACTAGTGAAAAATGAGGTTAGGCAACAGATTCCGTGAGATGATTCGTTGATAACTGAAAAAAAGAAGAATAGAAAAATGTAGAAAAACTTCTGCATCAATATATAATCTTCTGTAAAAAAAACTAAAAAAACTACTATAAAGCCAGACCCCCATATCATTCCTCTTTTTGGAAATGGCAAAAAATGATTGTTTCTTGTTATTATGAGCTGAATTTATAGTGCGGAGCAGTGGTTTTCAAACCATTTTTAAATTGACAAGACCAATATTATTCAACCATGCACCTTTTGAAAATGTACATACAATTAAGTCACATACAGTATACATACGTTCTGCATAATCTGGTCCCAAGCTAGCTCGTGAGATGATAGGGCAACACGCATGTCCGGAGAAGCATTCAACTTTTCTTTTGTTTGTATTTTGGTTAAAATTGAGAAGTTTCACAAAGGTAGATATAAAAGGTAGTATCAATGAAATGCTTGTTTTGCACAATTTATATTAACTGTATAGTGCAGCAGGCAATATTAATCTCAACTGTATATAGCATTTTTCTTTGGCAACATGATATCATACTTTATTATATGGCAAGTGTAATTTGTGAGTGATATGCTCCTGTTGAGTACCTGAGCTCATGACTGCATTTCTTGAGCCTTCCTCTGAAAAAAAAATCGGATGATTTTTTTTGCAAAATCGGCACGATGTAGGGCTGGGCGATATGGCAAAAAATAATTATCACAATAAAAAATTTCATATTAGTCGATATCGAGAATTATCACTATAAATTTCAGATCTTTATTACCTCATTTTTATATGGTGAAATTTTATGACTGGCGGTTTGCGTTTGATTTTAAAATGTCAAATGAAAGTTTCTAACTTTAACCTGGAACTAAATCAATACACAGACGGGGACTAATAAACAAATGACAGGAAACAGGAAGGGCCATATATGGGTATGGAAACACAAGGAAGAGGGAAACACAGTCTGACAATATGATTTTTCATAAGTAACACAGGTATATTGGTAGCCCAGTGGTGTAGTCTAGTTTTTTTGTAGTGAGTATACTGTGATTTTTTTCCTTCCAAGCCTCTTACTCATCCGTACCAGAGCAGCCTCTCATAAGCACCACCACACTCACTAAACAGGGCTCTACGCTTACTTTTATTTTTAGGAGCACTTAACTAATAATTAAAAAAAAAAAAAATTAGGGGCACAGTAAACAAATTCTGGAGCACTTTCTCCTTAATAACAGACATGTGCCTTCCCATTACGAAGTAATATTGGGCTCCTTAAAGTGATTTACAGAGGCATTTTTTTTCTAACTTTATTTGAAGTGTTACCTTTCATGTCGAATTCAAAAGTGTATTTTGATAAGCTTTTTTTTCTAAATGTCTAATTAAAACAATGCAATAAGAAGAATAGGTTACTGATCAAATAAAATAAATATTAACAAAATCAATTTGCACTACAGAAGGTGCACAGAAGAACACAAAAGTGGCGTGTAGGTATTTACAGAGATTTAATGAGGCTCGGAGGTTGAGTGCAAATAACTTATTCAATTCATGTTTAGATTAATGTTTAAAATATACAATTTTGAATATAGAAATATTCAATGATTTAAATAACTGAAATTATACTTTAAAAATGAAACTAAGACTGCCATTAGGTGGTGGTAAGTTACTGATTTTATCACTGAATAATTAATTAAATTGATTCGTTCGAACGGCTGATTCATTCGGGAACGAAGCAAGTCCCTGCATCCCAATGTGCATACTATCCACCCTATCTGCTCCAAATAGCATTGAAAATGACTAATATCACATTTAGGATGGATAGTATTCACATTGGGACTCAGGCAGTGACTGTCTTTATGAATGAGTAATTGAATTGACTCACTAGATTCGTTTAAGCGCAGATTCATTCATAAACGAAACAACGCTGTGTTTGAATGGAGATGCATAGCGACTCAGTTGTGAGTGTATCAGTCTTCTGGCTCATTTTCTGTCGTTTCTATAACGTTAACATTCCTGTCATCTGTTTGCAGAAGCAGCTTCAGGGTGAGGCATACAAAAACACTGAACGGGTGTAGTTTGTTTCATATCTCCTTTATTAGTTCATTTCAAGTTAGCAATAGTCGTCAACAGAAATACGGCGTGATTATCAGAAAGACGGTGCTTCGCAACTCAGACTGGGTGAATTTATTCATTTATGAATGAACTTGTGAAAGGTCTGTCACAAAACGATGTTGTTACGTATCCGCATGCTTTTTTAAGCAAATCCTTGACCTTCCCTAGTGAGTATACTGCGTATCACGTAGACTACACCACTGCAATAGACAATAATAGATGATATGGGTCAAAATGATCTAGATTTCTTTTATTCCAAAAATCATGCTCCATGAAGATATTCAGTAAATGTCCTACCTTAAATATATAATAACGTAATTTTTGATTAGTAATATGCATTATGCATTAACTTAATTTGGACAACTTTAAAGGCGTTTTTTTTCACCCTCAGATTCTAGATTTTCAAATAGCCTAGTTGTGTCTCACCCAAATAGTGTCCTATCCTAACAAACCACACATCATGCAAACATGCAGCTTATTTATTCAGCCTTCAGATGATGTATTCATCTCAGTTTAAAAAAATAGAATCTTATGACTGGTTTTGTGGTCCAGGGTCACATGGTCTTACTCCAGATTTCTGCATTTTCTTTGCAGGGCAAGAAGTGATGCTACGATGCTATGAAGATGTTGCATCACCTTCACTATATTTTCTGTGGATCTGTGCTGTTTGCGGCAGAGTTGGACGGTTTTCTGCTGCTTCATTTGAAGGGCTCTCGGACTAATGGCCTCTTTTTCTTGTGTAAAAACCATAACTGGTACTTTTAGACATTGGCTTTCTCGTGTTCAACATAAAACCCACCTGAGGGTCATGACCCAGGGTTTTAAAACCTCTGCAATATTGAGAGTAACTAACCAACAGTATCACCATCTGCTACGGAAGCTGCTCAGCATCTGACAGGAAAGCCTTGCAGTGAGTAGTGAAGACAGCACAATGTACCACTGGAGCAAACTCATGATCACTTCCTGCTTTTACAGAGGATTTATTGAGTATGGTAAGAAATTGTTCTACTTATAATAGCGGAACAAAACTTAGTCCTAAAAAATATACACTTATACTTATTCCTGTATTATTTCTGAAGCAACAAATATGAAAAAGAAAAATTATTTATGAATTGGTTTTAATATATATAGGCCCCTTGTCAGTAGCAAATATTATGGTTCACTGTTGTGTGCATGTTATTGGTGTAAATGCTGTACAGTGTTCTGTCTTTGTGCTATCATTCCTCTTTCTTAGAAGCACCTCGTGCACTTTTAACCTCTGCTTTTATTTTGAGTGCTTAGCATTTAATTTTAAACAGGAACTACCCAACATTTACCTCTTCCTTCACAAACCACAAAACCAACATGGTGTTTGTGCCTTATCAATGTTTGTGCATGTACCTCACAAAACTGATATTGTTTTGAAGATAGCATAATAATTTAATGATCCACAACAAAATTGAAAATGCTTTGGTGGTAACTTAGTGAATACTTAATTACTACAATAATAATTTCTCACTAGAAGTGACATAAAAGTGAAACAATCTGGTCAAAAACGTACATTTACACACCAACTGATCACCAACCACAACTTTCAGATGCCATCTTTGTTTGTTTTTTTAGCTCAGCTGTGATGAAATTGAATGCACAGTATTGTGGGCTATAGAGGATACATCTATGCTGCCTTCAAAAATCCATCAGATGAGGGCATCTCGGAGACAGGAAGTGAAACTAGCATTGGATTTGGATGTGCCTTGATGCCTTCCTACCTTAGAAGGTAACCTCCAAAGACAGCATTCTTCAGCTTTCAGACTGTAAAACTATGTGTGTAGATGTGGTGTCTGAAAGCAGATAAGTGCATGACAAACTCACTGCAATGACCCTAGATTCTGATGCTCTGAATTTGATGTTCCCCATTTTATTTAGTAGGATGATTTTTTACAATTACTGATGTACACAACAGTAACTTCAATCACTATATTTTTTTCATTGTATGAAGAAAGTGAGTGGCACTTGACTATGAAATGGTAGCATTTTGCAATAAGTGCTACGGGTCGTTATCAGGGCATTTCTATGTAGTATTTTAATGGTTTTCGGTGGTTGCACAGGTATTCTTGGTGTTTTATAGATGGTTGTTAGATTATTTTTACTGGCCCAGGTCAAAAGAGTCTCAAGTCCCTATTCTGGTCTGCAAATATGACTCTTTCAATGTCTTTCAATAGATAGTGTCGGTCTGTCACTGTGTGAGCTTGTTCATCCTCTGTTGGGGTCTATATAGGAGAAAGACTCCATAGTTAAAAGAATCTATGTAAGCAAATTGTCATTGCATTTTTTTTATGCTTTACTGTATAAATAGCATGTACAGTGCCATATAGAAGGGTGTCCGGAAAGATGGTGTTAAAAGCGGAGCTGAAGTCTACAAACAGCATCCTCACATAAGTCCCTGGTCTGTCCAGATGCTGCAGGATGAAGTGTAGTAAACAGGAACTACCCAACATTTACCTCTTCCTTCACAAACCACAAAACCAACATGGTTGACTGCATCATCCACAGACCTGTTTGCTCTGTAGGCAACCTGCAGGGGGTCCAGTGGAGGCCTTCAGATAAGCCAAAACCAGTCTTTCAAATGACTTCATGACCACCGACGTTAGAGACACAGGTCTGTAGTCATTAAGTCCAGTCATTTTTGGTTTCTTTGGGACGGGGATGATGGTGGAGCATTTGAAGCAAGAGGGGTAACGCATATTCTCTGTGCTGGCCAAGAAACCACACTGCGAAATGGGCTGCTGGCACAATAGGTGGCTCAGTGTGCATTGTCCTATATGTGATCCTGGACCACAAAACCAGTCTTAAGTCGCTGGGGTATATTTGTAGCAATAGCCAAAAATACATTGTATGGGTCAAAATTATTGATTTTTTTTATGCCAAAAATCATTAGGAAATTAAGTAAAGATCATTTTCCATGAAGATATTTTGTAAATGTCCAACTGTAAATACATCAAAACTTTATTTTTTATTAGTAATGTGCATTTATAAGAAGTTCATTTGGACAACTTTTAAGGTGATTTTCTCAATATTTTGAGCTTTTTGCACCCCCAGATTCCAGATTTTCAAATAGTTGTCCAATAATAGCAAACCATCAATGGAAAGCTTATTTATTCAGCTTTCAGATGATGCATAAATCTCAATTTCGTAAAATTGACCCATATGACTGGTTTTGTGGTCCAGTGTCACATATGCTAAATTTAATGGTTCACTGTACACACATAAAAGACTGTATATTTTTTAGATCCTTGAGGTTATGTAATACAGTGCTAAGAATATAGTGTGAAGAAACCCAAAATGCTTATAACCTGCATTTTGCATAATAAAAAAGTGCACTCTGAATTAATTCAGTCATATTTGGCGATCACTAAAGAATCACTAAACAGCTGCCATGAAACCTCACTTCTTGTACAATTAATTTATTTTCATTGAATTCTTAATTAACTATTATAAAAAAACGAAATGGGGTCAAAAGGCTGGAAACACAAATATGTTTCCATACTCTGCTTTCCTGTTTCCATACTTTTCCAAACCCCGTAGGAACCCTAAAGTGAGAAATAGCTTCAGAGGAGCATTCACAGAAATATCATTTTAAATCAATATCAATTTTAAATTTTCACAGAATTGGTTTTGTAGGATAAACTCTATGAATTAATTTATATGTGATTTCCTTGGCCTTATTTGTAAAGAGAAACTTTTGAGGTAATGACCAAACTTGAGTCCAATTTACATTATTAAAGATATAGTTCCAGTAGAAAATAACACACGACGTAGAAATAATCTCTTTTTGAAACAAGGATCAAATTTTATAGTCGTTAGGCTTTAACCCAGAGAGACAGAGCAGACTGAGGTATGTTCAGGAGGGCAGACAGAAAATGTGGATGTATATGAACAGCATATGTACACCTGCAAGTATGGCCCTAGTAAGCACATTGAATTATTTTTATTTAATCTGTATTTTGTATCTTGAGATAAAGTCTGCAAATGTAAATAAAGTCCCTTCACTATTAAATAACTGACTCAAGAATAACAACCCATTACTAAACCAATTGTGAAAAAATAAAGACTTATTTCTATACAAAATATTGGCATTATTACAAATAAGAAAACTTTGAGGAGAAAAGTTGTGTTTATAAATAAGTCTCCAGGTAGTAAATACTTGTTGGTAAAATGTAGAAGTTGGATTGATTGGAAGTTTTTCAATTTTATAATTACACATCAAAAGAAATTCTAAGCCACCCAAATAAGAGAAAATAAACCGAGGAATTATATTCCAGATAGATGAAGAATTTTGAAGATATTATCTTATCCGATTTATTTTAACGTTACTGTTTAGAGAGCTAAAATCTGAATGAGCTTTATTGCTCTCTCTGAAAATCAATACAATTCAAAGCGCCTTTATCATATGAATTCAGTATTGCTGATTTTTTTATACAATGAATTTTTCCTTAGGAATTTTGTTAACTGATTTTGTCCAGGGGCGTAGACATCATTTCAGAAGTGAGGGGGACAGAAATGTTATTTATGTAATAGATACAGAAACTAAATACAGTTACAATATATATTTTTTGTAATATATATAACCTACCAGTCAAAAGTTTTTAAACAGTTTTTTAAACAGTTTTTAAACAGTATGAGTTTTAATGTTTTATAAATAAGTATCTTCTGTTCACCAAGCCTGCGTTTATTTGATCAAAAAGAGCAAAAGCAGTATATTGTGAAATATTTGTACTAAAAACAACTACTTTCTATGTGAACATATTTTAAGATGTAATTGATTTCTGTGATTCAAAGCTGAATTTTCAGCATCATTATTCTAGTCTTCAGTGTCACATGATCCTTCAGAAATCATTCTGATTTATTTTTAATTCTGCTCAAGAAACCTTTTTTAATTATTAGTATTGGCAATATTTAAAACAGTTGAGTACATTTTTTCAGGATTCTTTGATGAATAGAAAGATCCAAAGATCAGCATTTATCTGAAATAAAAATCTTTTGTAACATTATACACTATACCTGTCACATACTGGTCAAGGAGACAGGTAGTTGCGAATCAAAAGGTAATTTATTCAAAGTAACTCAGGCAGGGCTTCCAACATAAGAGAGATAACGAAGAGTGCACTGGAAGGAGGATGTACAGTATCACTGCAAGTAAACTTGCGTTTCCACAGGTGGGGACGAGTTCAGGGATGGACGGGCAGATAGGCGGACATTGACCAGTGTAGCGAGCCATGCAACCTTGAGACCAGCTGATGAGTGATTGAGGTGAGTGAGCTTATGAATGGTGGTGGTAAGTGATTGCAGGTGTTCGTGATTAGTACTCTGGTGATTGTGAGCGGGTGTAGGTGGTTGATTCAACTGATGATGCAGGTTGTTCCGTGACAATACCGTTCAAAAGCTTAGTCAGTATCATTTTATTTTGTGGAAAATAAATTATAGAAGTTAATGCTTTTATTTAGCAAGGATGCTTTAAATTGATCAATAGTGACGATAAAAAGACATTCATAATGTTACAAGATATTTCTATTTCAGAGAAATGCTGTTCTTCTGACCTTATTCATAAAAGAAACCTGAACAAAATTCTACTCAGCTGCTTTCAAAATAATAATAAATATTTGTTTTTTTGAGCTGCAAGTCAGAATTATTTCTGAGGGATTGTGCGATTGGAGTAATGATTAAAAAAAGAGCTTTGAAATAACTATAAATTACATTTTAAAATATATTTAAACAGAAAACACTATTTCACTATTTTAAATAGTGAAAATATTTCAAAATTGTACTGTTTTGCTGTACTTTGGATCAAATAAATGCAGGCTTTCTGAGCAGAAGAGAATTCTTTAAAAAACTTTGAAAATCTTAATGTTCAAAAAACGTTTTAGCTTCAAAATACAATTTCATCCATTTGGAGGATATAAAACATATCTGATATTTTGAGACAATTTTTAGAACACAGCTAGTATCCAAATTACATCTACATTATAATGCACCTCTAACGTAAAGTACATGTATTTTATAAGGTTATTTTTTCATTAAAGTCTGATAACCTTTCCCACTGGTAAAATCTGTTTAGATTTTAAAAGTCGTGTAGTGTATTCCAGTCTTTCATTTATACAAAAGGTGCTGAGAAGCTGTGTCATCCAGTGTTTAGCATTAGCAAAGTAATACAATACAGTCATCAAAAAACACCCTTGACCTTTAGGTCCCATCTTTGATGGCATCCCAGAACCATTTGTTAAGGTTTCCAAAAACCTGGTAGTCTTTCTTTGTTCGTATATATTGACAGGCACGGCATGCATGCTGTTGAGGATAACTTACAAGCTTGACTTCAAAATGTTTTCGCCATTGAAAATGCTTTTTGTATTCTTCAACATTTTTATCCAATGACAGCAGGTGTTCAGCCAGTTTCTGAGGGAAATCCTTCACGTGCATGAAAGCATCTTTCGGCAAAAAACTTTCGTATATGTATCGTGGAGCCCCAAGAGCCACTGGTACCGATCCGAGAGTGAGGGGATTGAACAGCTTTCTGTCATGTAGTCATAATGAGTGTCTGTGTTCTCAAATGACAGATAGAACTTATATGTAGTTAATTTTCCTTGTATTGAGCATCATTTACTGCTTTTCCAAAATGACGCCCAAAGGCATACATTTCGATGTGTTTTCTGAGCTCATTATAGTTTTTTATCCTTTCATGCTTCTCATTCCAGTTGCTCAAAATCAAGCAGACTAACTTGTCCTTTTTGTCCAAAACTTGTGGAAATATCTTATCCTCGGTCTCTTCAGTTTTAATCATAATTTGTTCACAAAGGACAATATCAGCATCCCATCTGTAATTCAGTGTCACATTAAATAGGTTCTCAAACCTCCGAGTCATCTCGTGTTTTCTGGGGACTCAAAGTGCATCCATATCCATTTCTGGAAGAAAGGCCGTGGTTTTGTGGGTAAATTTGACAGGTCACTTTTAATGTCTCTATGATTTATCAGCACTACATGAGCCTTGCTGCAAAGCTCTCTGTCTACAGTTAAGTAACAACCATCAATATTAAAATTGGAACTGCAGGAATTTAGGTCAATTTTTTTTTCCAAATGGCCAACACCATACAAGCAGGATGTTGTTTTCCAGGGGCTTGTCTTTGAAGGCTCTAAAAGTTCTGACTGTTGGTGATTCACAATGGAGCTGTGATAATTCATATATCAAAAATATGTTCAGTCCAACAGAGAATATAAGAAGCAAATATTTGGGATGAAGTATTGTTTTATTACCTGCGGAGAAAGAAAAAATATGGTTATCTTGATGGGACTGTGTCATAGACTCATAAATACTCTAAAGCAGGGTTCCTCAAATCTTTCCCTGGAGGGCCAGTCTGCTGCAGAGTTTAGCTCCAACCCTGATCAAACTCACCTACCTGTGATTTCCTAATGATCTGGAAGACTCTGATTAGCACGCTTGGGTGTGTTTGATTAGGGTTAGAGCTAAACTCTGCAGGAGTGGGCCAGATTTGAGGATGCCTGCTCTATAGCAATGGACACAGCGTACTTCCTTTGTTGATTAACTCTACAGTATATTCAAACTCTATATTCAAAGTAAACATTGATTATGCACTATTTAAAAAGGAACATTAACACAAACGTAGTCATAAATATGGTACTCATCATCAGTTAATATCCAACAGTTTAGACTCAATATTAATGAACCAGGATCAGGAATGAAAGAAACACAATAATAAAACACAAATACACTTCCGATTTAATTGGTTTGTAGAATACTTTTAAGCTATTATTAGACTTTCATGAAAACATTTGCGATTGGTTTCTAACGTGTTACTGTACATGTTTGGGTTGGTTTGTCGTTGCGTTTACGTTGTTTAGACCAGCAGATGTCGCCAGCGTAGTTTGGAAGATTAATTTAGCAAAAGCTCAAATTCTACCCAAAAGCACTCATTAAGTGGAAACAATTCTACTTCCTTCTTCTGAGAAAATATGGTCAGCAACTAATACATTTTTACTGCCAAATTAAGTAAACGAAATACATTTTAAGATATTACATCGGTACTATCCCTGTAAAACATTTATTAACAAGTTTAGAAAAGATGTCACACCAAAATGTTCATTTTGTAATCTAGAAAATGAAACCGGTATACACTTGTTTTGTAACTGTAAATATTCTGAAGACTTTTAGAAGAATGTATCTATGCTGGTTTTTGATATATTTTATAAAATAATTAAAATTTTTGAATCTATGATCCTTCTTTAGAATTGTAATACTGGATCAGAGGTAGTTAACACGTTAAAGTTGATCATTCTTCTTGGGAAGTTTCATATACATAAAGCAAAAATTACGTCTATTAGTCCCTCTTAAGTTTTTTTTGTAAATAACTTAATATATTTTACGACTCACCTACATAATGTAGGTAAAGCATTACATATTACAAATACCATTTTTTTATATAATGCTTTACTACATTATGTATATTTGTTATATGTATCCCCCATATTTTTTGTGAGTTATGTTTGAAGTTAAGTATTTCTGTATAATTGATTTAAAAAAAAGAAGAAAAAAAAAGCTCAAATTCTCTCATCAGGAGCGTTTCTAGCCTTTCGCCAATAATGGGACACATGTCCTATCAAAAATATATGCCCTTATATTTTGATACTCTTTTTAAATACTGTTTTGGATATACATTTTTGTACATCCGCAGTCGTTTAGAAGCTGCATGTGTAATAAGCTGCTTAGTCATTGACAAACGATAGTAGACATTTTCGCGAGTATTTTTATTATGATTGTGGGTAAATATCCACATCATCCTGCATTCTTTTTGTTTTATATTTAATAAAATAGCCCATTAATGTTGTGGTGAGAGAAACCATTGCAAACGATGCAGTGTGTGTCAACCAAATGAATGAGAATCAAGAGAAATCCGCTCAGTGCTTCTCAAAACAGTGTGTACATGATCTATGGTTGTTTTCAGTGCATGACAAATAGATCTCTAAATAGCATATATAATCATCATTACTCATGATTACAGCAGGAAAGATGTAAGCGTTTTTCATCAGCTATTACTCCAGTCATCAGTGCCACATGATCAGAGGCGAACAAAGTACACAACACCAATACTTGAGTGAAAGTAGAGATAATATAGTATAACTTTATTGTCCACCTGAGTGGAAAATGGTCTAAAACCATAATTGTCACGGCAGGTGAGAGGGATCACCGATAATCAGAGTCTGGGTCCAAATGCAGGGAAAAAGGCTTTAATAAATAACAAAAAGGCCAACACGGCCAAAAAACAAAACAAGTAGGAAACTGGGATACATAAAACGTCAGCACAGTGCATGTATCCCCAGCGTACTGATCACAGAAAATACATACACAACTGAACATGTGCAATTTAGCCAGGCAGAGGGACGGGAGTGAGGTGTATAAATAGTCCAAGATGATGGAGAACAGCTGAGGAGTGTGATGAGAGGCAGGTGTGTGTGGTTAAGGGAAATTAGTCCAGGAGAAAGGGAAATGGCGATCTCTGGTGGTGAGAGGGAGGAGCGCCAGGCCTGGACTCATGACAGGACCCCCCCCTTCAAGGAACGGCTTCCAGACGTTTCCCCAAAACAGGAATACAACAGTTCGGGAGGGAGTTGGAAAGGGGGGAGGGATGGCGGGCCAGGCCCATGTAGCGGCAGAGGGCCTGGAGATGGAGGTAGATAGGAGTGCCAGGGTGGTTGCAGCAGAGCAGGAGGCCAGGGCGGGGCCGCTGGAGCAGACCCAGTGGGCTCCCGGAATGGAGCGGTCTCTGGAGCGGACCCTGTAGGCTCCAGGAACGGAGCGGGCCCTGGAGTGGACCGCGTCGGCTCCCGGAACGGAGCGGGCCCTGGAGCGGGCTGCGTCGGCTCCCGGAATGGAGCGGGCTCTCGCGGTACTTTGATGTCACAAACTGAACGGTCTGTGCAGTGCTGCTTCAAGTCCACCTATTGTGTTTTATTAGGAGACGCACAACAGTTCTGCTGTGGCTTTATAGGTAATATTTTCACTTACACACTTCAATATTAATAGCAAAATCAGACAATATTGTGTCCAATATATACCACTATATGAACTTATTATTATTGAATTGTTGTAAATAAATATCACATTTGCAACTGGTCAGTGTTCAGAAAATGCTAGGAAATCACTTCATGTTCCCTACAAGAGTGATTACTGATAAACGGTCTGAAAAAAACTGTCTCGAACTTTCTACATTGAGCACATTGATAGAAATGTAGTGGAGTGAAAAGTACAATATTTGTCTTTCAAATGTAGTGAAGTTAAAGTCATAAGTTTCCAGAAAAAATAATACACAAGTAAAGTAGAGATACTCAAAAGGTGTACTTAAGTACAATACTCAAGTAAATGTACTATAGTTAACGTCCGCCTCTGCACATGATCCTTCAGAAATCATTCTAACATGATGATTCATTATCAGTGTTGCGAACAGCTATTTTTTCTATTTGCATTAATTCAAAACAGAAATATTTTCTAAAAATAATTCTTTATTATTTACTTTTTATCAATTGAACTAATATAAGTGTACAATTCTTACAAGAAAAATTAATTTGAAAACGTCTGCACATTCTTTCCCAGCAAATTCATCAGTGTTAATTCAAATCCTTTAGAGTTAAGGCCATTGCACACTGAGTCCGACATTTTTGCATGCATTTTTCTGTATTCCTCATCCTTTCCTATCAAATTGCATGCTACGTATGCAAAATGTAGAAAATTGAACCTGAAACAAACTTTTTTATGACGGACAAAAGTTTTGGAGGCAGCGTGTAAACGTGATTGACACAACGTGAGGTTGTATTTATTTTTAATGTGCAGAAATGTCGGCCTCCATGTGCAATGATCTTTAAAATCAACTCCCAATATTTTCAGCTAAAGTAAACTTTCAAAGGTACTTTCAAAAGTATTATGGATTTACAATAAGACAGTTATATTTACACTGTAAAACAACTCGAGCACAACACCACAGCAAGTTAGTTTTGCTTCAACGCCAGAGTAAAGAGTGACAATTTAACACTAATAATGTATTTTAAGTTTGGATATTTTTAACTTCGGTGTAACGAGTTGACATTATTGTGCTCCAAACAGGTTAAATTAGTTGATAGTAACGGTCTGGAAATAGGTTGTGATAACTTGGAGAATTACACTGGTAACAACATTGTGAGTACATCAAAACAATCCATAAAGTTAAATTCAACTTTAATCTGGGATCACAGTAGAATTGTATTCATTCTACAAAGTAAAAAAAAAAAGTCACAATGTAAATTGTGGTATAACAAACTAGTTCTTTATTAACAAACAAGCCACATAACATTATGGAAGGTTTACTTAAAAAATAAACGAAGGCACAATATAGGCATTTCTGTTATCATAAATAATATGAAAATGCTTATCAAATGGTCTATTATACTTCAAGTCCTGTATACGTCAGTGAATACAAGTCGCTAAATGTCAGTGAAATTGAGTCAATACCCTGGACTTTGCAACAAAGTACAGCAGTTACAGAGTCAACACAGCATTCAGCAGATGAACAATTATAGGACATGTGGATCAGTTGTGTCCAGTTGCAAACAGTAAAGTCCAGCAAATAGTTTATTTTACAGAGCAAGAAAGGCTATGCAGATTCAAGTTCCTCCAAAAAGACTGGAATGCCGGTTCCGTGTTCAAAAAAGTTGAAAAATGGGCATGGCTTGGGCATGCAGTGTAAAGTGTTAATTAAAGCTGAACAACACTTCTGCCAATAACAACAACAACTTCCATGTTGTGTACTCCAGCAGCGTTATGTCTTATAAAGAGGAGTGTTACTCAACGTCGTGTAGTTACTCAACACAATGCATTAGGTGTGGGGGTGAAAACTGGATGTTCAGTGTAAAGTGTTTTTATTTTGTTTAAAGTACTGCCCTTCAGAAGCTATATGTATTTATGTATTTTCCCACAAGATCAATATACACACATTTTTGTTAATCAAAATGCATTATCAACATAGATTCGTTTTGTCACATAGAACTGTGAGAAAGTAAGTTTTGGATGCATTTACTGAAAGTAAATCAAACTTCACTGTTGTTTTCCAGAAGAAGTGTGTTCATGACATTATATAGTATTGTGTAGTTACTCAACAGCTGTATCATTTACAAAGCTATTAATAAAGTAAAAACAACATGAAAACTCACTTGACATGGTTCTGCTGAGGAGCACAGCTTGGCCCAGCAGACACCACTAAATGCACAGTGAAGACCAGTGGTTTCCATTAGCTGTGAACGAGACAAAGTTGTCACATTTTAAAAGAAGTGAGAAACAGCACATATCCACTCTTTTGTCGAAACAACAGTATGCATAATCAGTCAATGCATTTTTACATCCTTATCATTACAGGCATGGGCATAAATTTAATCTAACAGTCGGGGGGGTACAATAATAAATTGCCTTTTTGTACTTAACGTCTTGGTGCACTGAAAATGATCTTATGTCCTTTGTCATTTTATCTGGCCAACAACAAAAAGCGAAAGTTGTTTAAATATGAGTTAGGTTGAATTAATGAGCTAGATGATAACACTGAATCAACGACGAACTGACTTAAACCGGAAACTTTTGCATTATCCACAAGCGTTTAACACTGTAATGTTAAAGCTGCTTTGACACAATCTGTGTTGTATAGCGCTAACTTTTATAAATAAAGGTGACTCGGTCCTAGAATAATTATTAAAATATATTGTGTCCTCCACGTAGTATTTTTATTCACAATAGAACATAGATAACATGACAAATGTTTAAACTTGTACAATTTTATGCACAAAATGAGCTCAAATTTGATGCCAAAAAACATCCCAACATTTCCAGAATCCGGGTTGCACCTTGATGACTGCATAATAAACTAGCCAATCAACGATGAGCCTGAACAAACCTCCTTACCTCCTTATTCCACTGAATTTTGGTAATGGAAAATGATGAGACAATGTAATGTTTTATACCAGTTTGCACCATCAAGCAGCATATTAAGCTGTTTTTGTAGCCTACAGGAAACAAACATATCTGACACCGGACTTGCAGTAAAAGTTTAAATTACCAAGCTACCTTAAAAACTAACCTGGGAAGATATTAATTATTCTGGTGAATAATTAATATTTTATAACTTAAATAATAGTACTATCACACTACATTATTTTCACTGCGGACAGGCTGCTTTTGTACAGCTAAAACAAGGCATTAAATGACACTGGACTTCAACATTTAGATTACCACATTACCTGCGCTTACCTTATAAAAAATTTGCAAACAGGTGATATCTTTAAAGAGCAAACCTCAAGCTCTATTTCTACAAATGTAACTAATTAATCTGATCAGATAATAAGTAATACCTGATAAATTTACATTTAATAGCAAGTTTATTTTTTCTCTAAGGCCAGGCCCTTAGTCACCTCTCACCTGCCACATAAAAACATAACCTGTAACATGAGTTTAACCCATATAGAGTCACTTGATTCAAAAGATTATGAGTATCCACTGCTTAGATAAGTGTTTTTTTATCTCTCCTTTCAGTCTGATGCAGGTGTGTTGTTCTAAAGCAGAGGCTATTTGTCCAGTTAACTGTTGTGCCACATCACCAGTCTCAGCGGTTGGGCAGTTACACATTTTTTGTTGCATAATGAGCCGTTGCTTAATCCAGTAGGCACAGAAATTACTTCTGAGGAGAAAAATTGATCTGTACTCTTATAGTAGGTGGGCCTTCACTTTTTATCTTGCCTTACTTGCTATTGTCTGATGGGGGCACTGTATGACAGTGACATTTCTGAATGCACTTCACATCCTTTAACGTTTAAATGACTATAGCAATTAGTTCACATAATTTATTAGAGGAATATCATAGTGCATTGTTATATCCTCTCACAAATATGAATAAGAGTATACAAATATAAAGGGATCATGTTTTGGCGGGTTAGCTACAGCCCCTGATTATCAGCATTGTCAGCATCTATATTTTCCAGAGTGATCAGTCACTTGAATACTTGAAAGATGTTAGCATCCAGGTTTTGTAACTCGGCAGCTGCCTTTGAGATGAATGGGTATGCTAATGGTTAGCTTTCTCAAGATACATCATGCTATGTTCCATAACATTTCAGCACTTTGAATTATCCCACCTCCTAATTGAAAATAACTAGTGGAACTGTGCTCAAGGTCAGACTATATGATGACTAACATGACCCTACAGTAGTTTTTTATTCAAGAGAGAATTCAGAGTTCCGGAACGCAGCCTGACTGGAACTTTTTGAGGTCGGAAGTATTCTCACACATCAGACATTGTCTGGAACACAGCCGTGACACAGAAAATGTAGATATAACATTTTTGAATGAAAATACCACCTAGTTGCCTGGGCAGCAGTAAGCAATTATTAGGCTCTAGGATAAGCCTTCGTCACGGATTTTCTCCTTTGGTATAAATCGTGTTTTCTGCCTTGGCAGAATGAATGTTTTTCTCCCTCTGTAGATATAGTGTTTTCCTCTGTTAGTAGAGATCATGTTGCTTCTGAAATCAGTGGAGGTGCTCTAACCCTAATGTCAATCATTGCAATTTTGAGGGTGAATCAAATATTTATATGCAGATGTCACTTCCATGTGCGTGTCCGTTGGTCCTCATAGCAGCATGAAAAACAAAACATTTATCAAATTCAAATCCATTATCAATAGATCTCTGTACACTGCACGATGATATTGCCGTTGTGTCTACATGTTATTATGAGAGGATTTGCAAGAGGATTTCTATGTCTGTGCAACAAAACCAGCCCAACTGATCTGACCCATTGCCCCTTTAGTTACTGTTTCTATGTACGACAAGCATGGCCCTCTCACGCCACGCATCATGTTCTCACACAGTGAAAATACTTTGCTGAACAAAGAGAAAACTGGCAAAGAACCAACAGACAAGATAGAGCAGATTACTTTTGTAATGAATCAAAGCTTTCAAATTTACTTATTTTTTTAAAGAAAGTATATTGTTTTGTGGCTTTTTAATGTGTCGTGATAGATCACTGTTGCGGCAGGTGAACCAACCATCTCTTCCACTTTTCTTGTTATAGCATGACATAAACATGAATGAACATCAGAAGAATGTATCTTGTTTCTACTGCAGAAAGATGCCAGTACACACTATTTTTCAAGTTCAAGTCCTCCAGCTTAAATCGACTCTCCTGTCTTGATTGTTTGTTGGACCAAATGGCAGATTTGGCATTATTCTCGGTCAGATCGCCTGTCAATCAAACTCCTGGTGAAGGGTCAATTGTCAAAACTAGCCCAATCACGGCCAAAGCTATAGCTCAGTCATGCTCAAGGGGGAACTGGCTATCAAAATCGCAATATAACATGGGATAGGGTTTGCCCCCTCTGTTGAAATTGCAGTCAATGGGTGGGGGGAGAATGCGCACGCGTAAATATTGTGATGAGAATTCACCCAACCCTAGCTGATGGTTAATCGCCTCTCATTGGCCCCTGTACACTTCACAACAAATGGCAAATGAGAAAGCTAAAATTTGTCCGAAAGAGAGTTGTATGACTCAAACTTTTGCTGAAAATCGACAAAACAAATCACAATGTATGCCCAGTTCACAACAAGAACAATAACTATAAAGATATGGTTTATAAAAATCATTATAAAAAGTATTAAAATTATAGCTATATATATAGCTATAACAACAAAGGCACAGAGAAACATTGGAATCATTTTCAAAATGATTTTTTTATCCAGCTGATGAATGATAAAAAACATAGACAGCCAATTAGAATCAATCCTGCTGTAACAAGCTTGACAATTTAAAGCAGTAGACTAGCGTGCCCTTAGAATTAACAGATAATATAGCCAATATAGTTCTCTTTATAGTTATCATTCTTGGTGTGAATGGGCCTTAACTTGACTAAACTCTGGCGTTCTGAGCTATGAGTGGATTCTGACTAAATTACAAACCTCTGATTGGCCATTGCGTTCAAGAAATCAACAGATATGTCTCTGATTGGCTACAATGCTCAACCCTGAAAAAACAGTTGTACACATGTTGTAAACAGAAACCTTGGTACCGATCCGAGAGTGAGGGGATTGAACAGCTTTCTGTCATGTAGTCATAATGAGTGTCTGTGTTCTCAAATGACAGATAGAACTTATATGTAGTTAATTTTCCTTGTATTGAGCATCATTTACTGCTTTTCCAAAATGACGCCCAAAGGCATACATTTCGATGTGTTTTCTGAGCTCATTATAGTTTTTTATCCTTTCATGCTTCTCATTCCAGTTGCTCAAAATCAAGCAGACTAACTTGTCCTTTTTGTCCAAAACTTGTGGAAATATCTTATCCTCGGTCTCTTCAGTTTTAATCATAATTTGTTCACAAAGGACAATATCAGCATCCCATCTGTAATTCAGTGTCACATTAAATAGGTTCTCAAACCTCCGAGTCATCTCGTGTTTTCTGGGGACTCAAAGTGCATCCATATCCATTTCTGGAAGAAAGGCCGTGGTTTTGTGGGTAAATTTGACAGGTCACTTTTAATGTCTCTATGATTTCTCAGCACTACATGAGCCTTGCTGCAAAGCTCTCTGTCTACAGTTAAGTAACAACCATCAATATTAAAATTGGAACTGCAGGAATTTAGGTCAATTTTTTTTTCCAAATGGCCAACACCATACAAGCAGGATGTTGTTTTCCAGGGGCTTGTCTTTGAATGCTCTAAAAGTTCTGACTGTTGGTGATTCACAATGGAGCTGTGATAATTCATATATCAAAAATATGTTCAGTCCAACAGAGAATATAAGAAGCAAATATTTGGGATGAAGTATTGTTTTGTTATTACCTGCGGAGAAAGAAAAAATATGGTTATCTTGATGGGACTGTGTCATAGACTCATAAATACTCTAAAGCAGGGTTCCTCAAATCTTTCCCTGGAGGGCCAGTCTGCTGCAGAGTTTAGCTCCAACCCTGATCAAACTCACCTACCTGTGATTTCCTAATGATCTTGAAGACTCTGATTAGCACGCTTGGGTGTGTTTGATTAGGGTTAGAGCTAAACTCTGCAGGAGTGGGCCAGATTTGAGGATGCCTGCTCTATAGCAATGGACACAGCGTACTTCCTTTGTTGATTAACTCTACAGTATATTCAAACTCTATATTCAAAGTAAACATTGATTATGCACTATTTAAAACGGAACATTAACACAAACGTAGTCATAAATATGGTACTCATCATCAGTTAATATCCAACAGTTTAGACTCAATATTAATGAACCAGGATCAGGAATGAAAGAAACACAATAATAAAACACAAATACACTTCCGATTTAATTGGTTTGTAGAATGCATTATATATCTTGATTCTGTCATGAGTGTAAACACAAATTCACATTGCAGAGTTTGACATCTGTTTCTCCAATAATTTTATTCTACCAACATTACAGAGCCTATGCTCCATTTAGGGTTATAGTTTTTTCTTTCCTCGTTTGCTAAACAATATGGTGGTAGTATACATTATCGAAGGTTAATTCTTGAAGTGTTGTTTATCTCCCAGTCTATTGCTAGTTTTAGAGGGATTTAGGTCACTTTCTGTTGGTCAGCCTGTATCTTAAACCAGATCAGCAAATCAGTTTAAGATGGTTCAAGCTGTTATTTTCAACAGGGAAGACCAATGTATTGTAATGTAAGCATTCCATCGGTCAGGCAAGAATCTTCCGACGGATCAGATTTTGAGCACCGACTGTTTTTTTTCCTCGACCAAACCCGTCACGGTGCTGTTGTGTGACGGTGCTCGCTCGAGCGCGCTCTCCTGTCTGTCAGTGCCGCTGCAGCATTAATCCTCCTCTACGCACTGCATCATACACGCCGAAATAAACTGCCCAGAGCTCTCAGTATATATCAAACACTGAGTGTCCGAAGGGCACAGCTGCAGGCAGAGCAAAACATTTGCAGGAATGATACTGGACTGCTGCCAGACACCAAAATCGTGGTGCATAGCCTGCACATGGAGAAAAAGCGACGCTGATAGGTGGTCTACCCCGTGGAGCCTTTAGTAAACAGCCTGATGGACGAGGAGACGCCGCGCTGTTTACACTGAAACCTAACGCAGCACAGAGACGAGCGGAAATGTTTCCCAGCAGCTGTTTCTTAATCCGACGCTTCTGAACTGAGCGCTGCTGTGTTTCATGATGCATCGGAGCATCCTCATGCCGAATTTTCTCTTATGAAGCCATTTTTTTTTCTTTATTTAATGTACAATCGCTGTGTCCTGCAGTAAATCTGAAGCCTTATGAGGAGGATGAAAGCGTCGGTATTTGTCGCGGTCATGTCCTCGGTTTTATTTAATCCCAGTTTTGCCTTCAGTTCGCACTTCGACCCAGGTGAGTAAAAACACGACACATTCTGACCCGCAACTGTTTATTATTCATTACAACAATTTAGACCTCATATTTGTCATGTTGAAACAGCCACATACATATTTTGGTTAAAAAATAAAAAAATATGTATAATAAAGGTCTAAATGTATGTTTTTGCAAATGTCTAGGTAATTTATTTTTAATACTGTGGTTAAATGAAGTCGCTACATATATTTGTTAATAAGAATATTTTATTTAATCAGTATTTTCTCAGCTATTTTTAAACATTTCGATGCAAATAATGTATAAATATATTCTGTATTCGTTTGTTTGTTAATAATGTATTTATCAGAAGACATTACATGTGTGTGCACTCGCACATGCATACATTATGCACTACAGAGCGAGAGTGTGTTTTGCACATTTGCAGTCAAACGGAGCTGACTTGGCATTAGTCAGCCAGAACTGTTGTGTTCCTCTTCTTGTGTGTGCTGTGTTCCCAAGGCAGTTTCGTTGCATAACGTCTGTGTGTTTGACATATCTGAGCACTGCTGTTTACTTCCTCGAGAAGTCAGCAGCCTGTGGTGTCTCACTAAGTGACCGTGAGGGCAGACCGAGCTTTGTGGTTGGAGGCCGACCTGTGACACTGAGATTCACCTGCACACTCTCTCTTGTGGCATCAAGCTCACTCTTCATGCGTGCCCTGCAGCCTGATGAGAGAGGCTTCATGTCTGCAGTCGGCTCACACCGTTCATTAAGAGCAATGTATACAGCATGCAACGTATTAGAGTGCGTTCATAGACCTTAGAAAGCCAAGCGGCATTAATTAATGTGTCATAGGTGCATGAGGAAAGAAATATTTAGTGCTGTAAACAGAGCCAAAAGCATCCCTGGCCGAGGTGACGTGCCGCATACTAATGAATTAGTACTGTTCAGCTGCCTCTGAGTCTGGGGTGCGGAGGGGGTCAGATTCTTCACCAATGCTCTTGGTTTTCACTGTCTATGTTTTTACCAGCCACTCTAGATATGCCCTTCGCATGAAGATCAGCGTTTAAATGGCTCACTGATTGATTGGGAAGCCGTAACAAACTATTATGCAACACCCACTGCTGTAATTAGATTGAGCAATATGAGGGCCAAGGACACTCCCAATCACGACCAAGAAGTTATAGCTGAAAAGATGCCTTGACTGATGCACAGTCCCAGGCTTGATTCAGTTGCACTCTTGCATTCCTGCTTTCCAAGGGAACTTCCACTAACCATAACATCCCTCATTTCTCTTGTGTGCAATGACGGAAAATCAGATCAAGCTCAGTACTCTTTAAAATAAAGGCTTGAAAAATCTTTTTAGGTTCTCCAAATAACATTTACGTGGACTGTTCTTTAAATAACTAGTGTGAAGAACATTTTAATGATCTAAGTAACCTTTTTTCCACTATAAAGTACCTTTTGTGCAATGGATGTTAAAGGTTCTTTATGGAACCATTGATGTCAATAAAGAACCTTTGTATTTAAGAATAAAGATAAAATGATGATATTAGTTTCCATATTTGATTCACACCCGGGAAGGGCATTGCTAAGTCTGCAAAGATTCCCATTCGTTTTAGGAGGACATATTTAGGGTGACTGACTCTAGGCTGCCTGGGTGATATACATGCCCTATAACTGTCTGGAGTCAGCAACAATCTGTTACTCTGACTGGCCAAGTAATGGGATTGAAAATCAATGTTTCAGTGGCAATGGATGGTGTGGCGTGTGACAGGAGACTAATCCCTGCTTAAAAAAACAATAGAAGCCCAATAGAAATCACCACAGAAATTCTGATGGTTATCATTAAAATACCATTATAAACCATTAGCTTTGTCCAGTAAAACCATTATAAAATTCCCTTTTGTAGTGTGTTTTGGCCATTTTTCCAATAGGATTTAACATCCCACCAATATAATCCATCACATACCAGTAGACACCATCATAGTTTCCATTAAAACCAGTACAATTCCTATTATTACCATTAAATCCATTACATTTTCTGTTGTGTTTTGGGCAGGGTTCTATTGTTTTTTTTCAGCAGGGATCAGTCTCCCACCCTCAGTATCTTGGATGTACACAAGGACGTGGCAAAGTCATGTGGATTATAATGGCACAAGGCAGTTTGCTTCATCACATTAGTTTGAATGTCAAGTGCTGTTTTAAGGTTAGGACTGTACTAATGTAATGTATGGGGTTGGGAATTGGATAAAAACTGGTTCCATAATCAGCTTTACGAGCACAGGAATAAATTACATTTTAAAATATATATAAAAAACTAATTTTAAATTGTAATAATTTTTCACAATGTTGCTGTTTTATATTTTTAGCAAATAAATGCAGTCTTGGTGAGCATTAGATACTTTTGAATTGTAGTATAGAATCAGTCCAATTATATTACAATTAGATAGTCACAACTGAATTTGTTATAATAAATTATTATTAATTTAAAAAAGGATTATAGAAACATAATTGTTATGTTGAATCGAAATCAGAACCACAGCCTATACATTTCTTACTATACCCATCCCTGTGTTTAGGTTTGTTTGGCTAAGATGGTTTATGGATGACTCGGAAAGAACCACATCAATGCATTCAAAAGTGGTCTGTTAGGCAAGACTTCTTGCTCTTGTCAGAATGTGTAGCTTTGCTGCATACTGATGGTTATTTACCATGCTGGGCTCTCAATGCCAGGCTCTATTCATGTGTCCTATAAAGCCACATGCATCCCAGATGTGGTTGGCCTGGAACTGTCTGTGAACTGGGCTTTACTGCTCCCTGGTCACAACAACACAATCCTCATCCTCATTTAGAGCATGATTGCACAGTATTCAAGGCCTGCCTGTGGTTGTGACTGTTTACTAAATTTTTCTGTACATTTATGAGGGTTTTGTTTCATCCCAGACGCTGTCTGATTCCAAATCACTTTGAAGTTTTGCTTTTTTTAGATGATAAAGAAATAAATACCCCCTTGGACACTCGAATGGTTATAAGCGGTTATATAGGACAAACAACACTTATGTGAAGTGTCTGATGAAGGTCTCAAAGGAATAATTCAGATAAAAATAAGATTTGCTGAGAATTTACTCACCCTCAGGGCATCCCAGATGTAGATGAGTTTGTTTCTTTATCAGAAAATATTTGGAGAAGTTTAGCATAACATCACTTGCTCACCGATGGATCCTCTGCAGTGAATGGGTGCCGTCAGAATGAGAGTCCAAACAGCTGATAAAAACATCTTAGTTAATCCACAACTCCAGTCCATAAATGAATGTCTTATGTAGTAAAAAGCTGCGTGTTTGTAGAGAAACTTACATATGCATGTGCATTAATATAGAATGTGTAAAGTGGTCAATGACTTCTCATTCAATCAGAATTTCATTTTTATTTTAAAGATGGATGCTATTTGGAAATGCTGTGGATTTCGTTGGTATATTTTGTTCTCTTTTGTCTGATGATATTTGATATTTAGGTGTTCTCTGTTACGAACATGCTGCTGTTGCCGACAGATCGATGCTGAGTTGATAGAGGTATTAATTGTGTGCATCAGGAAGCTGTTTAAGCACACTATTTAGACTGCAGTATAAATCTTCTGTTGCTTTGCTGATGAAATACCTATGCAGGCTTCAGTAACATGGCGACTGAAGGTAACTGGCTTTTGTACCTGCTCAGAATCAGCACCACGGACAGGGTCGTGTCTGGATTCAAGATTGTATTTAAAATCTTGGCGAATTGCTGAAGTTCAGAAATTCAACAGAATGCTATTCAAAACCATAACATCACAATATTTACAACCAGGGCCTGAAGTACATGAGCTACTTCTCTCCACACATTTAAAAAAGCAGGTTTGTTAAAGTCACCAAAAATCTAAATCGACAATTCATATTTTTAAATGGAATATTGCCTTTTTTATTATAAGTGATTTATCAGTGCACATTATTTTATAAAAAATGCATGTGCCCTTGTAATTTTTAATCCAAAAAAATCCCCTCCCTCTTTTCTCTGATTTATTGTTCGCTGGGACAACCTGTCACTTACATGAGATCGCAGCAGTAGCAAATGCCAACAATCAATCCAATCAATTTCCAATGGACAAAATCAAATCATTTTTGTATTTGATAAGCTGTTTTATTCACATATATGTCATAAAAAATACTATGGAAACTTCGGTAACACTTTATTTTAAGAACCAATTCTCACTATTAACTAGTTGTTTATTAGCATGCATATTACTAGCATATCGGCTGTTTATAAATACTTATAAAGCACATATTAATGCCTTATTTTGCTCAACTGCATTTTATATCCCTTAATCCTGCCCCATACTTGACAACTACTATTAGTAATATTACTAATAATACTATTAATAAGCAGCAAATGAGGAGTTTATTGAGGGAAAACTCTTAGTTAATATAGAATATGTGTTGCCTAATCTAAAATGTTAAAAAGTGACTGGTACTGAAGTAGGTACTTTTGACAACACTACTCTACGTTATAATGTTGTGATGCCTAAGGAGCAGTTAAAATGATTGATTTCAGTTTTAGTTTAATCTACTTTGACAACATAGTCTAGAATTTTAATTTCTATGATATCAGGCCATACATTTGTTTTCTGAACCTTTATGGAGTTCATGTGCAGTAGAAATTTGATATTATTATCTGGAGAAAAACATAGATAGCACTCTTAAGCAGTAGTTCAGGAAGAAAGGATGCTGCCTTTGCTGTCCTTCTGGCTTATGCGATATTGTTTTCTGACAGTGCTAAACAGATTTCATAAATTAAACTTTGAGCCAAGTAACTCGAGCCTCTGAGGTGCTAGTCAAACAACAACACGAAGCATCAGGGGCACCACAATACTTTAATCCGGCCCAGACACCATTCTCAGATTTCATTTCTGTTAAGATGTGTCTTAGTCCACTAAGTAATTTCCATTATAAAAGAAGAGAGCATTGCATTTGGATATACTTTTTAACCTTGTCAGTCTTAATAAGAAAATGGGATTTTGCACATACTTTGTTTCTCTTCCCAAACACACACTTATAGTTGAATTCACTTGACTGCCTCTTACTGACAGATGAGTTCGTACAGTATTGATCGTACCACCTCATCCTGACCTCGTCTGGGTGAATGCCGTGAATGCTACATGCCATGTGAGGTAGCATGGAAGAAGACTGCAGTGTGTTGATGTCTTTGAGAGGATGTGGAGAGATTTATGAAAAGCATTCACAACATGAACAATTGAAACATCTACTGTATGATCAGGTACAGTGTAGGTGTAAAATGTAATAACAGTCGAGGTTAGTCAAGGTACATTTGTTCAAGTACTTTGGAAGAAACAGAATCTGCCTTTCAGTCAATTCAAGGTTTAGTTTTGTAGTGTGCGCTGAGCATATGTGCATGTTGTAGTGCATAAGAGAAGCACTGTCATTCGTCAACATAAGGAACTACACAGGAAAGCGTGTGTGTTTAAGATCATTATGTTCTTATTCAATGCTAGATAGTCATATCTGTGGTGACGTGAGGGTTTCCTTGTATGACTCTTCAGGCTTTTAGAGCAAAGTTATCTGTTCATTTTACCTTTTTTTATATAGTTTAGACATAGAATGTAGTTTAAGTATATTTATTGGCCTGTGTATGCGATTGTTTGTTTTGAGGTACAAATATGAGTTTCAGTTTTAAATTTGTTTCTAATTATGTGTGTTTTGTCTTCGGATGTTGTTTTCTTATCTGTGTTACACATGTTGTTCCTGAGAGGGAATAGTCACAGAAAAACACATTGCCTGCCTCCTTCCTGAATGTGTCTCCACACACACACACACACACACACACACACACACACACACTCATGTTCTCATAAGTGTTTCTGTGGAAGCATGAAAGGAACAGCAATGCAAAGATACCCTGCACTAAAAATAAATGACTTTGTGTAATTAGTTATGAATTATCTAGAGATGGAGACAACCCAACAAAGCTGGGGTTCTGGTCAAAGGATCTATTCCAAAACCTTGTGAGTTGGAACATAAACAGCATTTTAAGGCATCACAGACGAGTTCCCGACACAAAGTCAGTTTCAAGAAAACCTTTACCAAATTATAAGGCAGCATGGCATGTATGTAATTTAGCATGGCGAAGTTAATGCAATTTAGTGAACTCAGTGAAGGATTTTCATCCAAAAAGAGATAAAATATATATTTACAATTAACTCAATACCAAAAATATATTGATAAAAACATGAAATCAATCTAATCAATGTAAAATATACTATTTTATCCAGTTTTTGTTTTCTAAGCAGTTTTATGCTCAAATGCTGTTTACACAAATAGTTAATTGGTTTTAAATTGAATAGAAGAATGTGCAAAATACCGTAATACATGTAAGTCCCCCCCTTCTAAACAAAAAAGCCAATCAGCCAATTGGTAAATTCATGCTTTTTAATGCTTAAGAAACAACATTTATGTGATCAGATTTGAAATATGTAATTTAAATGTGAGATTTCAAGCAGTTTTTGAGATTGTAATATTTCCTCATTCTAGTAGAAAGGAGCTGGTCTTGCATGTCTGAAATAGCTGCCTCAGAGGCATTGCAAATATGGCCGCAGAGTGAACTGATTGGTACTTCTGTATTGCGCTGTTAACTTAGGATCATGCTAATGTCAAATTCTGTTGAAATCAATTTGAGTCGAGTTTGTTTCTTATCTAAAACACAAAATAAGCTATTTTGAAGCAATTTGGTAAGCAATGGTAGCCATTGACTTCCATAGTACTCATTCTATCCCTTCTGTGACTGTTTGCCTTATTTACAAGAGTTCATTCACAACCGGTAGATGTAAACAGCTCCAGAAGTAAAGCTTCCGAGAAGAGGCATTTAAGATTGCTTGCTCCCGATCTCCCAGCATCAAGCCCTGCTGATTACTGTGGTTACGAGAACTATGGGTTGCCATCGGTGTTGAACTAGTGATTCTGCGCTTTACATGCGATGAAAAGAGCCACTTGCGATTTACCCTCCACCCTCATTGAACCTTCACCAAGAAACATTCCTTCTCCGAATCACCACATGGTTCCATGTCTTCATTCTTTCAGCCGCTTCAACAGCAATTTGGCAATGTATCACTCTCCCCCTTTCTCTGTGGTTTTGTCGTCTCACTCACTCAGTGGTTGACAGAAGGCAGCTGTCAGCATCAATTCTTCTCTAGGGCAGTGAACAGTCCACAGCATGTTTCCACTGATTCAGCATTGACTGTTTAATGAAAGGATGCTTTTTGTTTACTCATTGTCACGAAAGATGAGGTCGAGGACTCAAATGCAGAGGAAATAGTTACTTTTAATAATAAAATAAAACAAAGAACAACAAAAACCACCCCGAAGGGGAAAAACAAGCAGGCAGGCAGAAGACTGGAACACAGTCAAACATGAAACTCACATCACATTAAACACACGAAAGACAACAGATCAGCACAGGACTGCAGACACAAGGAGACTATATAGGAAGACAAACGAGGGTAACGAGGGAGACAGCTGGAGCCACTGAAACAATGATTAAGTAACAAGATGGGAGGGGACAGACAATCGACATGGGAGCACATGGCACCAACAAACAAGCCATGTGCTCAACACACAGAGACATCTGGTAGCCAGCCTGGGCACACCAGCAGGACCGTGACATAACCCCCCCTTTAAGGAGCGGATCCCAGACGCTCCACACACACTAAACAGAAAAATGTCTAGGAGGGAGGTGGGCCAGGCCCGTGGAGTGGAAGAGGGCCTGGAGCAATGGGCACACAGGGGTGCCAAGGTGGGGCTGGCCCTGGAGCGGGCTCTGTATGTTCCCAGACCGGAGCGGGGTCCAGGACTGGAGTGGACTGCATGGGCTCCCAGACTGGAGCGTGCTCTGGAGCGGAGTCTGTGTGCTCCCGGACCGGAGCAGGCTCTGGAGTGGACTGCATGGGCTCCCGGACTGCGTGGGCTCCCGGAACGGAGCAGGCCCTGGAGCGGACTGCGTGGGCTCCCGGAACGGAGCGGAATGCATGGGCTCCCGGAACAGAGCGGACTGCGTGGGCTCACGGGGCGGAGCGAACTCCGTCGGCTCACGGGGCGGAGCGGGCTCTGGAGTGGATTGCGTCGGCTCCCGGAACGGCGCGGGCTCTGGAGCGGACTCCGTGGGCTCTGGAGCGGACTCGGTGATGGCCACCATGGCCTCCAGGACCACCGGGCTGGACTTCATTGGAGGAATGTCGGCTGCCCGTACCGACCTCATGGGTGAATCCTCCAACTTACGCACCAGCCTCGGCATCCCGTTGTGCGCTGCAGCTCTGACGGCCGCCAATAGGGGCACTGCAGCTCCATCAGCCACCACTGGAGGAGCTGCAGCCTTGTCGCCCACCACCTGAGGCACACCAGCCACCTTAGCTGGGGAACGTGCCAAAGCCTCAACAAATTCCCCAAATGTGAGGTGGTCCAGCCCCCTCATCCTCCACCAGCTGAGGGGCTCGTCAAGGGCGCTGTTGAAGAGGTCCTTGAGGGCCTCATCATTGTAATCTAGCCCCTCAGCAGCACCACTGAACTCCACAGCAAACCTCCTCACGTCCTTGCCCTGCTGACGGCAGGAGCTCAGGGCCTCAAACTGGAGGATACGTTGGTATAGGGGGCTGGAGATAGTGGTGGGTGGTGGGTGGTCCAAACCCCTCCTCTGCTGAGTCCTCATCTTGGCTGATCCGTACTGTCACGAAAGATGAGGTCGAGGACTCAAATGCAGAGGAAATAGTTACTTTTAATAATAAAATAAAACAAAGAACAACAAAAACCACCCCGAAGGGGAAAAACAAGCAGGCAGGCAGAAGACTGGAACACAGTCAAACATGAAACTCACATCACATTAAACACACGAAAGACAACAGATCAGCACAGGACTGCAGACACAAGGAGACTATATAGGAAGACAAACGAGGGTAACGAGGGAGACAGCTGGAGCCACTGAAACAATGATTAAGTAACAAGATGGGAGGGGACAGACAATCGACATGGGAGCACATGGCACCAACAAACAAGCCATGTGCTCAACACACAGAGACATCTGGTAGCCAGCCTGGGCACACCAGCAGGACCGTGACACTCATGTGTGTTTGTGCGTACTTCTGCATAGGCCATGATAATGCTCTCTTGGGATCTCTACACTTTTTCACATGTTCTGCTGTGATTGTGGTGAGAAATATGTGCAAATATGAAAAAATGTGTTTAAATAAAATAGAGAGGAGCGTACTGAATGCATTAGCGAATTTGTGTCATACAAATAGCACTGCATAGGAAACTCATCTCACAATTTTTTCCATTAGCTCTTGCGAACAGCATGTTGTTGCTAAGCTAATGAGAAATATATGAAAGCACGTGTACATGATGAATGTATAGATATGTGCTATGCAGTTTCCTCTCAAAATAAACACACAACAAAAATGACAGAAAGCAGAAGTTAAAAAACCATCTGATCAAAGCGATGTGGATATGTTTGAGCCATCTCTGCAGTTCTCCAGCATCATGTGGACAGATGAGGTGATTCAAATTACACTGTTATGATATAAGACTGAGGCCTATATAGATTACAGATTGAATTAATATGTTTTCTTTGCATGACACATTTAGAGTACAGAATAGTACTTTTAGCATTAACCTAAACATAAGCATTCATTTCATGTGTCAAAGAACGAAAGAGAGGCTTTTGAGAGTGTGTAAATGTCACATACCTTTGACTTTCCCGGGCAAAACGTCCCGAGTCCTTTACTGAAATATCAGTCTATACAGGCTTTCACAGAGTGCATTTTTTTGTTACAAACTATTTACACATTGGCAATGAATAAGCGATTAATGCATGGAAATTCTTGTATTTTAATGTATTGCCCCTTTAAGGCTGAAAGACTGATAAATGAACAATATTAAAATGAAAAAGTTTGTCAATTTTTTGCTAGATTACATTTACAAGTGTTATTAAATTTTTAGTGTTTTTTAAAGATTAACTTTAAATGACAAATAGTGTATGTTTTTTATGCTATGATGCCTATATGTACACTAAAACTTTAAATTAAATTTTATTTTTAAATTCAAATTTCATATTTATTATAATTATTATTTTGTAATTATTTGTGACATTTGCCTGCAATTTCGATGTAAAAATGGTCTAAAAGCCATTATTTTTGGTGTAGCAGTTCACCATGATTTATAACGGAGAGCCAGATTTTCCCTCTTGATGTTCCTTGAACTCCAAAAAGGCCAAACTGGGACAAATGTGAATCACTCCCCCGATCCCACCCATACTAGGCCCAATATTCTTCCCTAAATGTCACTTGTCCTGTTTTCCCATTGTCTCTGCTCTATATCAGTGTGTAAAGGTCAATATAGTCGTGGAGCTGAACGAGTACCTCCACTAGCGTTCCAGTGCTCATCGTTTACTCTCTGATTCCCACTGATACAGGCGTATCCACTGAAGCAAATGGAGTGTGAGAGAGGGGAAACACGTGCTACTCGTCCAGGTGACCCTGAGCAACATTGCCTGATGAATAATGTTCCCTATCTGAAAGAGTATTGTTGTTGTGGTTAAAAAAAAAATACAGTAAAATAAATTCCTAAATGAAAAAAATATCCAACGAATGAAAATCAGGAAAGTTGACTTGGCAATTACCTTTACAAAAGTTTAAGTAGAAGCACTAAAATTTATCAAAATAAAGCTGAAACTGAGATTTAAATTAATATTGAAATGAAAACAGAAGAAAACTCATTCAGAACATTCATACACACTGTAATAGCATATGAATAACACTAAAATAATGCTGTTCTGGAAGAATGCAACCCTCACATACTGGAGTTTTTATTGCAGTAGTGTCAAGATTGGCACAACACCAACCCTGCAAAGCTGTCAGCACCTGGTCACAGAAGTGAAAGGCAACGTGGGTGTGTGTGTGACAGTGTATGCGTGCCTTTAAAGTGTACAAACATGAGGAAAAGAACAGCTCAGCTGGAAACTTATGCTGTGCTGAGACAGGAGGAGGAAGAGTGCATGTACATGAGAAAAATGGCAAGAGAGAGATGGAGGCTAAAAATAGGGACACAGGTGGCCCTCCCTTCTGTGCTTCCTTCCTATCAGGCATCAACGTGATTGTTAAAATACACTCTCTTGCTGACAGTGTCCACTCCTAGCAGAGGACGAGGCGATAACTTATTGATGCAATAACAATGTTGTGCCACGGCTTCATAAAGCCCAGCTCTCGCCCCGAAGGCCTCCTGCCTGATGAGTTTTGGAATTAATGTCCATGTCTGGAGGTCTGTGGGGAGTCATATGTCTTTTGGACAACACCTACTACTGAATTCAGGGTTGTTTTTTGGTAGTTTCTTTTTAAACATTCGTCAGCAGAGAGTAAGAGAGTATCAAAGAAATACAAAAGAGCTGCTTGAAGAGTGTCAGCAATGGGGTACTTAAAAAAGCAGTACTTTAAATTAAAGCCCTGGTGGGGCATTGTATTGTAAAGTAAAACAGTGTATGTCATAAGAAGACAAATCACAATGCTTTTGTATGCCTTGTCCAATATAACAACAGCACGCAGTCACGACCTAGAGGGCACTGCTCCATCAGCTTTCTTATTTATTCCTGTTACTCATTATATTCTCTCTGCTTCATCTTGCTAACCTCTCACTGATAAAAAATTATTTTGTGGTAAAGTAAATACTACAGAAAAACAAATGCAATGTCTACATTAAATCATTTAGTTCAGGCAAGAATTTAAATAAAAGAGTAAATTCAATATTAGTGCTCAATTTAAGATTGTAGAATTTAAAGTTTGAACTTATAAGTATAGTAAACTTGGAATTGTTTGTTATTTTTACAAATATTGTTTAAGTAAATATCAACGTCATGATCCCATTGTTCCCATCATGCACTTGGGCATGAATAATTAATAAGGTCAAGGTTTATTTTCGAGATGTATTTACACTGTTTTGTGGTTGCTTTTGTTGTTAGGTTAAGTAACTAGCTGTTTTGTGACATCTGGAGTTTTTTTACTCAAAATGACGCATTCAGACTCAAACACTGTTCACTGATCGTCACCGTCATTGTATGTGCCGGCAAAATACTTGGCCAACTATTCAGGTCTCTGTGTTCATTCAGTTAATAGTTATATTGAGTCAACTTTTTTTTCTTAAAATGAATAACGAGTAGTCTATTTGCTTGCATACGTGCTTGTAACTTAACCACATGCTTTATGTGCTTTCTTTCAGTGCTATGGTATTTGAGTAAAGTTTACAAACCGTGACTTTGAATGATAATTAAGTAGAAATTACTTATCAAACTCTACCTGGCCACGTTAAATGTACTCATTTCCTTTGCTAATTTTAGATAACTTAGTTAAGTAGATTTTACTTAAAAAGTATGCGTGCAAAAAAATAACCTGTGATTTTTTTTTGGATAATGTTATGGAAAATGTATGACAGTGTACTCTTTCTTCTCATTTATTTTTGTGCAGTTTTGTACTCTGTTAGTTAAAGTCACTTGCCACTTCAATCCCAGTTTCAATAAATCAGCTTGACTTGCTTATTTCTTCTTTTCCCATCTCACTTGACTTTGCCTCGCTTTGCTTCCTACCCTAAAAATACAACTTTTTTTCTAAGATAAAATATGACCATGTAGTGACAGTTTTGGTGTTTACACATAGGAAATGTAGGCAAAATTCAATATAGATGTTGCTTTGCCCTTTTCTTGAAATACATAAATATACAAGCCTGTTTCCCACTTAAAGTAAAAAATTAAATGGTAAATATGAGAATAAAAGTCATATTGTGAGATTTAAAGTCACAGTTGGAAAATATAAGGTTGCAGTCAAATGGTAGATATAAACTTGTAATCATGTATAAATATAGCCATGGTAAAATAATGTTACAATTACACTTCTGCTCATAAACAAACAAACAAATACATTAAGGATTAGTCAAAACATTGATATAAAAAGAAATGTCCTTGAGCATTAAATCAGCATATCAGAATGATTTCTGATGGATCACGTGACACTGAAGACTGTAGTAATATTGTAGAAAATTCAGATTAGCAACGCAGAAATAAATAGTTTTTTTAAACATATTCAAATAGAAAAATGTAATTTTAAATTGTAATACTATCTCACAAACCTTGGTAAGCATAAGAGATTCTTATCAACCCCAAAGCTTTAAACAGTAATATACATAGCCATAATAAAATAATTAGTTAACTTTTGTATATGTGAAAATAGGCTCATACCTTTGTGACCTTGCGGTAATCCAAAACTAACTTAAAGAAATTAGATTGTTATTTTCATCATATTAAGATATTAAGCTACTGATATTAGTAATATAAAAGCTTTTTTAATTAACCCTTCATCTGTGATGATAGATTAAATTATAAAGCAGCCACACTGCACCACTGTGAGTGCCCTGTGCGGTTAGAGGACGTTCACACTCGCACCTGAGGCTCTCTGCAGTCACTGTGTGTTATTAAGCAGCACCTCTTGCATTGTCTTTCATCAGAATACAGCAGTGGAACCACAAACACCACAAAGGCATTGTTGCCGCAACGTGTCTAATCATGAACCTCTCTTGTGAAGTCATGAGATATAGAGGCCCTGGCATGGGTTTGTTAGGACAGCTGAAGATTTAGAGCTTCTTCTCTCAATATCTATCTGTTATTTACCCCGTTTTCTTTTGTTGCCCCTTTTCAATAGCAGAGAGTGCAGAAAATGCAATCTTGAGTATCCATCTCAAGTGTCCATCTTTGAACAGCTTTGTAATAAACTGGATCCCGGCGCTCATAAAATCAATGCTGTTAGTCACATACTACAGTTAAATACACTTGTGACTCGTAAAGCTTCGTTTGTTTACAGGAGTGACAGCTGCATTTTATAGTTTTAGTATTTACTCCAAATATTCAGATTGACATCCTGAAAGTCCTGAAATTGTTTTTTACAATAAAAACATTGCTAGTAAATTTCAAAAATATTTAGAAAGAAACTGTAAGTATAATTTAATTAAACTTGGGATTTTTAAATAAAAAGACTGAGATTTTGAGTAAAATAGTTATTTTGGACATAAGAATTTATGGCCACCCATTTTACATTTAAAGCATTTAAAGAATAGCTTTTTATTTATTGTTATTAATACAAATATTGCTAATTATTACCTTGAGTTCATGGGTTTCATTAGAATATATCACATCCGGTCTTTTGGTCTCTAATACGGCCTTGCAGCAAAACAGTTCACATAATTCAACACACCTGAAGCTCAAAACAAATTCTGCATATGAATATTGAAATATTGAATACACTATTAGAAATTAATGAATTCCAGTTTGTTGTTTGTGTTGGCAATAGGGGTCGTTCACAAAGGATGCAATATTGCAATTATTTTGCTTCATAATATATATTTTTCAAACCATGACAGTAGCTGGAGTGAGAGAAAACAGACACATCAATCGACACAGACACAGAATCTTTTACAAGTGCTTGTGAAGAATATGTCTTGGTCCATTACTATCCAGAGAACTTAATGTACGAAATAATCCTTTGGCAGCTGACAGACATAAGTCTATATATTATAAGTCTTTGGTTGCTAATATTATGTTGGTCTAAAGCTAACTAACTGGCTGAACCTGAACCTGCTGACATCCAAGTTTCTTGTTTAAAGCTACAAGACCAACCCTGGTTAGTAGTAAAAGTCTTCACAATGTTGTGTATGTATCAATCATTTATGGTGACGTTCCTGTGTTTTTAATGTGGGAGCAAGATATCTTAGAATGGGTATGATCATCAAATATTAGTAGAAGGGAAACACTGCTAGGTTCACTGTATAATAAAATGTGTGTAAAAATGCTGGTTTAATATATACTCTTTCCAGTTCATTTACCCTTACTTTTTGTGAAGTCGTTTTTTTTTTGGAAACCTGAATGAAAACAGCAGCTAAACTAGAGAAGTGTTTTTTGGGTTCAGTGGCAAGACCCACAAAAGAGGATAAACTAAGAGAATTAGGTTTGGAGGGAAGCCTGTCTTATGAAATCCTATGTGAGAGGAGTGAGTCACAATGCTTTATGATGCAGGGAACAGGATGTCTCATCTCCCCAGCGACTGCTGCCCCCTCCTTCCTTCCATCTATTCACTCACCGTCAAATAACAACTCATTATTTTTCTCTATACACGCCACAACTTCAACTTTATCAGCTGTTGTCTGCTGGTCTTTAAAGGTGAATGTAATTTGTGTTCCACTAGAGTTAATGTGAATACATGTGCTCATCACCCTCATGCCGTTCCAAGTGTCATTTGGTTTATCTTCGAAAACACAATTAATAAATTTATTAATTAAATGTGGGTGACGAAAAGTCAGTTTCACCAAATTTCCGAAAATGCTGTTTCAAAGCATATTCACATTTGTAAACAGGAAAATAATGGTGGTAGTGTTGTGAAGAGCACAAGACAATAGTATCATTATTCACATCAATTTGGTTCAGTGTTGATTCAGTTTAGTTCAGTCACAGTGTCAATGCTGCAAAGTTCATCAGTCATGAAATGTTATAGTTGACTGTAGAGGTCAATAGTGCAGACAAATCAAAGATATTACCCAATATTGGGTCTTTTAAATCAAGTTTTCTTGGGAGAAATTATCAATTTATAAACACACTTTTTGAACAGATTTAATTGATGAGTTAACATACAAATAACTCATCAAAAATGGTAATTGGAAGCAGGGACATAATATTTGTTTGATGCCTAAAACCAACGAGGTTTATTCTCATGCCTTACAAAAACATGGTCGAACTTCCCTTTATCATGGTTAATGAGCGTTGATCAATTTTATATATAAATAAAAGATTAAACTTGAACTTTTTGTAGCATTTTCACAGGGGGGAGAAATCTTTCGGGTTTCATTAAAAATGTCTCAATTTGTGTTTCAAAGATTTACAAACGTCTCATGGGTTCGGAATGACAGAATTGTAATTTTTGGGTAAGCCATGCCTTTAACATATTGCCTTTTGGTTATTATATATTATGCGTGATCGGACATGTTTCCAAAACACCCTATTTACCATTCAAACCTCAAGGATGAATGCAATAACTCCAAAATAATATGACATTAATTGCATTAATGTTAGCTTTGTACTTCTTGCGATTGTAAATTCATAAAAGTTGTGTTAATTAGTGAAGATTGCCTTGATGAACTAAATGTATAAGAATCATAAATATTGTTGTTCAGAGCTTATTTTCTGCAATGCAAATTTATGTTTACTAAAATTCCAGTCAATGTTTATTGTTTAAATAAACGTTCATTAAGACTACTGGTTTTGGTGTTGCTGCGAAGATGCATGCAGATACTATGCATACCGCATTTGGCAGAAGTACTCCTGAACACCTATGTCAACATGCGACATCCTTCTCTTATTTCAAAACGACAGGGAAATGTTGTATCACAGAACCAAGTGAACCAAACTGTGTGTTTAAGACACTGTGAGAATGCTTGGGTGCGAGAGGCAAACCTGAGGAAAGAGGAAGAGGAAAATAGAAAGAGCAGCTGTTAATGCATCAGCAGAAATGTGTCATCATTATGAAAGGTGGGGGCTGAGGAGAGATTTGACAAAAAGCGAAGTGCAATACAACATGACGGGTCAGCCAGCCTGTTACCATGGAGACGCAGGAGTGGGTGGGAGAAATGCTTTCGTACACCCAACACGTTATTGACCGTGCCTTTGCATGTGGTGTTGTGTATACACACATGCTCTGCTGCTCCTGGGTCACATTGCCTCTGTTCCAAAACCCACTGAGATGCCTACATAGATAGCTTTATTAAGGTGTCATAGCTGTTCTCCCGATGTGAAGACTTTTAGAATGTTTTAGGAATGCAGCATTGCTATGCATTTTTTACCTCATTTTGGCAAATTCTAAAACAGCAATGCATGTATCGATTCGTTTGTGAAGTCAATCTATACTCACTGGCCACTTTATTAGGTACAACTTACTAGTACCGGGTTGGACCCCCTTGTGCCTTCAGAACTGCTTTAATTCTTCGTGGCATAGATTCAACAAGGTGTTGGAAACATTCCTCAGAGATTTTGGTCCATAGTGATATAATAGCATCACACAGTTGCTGTAGATTTGTCGGCTGCACATCCATGATGTGAATCTCCCATTCCACCACATCCCAAAGATGCTCTATTGGATTGAGATCTGGTGACTGTGGAGGCCATTTGAGTAAAGTGAAATCATTGTCATGTTCAAGAATGAATCACTTTATGTATTCCCCAATTGTAAGTCACTTTGGATAAAAGCGTCTGCAAAATGACTAAATGTAAGAAACCCGTCTGAGATGACTTGAGCTTTGTGACATGGTGTATTGTCCTGCTGGAAGTAGCATCAGAAGATGGGTACACGGTGTCATAAAGGGATGGACATGGTCAGCAACAATACTCAGGTAGGCTGTAGCATTTAAACGATGCTCAATTGGTACCAAAAGGGGGCCAAAGTGTGCCAATAAAATATCCCGCACACCATTACACCACCACCACAAGCCTGAACCGTTGAGACATGTCAGGATGGATCCATGCTTTCATGTTCTTTACGCCAATTTCTGACCCTACCATCTGAATGTCACAGCAGAAATTGAGACTCATCAGACCAGGCAACGTTTTTCCAATCTTCTATTGTCCAATTTTGGTGAGCCTGTGCAAATTTTAGCCTCCGTTTCCTGTTCTTAGCTGACAGGAGCGGCACCCGGTGTGGTCTTCTGCTGCTGTAGCCCATCTGCTTCAGGGTTCGATGTGTTGTGCGTTCAGAAATTATATTCTACATACCTTGGTTGTACCGAGTGATTATTTGAGTTACTGTTTCCATTCTATAATCTCTAACCAGTCTGTCCGTTCTCCTCTGACCTCTGACATCAACAAGGCATTTTCGTCCACACAACTGCAGCTCACTGGATATTTTCTCTTTTTCGGACCATTCTCTGTAAACCCTAGAAGTGGTTGTGTGTAAAAATCCCAGTAGATCAGCAGTTTTTTAAATACTCAGATCAGCCCGTCTGGCACCAACAACCATTCCACGTTCAAAGTCACTTAAATCCCCTTTCTTTCTCCATTCTGATGCTCGGTTTGAACTTTAGCAAGTCGTCTTCACCACATCTAGATGACTAAATGCATTAAGTTGCTGCCATGTGATTGGCCGATTAGCAATTTGTGTTACAAAGCAATTGAACAGGTGTACCTAATAAAGTGGCCGGTGAGTGTATTGTGGATTGTGGTAAGTCCAGTGAAATTCAAATAAAATTCAAAATAGCTGATAAGTTGAGTATTATTCTTTTAATAGTTAAAGTCTTGCATAAAAGTAGTTAAGAGTAATTAAAATTCACTATTGACTCAATCTTTGTTTATTTTTGTGCTCACTGTGCCATTAGCTTAAAAACATGCTAAAACCAAACGCTACTGAAATCAATTGTGAATCGAGTCAACTGTGCAAGTTCATGTGAGGAGTGCTGTTTGTTTGATTCAGAGCTGCATTGCCATTCAGAAATTTGGGGTTTGGAAAGATTTCGTAATTTTTGTTTTTGAAAGAAATCAATACTTTTATTCAGCAAGGATCCATTCAATTGATCAAAGGTGACAGTAAAGACATTTATAATCTTACAAAAGATTTCTAAATCTAAATCTTCTAGATGAAAAAAAAAAAAATGCTGCACTTTTGAATCAAAGAAATGTATAATGGTTTCCACAAAAATATTAAACAGCAAATAGTGTAAGCAAAAAAATGCATGACAAACTAGTTTAAAGAAACAGAACCTTTCACACTTCCGCCAGGTATGAGACATAATCCTAAATATTCTTTTATCATTATTGTTTTTGTTTTTATTCAGCCATTATCAGTCTTTATACTGGAAATAAAATGTTTACCAAGCCACATCGCTTCAGTATACATTACACCCAACTATTATCAAAAGTATTTCTAAATATTTACAACAAAACATTTATTGCGACCTTATGTGAAGTATTATGACAACATGCATTATGAAGAAGAATGGGACCTGTTCTGCACGTGCATTAGAGCTAACATTAGCATCATGCTACATAAGAAAATGTATGAGATTATTAGTACACTTTTACTCAGAACTCACTTTAAACCACCATCGAGTGTTTGTAATAACTTCCTTTTGCGATCACATGTGGAATGTAGTCGTTTACTGTTGTTAAAATATGCTGTTTATAGCCTTTTTTTATTGCTGTACAAATTAGCATTTCAGATGTACACATTCATTATTGTTATGAAAATATCCAAATCTCAAGAAAATCTCATACAAACCATATCCTATCGTAATCGTGTGTTTATTATTTTATGTAATCTACAGTAGCTGTTGTCATGTTTATTTCTGCGGTGTAAAAGCCTTAACATGTATTCTCTGACTGAAACTCACGTTGTTTGTGTTACAACCACCTCTCCGTTCTTAAGTTGCCAGGTATACATTCCAAGGATAATACACATTAGGAATAGGATCTATTTTCATTTTTATTTGTCTATATACACTTTGGGCAGCCACGGTACATTATAAAAGTAGCGCATTTTTAAAATAGCCCAATTGTGAGAAAACCGTGACCCTGGGAACACTGGTTCACCGTACATAGATGATAGATAACCTTCTGTGCTGCGATGACGGCAAGAAGTTGGGGTCAAACCTTATCAAACTATTAATTTGCATTACAATTTTTAGATTAATTGCACGCAGTAACGCGTTAACATTGGCAGCTCTAATTTTTCACAATATTATTGTATTTTGCTGCCTTGGTGATCATAGCAGTCTGAGCATAAAAACATTAAAAGCTCTACTAATCACAAACTTTAAAATGGTAATGGATGACAATCTATTTAATCAGGATGCTCCCTTAAAAGACAGCTGCCTTTGGAGGTTAAAGCCTAATAATGTGCCCTGCTGTATAGGCTACAGAGCCCATAAGGTTTCTGTTTTCTTGTATTTGTGTTTGTACCTTTTATCCCATGTCTATTTTTGTTTGGAAGAGCTGGCCTTAGAACCCATATGACCCTTGACGGACGTCATGTGTGGAACACGGTGTCCACAGCGACATGTGTCAGCATATCAGCAAAACAAGCCACTTCCTCCATTTCAGGACACATGGCCATTGTGGTGCAGAGTTCTGCAGATCAGTATATACATGTCCTTTTTCAACTGTGAGAGAGCACATGCATTTGTCTTTGTGTGTCTCCTGCTGACAGCAGGATTACAGTGAAAGCCAGATTAAATCTCACTGGTCCAAAATGTGACACATGCCCCTGCGGTGTCCTTGTAATGACAGAGTGTGAAAAGGCCTAAATGCTTTTGGCCCGAGTCCCATCGCTTCTCTTTCATTTGCATACAAGCAATCAAATTGGGCAGCTGGGAGGCATGTTTAAACAGCCTCAATTTTACATTGATGGGACATTTCCTACTTTTTGGGAGATAATCATTATCTTGCACTATTTTATCAGGTAGGACTAGTGGATATGTCAGTGTAATTCTTATTCATGAACCAAGCTAATAGGCTTATATGTTCTCCCGCTCTTCAGGTCATTTATATGCCTCTGACTTATTATGTTATTTTCAATTTAAATTGCATGGTTTTTTTAGGTATTTTTCTCACATAAAGCTAGAGTGTTTTATGAATGAGTCTTAAAACCTTGAAATGATTTAGCTTTGATTAACACAAGCTCAAATATTTTCATGTTTTGCTGCATAATTCATGCTATAATTTCACGCTCTTGTCAAACTTCTCTAACTCAAGTTTACCAGTTTGTAGAGTTTAAATAAAGGTCGAAAGATTTGCATTGGTGACACTGAAGTCATGCAACCGTGGTGTAGCTTGTTTATAACCAAACTTCAGATTTTTTACTTTGGACAATTGTGTTTAGTATTTAAAAGGAATGCAAGTTTTTTTTATGCATGAAGATTATTTTGATGAACATGTAGGAATCATAAATGTTTGTTGGTCACGGAGCTTATTTTCTACATGAATCTAAAAGCCAACAGAAAATTCTGTTGTTAAGGGAATTGCACACTTCTGGATTGGTCTACAAAAATACGGCATCACTGCAGCTCTCCATTGAATGTGTTTAGAAGACTTAGGGCACAAGTTGTATTGACTAACCTTTATAGTACCTTTGGGGTGCTAATTTTTGGAGTTTGGCAGTGTGAATCGCCATCCATTTCACTGTGAGAAAATGAGCAGCATGGGCATTCTGCAAAATATCTTTTTTTTTCCCTAAGGTTTTGATTGCCACAGGAGTATGAAAAAATAATGTTTCATTTCTATGGAATATACCTTTAAGATCCCATTATATTTCTCAATATACTTTAGTTATATTTTCATCAGTATTCATTAATATACAGCTCCTTTGCATACCATCACATTTCCTGAATTTGCTTTGACAGCCATATCTCACTTCATTAACTGATAAAATGGTGCAACTTGCGTTTCATTCTGAATAACAAGTGAGTCATCATCTCATATCTAGGTTTTTGAACCCTATACTGTGTCGTCATGCAGACATTGTCAGTGATTCAACACAACAAGAAAAGCAGATTTAGCTTCCATTAGCCCTGGCCCTTCATGAACAAGTGATCTATTCAAATATGATCCCCAGCAAATCAAATTATTGACCACATGCTACTTCTGATGCTGTTATGAAACATTTAGATAAAACCTGTGTTATTCTCTTATTGGCTTTTAATAGCTCACAATAGTCTCTTCATTCAAGACAAAGAGATTATGATAATGTAATTTACTCTGTAATGGTTGTCATGTTGTTTTATCAGGTATTTTAAAGTTTTAATTTATGAAGTTGTCAATTTTCTGATTTTCAGTGGATTAATTTGCACAAATTATTTTAGACTATAGTAATGTACACTATCAAAGTAAATAGAGACGATTTTGATTTCACCTAGACTTTAAAGTTAAATTTGACCCTTAAAAAATGGGAAAAATGTATCCTATAAATGACAGATGGAAGGATCGTTTATGAATCTGTTGGTGATTTAAGCTTCACCTTTAAACATAGTCTTTTACTCTATATCTGAGGTTTAGAGAGCAGCGTTTGAGACTAAATGTCTGTTTGTGCACCCCAGGTGGCTCCCCGTTGAGTGAGCTGTCATGGCCGTCAACTCTGGTGGTGGTTGCCGTCTCCTTCTCCGGGCTCTTCACGTTTGTCTTCCTCATGCTCGCCTGCCTGTGCTGCAAGAAAGGGGACATCAGCTTCAAGGTGAGATCTCAGTCCTCATTAGTCATTTCATCCATCAAAATGGCCCTCCAAATTAAAGGAAGATGAGAAATTAATGTCTTCTCCGGCACCTATCCTATTTTTTTACAGGCACGTCACTCAGTTCACAATCTTTTTTACAACAACCTATTATCAGTTTTGTTTGATGTCACCTTGTTTTTTTCTAAAAGTACATCATGTCATTCAGCCTGTTAGGTTTGATTTGTCTTTCTAGTCATGTACGCATGTAACAACACAGCCTCACCAAGAAAACGTCAATCTTCAGCCCTTTTTTTCTGTGCAAAACACAAATGTCTTTGTGTTCCTTTTTACTTCAAGGATTAAAGCCTCCATTTTCTTTTGCCCATTTTTTGTTTTATCTACTACCGAACTGTATTCTTCAAATACTTGATAACCTGAAGACAAATGAAACAATCTATGAGACTGAAGCATCATTGCATAATTAGTCTGACTAGTAACTGTTTTTTTATAGACTCTGTCCAAAACCTTGTCAGCTTCATCCTTAGGCAGCATTTCTTGATCCAAAGCTGTTTAAAAGGTCGACAGGATCTTGTCTCCCAAGATTTCCTTCTGAAGTCAAAATCTCAAGCAGTATTGCATGTGTGCTTTGTGGAGATTGCAGTCTTGGTGAAGATGAGCAAGATAAATAATTATAAATCTAGTTATAAGTCATGCGACACACAAATGTATGGATTAAATACTGTAGATACTGCAGATGCTCTGATATCAAAACTCTGGATGATAACTTGCCCATAATTATTTTGGTGCTATCGCAGAAATAAAAACTCTAAACCATTTGGTTTAAATACATTAAAAAAACATTAAAAACAACAATCACTCATTTTAAATGCTAGGATTGAATTTAGGCATCACAACATTATAATGTAAAGCAGAGGCGTCATGCCCATTCAAATTGAGACATTTCTGAGCCAAGTGGATTTTGATTGCAGCTTCCAAAAGACAAAAAATAGCCGAATAATAGATTTTATATTTGATACAATCAAACGATTAGATCGCTCAGTGCGGCACAGCATCATCTGCTGAATTCAAATCTGCGTTCGCTGAGCCAGAGACGGACGCGTTTGTACAGCGCTGCTATATAACCAATCACAAATGATTCTGTTGAGCTTATTAATGCAATAACCACTCAGAGTCGTTCAAATGAGTCACTGCTGAAACGCTGTTTTCTTCACTCAATCGCTGACTGAATTATCTCAAGGTTTCTTTATTTGTCACATGATAAATTGTACAGGGTATAATCAAAAGTGAAATGTAGGTCGAATCAGGTCCGCTCAGTGGACAGTGCAAGGAATAATAAAAAAAAAAATTATATAAAAGTAACACCACACAAGAGCATATATATAGTTAAAAAGGAAATAAAAAGTAAAATGTGCAATAGAATAAAGAATTAAAGTGCAAAACAGTAAAACAGTAAGATGTGCAAAACAAATAGGATGTGCAAAAACAGTATATGGGACTTAATAAATATTAGTATAAACAGGAGGGATGAGAGGGATGTGCAACGGGTTGTACTGGGTATGCACACATAGCGGCAATACAGATGATGAGAATATGAATGTTTTTGTTATATATTTTTTTTTTTTTTTTTTTGATAATAATGAGTCTTGTGAAAGTTTATGGAACAGAGTTTGTGTTAAGGAGCCTGATGGCCTGAGGGAAGAAGCTCTTCCTCAGTCTTTCAGTCTTTGCCATCAAGCTCCTGAAGCGCTTGCCCGATGGCAGTAAACGGAAATGATGGTTACCGGGGTGAGTTGAGTCTTTGATGATTTTAGCAGCTCTGCTTCTGCAGCGTTTGAGGTAGATGTCCTGCAGAGAGGGGAGAGCAGACCCTGAGATGCGCTCAGCTAAGCGCACGACTCTCTGCAGAGCTTTGCAGTCCTGGTTTGTGGCATTATTATACCACACTGAGATGCACTGAGTCAGTACACTTTCTATGGCCCCTGAGTAGAAAGTTTTCAGGATAGCTGGTGAGACCCTGAATTTCCTCAGCTGTCGCAGATGGTACAGCCTTTGCCTGGCTTTCTTCACCTGTGTTTGGATGTGTGCAGTCCATGTCAGGTCCTCGGAGATGTTTACACCGATGTTTATCTGGCAAATTCTCTCATCAGAAACAAAGTGCAGACATGAGTACAAATGTAATATATTAATTTCCCAGTGTAAACAGCTTTAGTGATTTTAATGGGAGTTTTTGAGAGTGCCTGAACTCTGGCTCGACTGAATGAAAATGTTCTTTGATGATGTAAATGTTTTTTGCTCTATGTACAATGAAAGTGTTATAATTAGTAACTTAATATATTGTTATTAAATTCACAATCACATTAAATACAAAGTCAGTCGTATCGTGATAGACTGTGTATCACAATATATATATACATATATATATATGTGTGTATTGGAGTACTGCAATTTTAGTTTAGCACAATGCCACTGCTAGAGTATCACCAACATGCATGGCATTCATTTTAGTCAGGATGCTGCATTATAAGACAGCTGCCCATTAGGCAGCACTGCAGCTCCCTAGGTTTAGGAACAGAGCCATAGCATTTCTTTGTGAAGTATGGCACATGGAACCCAGCACGGCTCTGATATCATGGGGCGATTCTGCTCAGGTGGCTGAAGCCTCTGCCTAATAGAAGGTTTTGCTCAGCAAGAACAAAAATTAGAAGGGAACATGGATGTTTGACAGAGAATATGAACAGACGGGGACAGAGGGATAAGTTGTTATCAGATTTGGTTTGGCACACACAGTTGATGATTAATGTATCAGCATAAGCGAGCTGTTTATGTGCACATGCACTGCAGCAGTGGGAGAGTGGCACATCAGAGGAAGCGTTGCGGCACACAGCTACAGGCCGTTAATATGCTGCCTGTAAAACCGTGCATTTGGACTGTCTGTTTTTAATAGGATCGTCTGCTCTAAGGGACTCTGAGTGGGTGGGTGGATTGTCCATGTCTGTCTCACACTGAGCTGTCTGTGGCAAACTGTGAATGTGCTTCTAGTCCAGGAAGTCACAGTGGCACAGATAATTATCCTGGCATTTGGTGTTCTGTGGAAATCACAGGGATGCCACCCTGTGGAAATCCTGTCTGTATGGCCATTCAGAGAGAAAACAAACTGACCTGTATAGACTGACCTGGAGGAAGGCAATGGAAAACATGGTTGAGATTTATATGATATTCGTCGTTGTGTTGGAATTTCTAGCCTTACTTGCTCTTTCTAACTCACTAAGCCATAGTATAAGCCTGTAACTGCCTGCATGAAGAATGTACATTAGAACATTCAAAGCCTAAATGTGACAGCAAAAACAGACCTGTTAGTGAGAGTGGATGTGCATATATAGTACACCTTAACATAAATGTAGAAAGATACTTCCAAAAGTATTAGTCCAAAACAAGCATTGCTAACAAAATATAAATGCATCATTAATTGTGACTAATTAATATAAATATGTCTGAATAATATGCTCTTGAATAATATAATATAATGTATGGACAATATAATATGCTCACAACACTGTTGTGCCTATTTGTATGCCTATTTTTATCTAATTAATTAATCTAAATATTTACTTAAATATAATATAATATATTAATATTGCCCCTATTTTTTTCAGCTAATTAATGAATCAAATTATTTATTCACTGATGTAGAATAAGAAATAATTTAGGAAATTGTTGATACAGTTTAATCAGAGCACCTATAATATAATATAATATAATATACACACAGCAATATTGTTCTTAATTTTAACTAATAAATTAATCTAAATATTTAAAAAAATCTAAAATATTGGAAATTGTTAATACAGTTTGATCTCAGCACCTAATATGATGGATAACAATAAAATAAATCTAATCTAATGTAATGTAATGTAATCTAATCTAATCAATATAATATAATAACTCTACTTTTCTCTACAATTATATCAAAATAAGGACAAAAAAGAAACAAAATAAATTCCACATACTTGAATTTCTGAATTTTATTTTCTACCCTAATTGACATTTAAAAGGCAAATTGAATTCCTGATGGTGCATGTACCACATAACCCTATGCCGCTGTACCATGTCAGGACAATAGCATATTTTTTGCTGCAGCATGTAGAGCCAGACCACATCTTTCCATCCAGATATCACATGTGTCTCTGTAACATTACATGTGACTAAAGCCTCTTTAGAGATAGTGTATTGTGAACGAGCACCAGCCCCTCTCGCACACGCTGCTGATGGAGTGAGACAGCTTCTCTTCCTGAATGGAAAACAGCCATCGCTTCCCAGTGCAGTGCAGTGAGTGAGCTACAACCATTGCTGGAGTCTAATTGAAATGAGTTGGCTGCTTCACCCTGGTGTACTTTTCATCAAGATGTTTGGGCTTCTTATTGTGCATTTGTTGGGAAGAGTCTGACTGTATGGCTGTCGTCCATGATGGTTGAACATCCTGTGCCAAAATCAAACTGAACACTTTCTTCGATCTTTGTATGTCAGTAAAGATTTGTCAGAGATTAGATTTGACTAGTTCTCCTAAACAGTTAGTCCCTGCTGATAGATGCCATAACTACTCAGTAAATAGTCTCTTATTAGACAAGGTGGAGTAAAGTGTACATTAGGTTCAATCTGTCATACCATCTTGAGATGTATGATTTAACAGATTGTACTTCTCTCAGAGTCAAGACTCATCAAAGTTGTATTGGCATGTATTAAAACAAAGTGTATTAAAATGTATTGTATAAGATCATTTACTTACTGTACTGTTAAAAAGATAAGCTAAAATTAAAAATAAAACAAAACAAAACACCAAAATGAATAACTAATACAAAACAAAATAAAATGTAAAAGTTTTTAAACTCACCAAGGCTGCATTTATTTCTAACATAACATCATAATATTGTGAAATATTCATAATATTGTTACATAATACATAGCATAACATTGTGAATTATTATTACAATTAAAATGTTGAAAACAGTTGAACTGGTTAATATGTTTGTGTAAACCATGATATGTTTTGTTTCAGTATGATTACACTGAAATATATGGGTGTAGAAATAATATTCAGTTACACTTTATTTAAAGGTGTCCTTGTTACAGTGTAATTATACATTTAAGTACTGAGTAATGTTAATGAACTACATGTACTTACTCTATGACTAGGGTTAAGATTAGGGTTTAATTTAGGTTATTGTTAATATAGTTATTGTTATATAATAGTAACATATGTAACAAGGACGCCATAAAAAAGTAGACAAAAAAATTCCACTTAGAAATTAGTGAATTTCACCATTAATTTCAAAGAAATGGCAAGTAATGCATTGGATTAAACATGAAAATGGAAATAGGGAGACTACAATAGTATTATATTCTAAAATGTACACAAATAATCTGTTTTATTTACAATTTGAAAAATCATTTTGTAAAGTTAAAAAGAACAGTTTATTTGAATCAGAAAACATTAATAATTCCTGTGAATTGTTAAATCATGAAAGTATTTTCTGTCAAAAATGCATCAAATTAATGCATCATTGCTGAATAAAAGTATTATTTTCTTTAAAAAAACTCCACAAACTTAATGTGTAATGATAGATGCTGCCATGTCTCTCCTGTACACTGCTTCAGAGTTAATATAATGGAGATCTGTGAGCACAGATGGCATAGAAAGGAGCCGGTCAGCATTTCCCAGCCTCTCATCTTATCCTCTTTATGCCACCATGCACATAAAGCGAGAAAACCCATAACTCGCTTCAAATGAAAGGTTTTATCGATTGCTGGTGAGTAAAGATAAATTGCTGCCTCCTCTTCAAATATGTCCTGTTAGCTCTTTAGTAATGCATGAATAACAGATTGAAGTATGAAGTATTTAGATGGACTGTGTGAATTAAGTAAATTACTTTGCACCATCAAGTGGTTCTGAATGGAATTGCATCAATTTGCCTCCGAGCCACGTCCAGTCCCGATGATAAACACCACATTAGCAGATGCGGTTCAGTATAGATTTGCTCTTACAGCTTGTTTTACATTTAAAGTGATAAATGAAGACTACATTTATAAAGCAAATAGAAACTACACACAACAATGTATTTAACTTTTCTGCCCAGGTACCAGAATTAAATAAATAAGTGGTCCCATAATAAATGCACATATTATTGTTTTATGCAGGAAATAGAGGTTTTCCTATTCCTGAGAAATAGAGAAATGGCTTCCTCAGCAAATCCTATTTTCTTCAGAGAACAATTGTAACATTACATAAACAAAATTGTGGACTTCTTAAAATAGTATAGATACTACGGCAGCAGATAAAATATGTTGTCCATTGTAAAAAGGCATTTGAGGATATGCAGGCAGAGAGAATGCTCTTGTATAGGTAAAGACAGGCTTATAGTCATGGACAATAGTCATAAGTGAAGAACTGGCTTGTAGGAATGTCAATTGAATTGGTCAAAGCTAATAGGAATTGGAATTTCAATTGGATTGACAGTCATTAGTCACACAACGGATGCTCACAACTGCTTCTACAACATGCTGTCAACAACAGTACTGGTTACCTACTAACAATAACATGCAGGCTTAACATATGCATATATATATATATGAGCTAATTTGTATTTGTATATATATATATATATGCAGAGGTAAGATGCAAAAGCCTTTAAGTACCATTTGAAATTTTCTTCTGATGTAAGCATTTTTATCAGGCTCAGCAATTTCACTTCAATGAATAGATTCTTTGCATTGCCATTAAAGTGAAATGCTTTTGCATCTGAACCCTTCTAAAATAAAAAAAGGTTTGCATGTATGCTTTTTGTTGAATCATATTTAAAGCATATGTTTTTTGCTCATATTGTCTGGTATAGGAGAATATGGAGATCAAATTTAAGGAGGAAAAGGACACCTCAGTTTTATTCAGAGGCTCAAGCAGAACAATATTTAGTGCAGTTGCCAAAAAGTATGCAATTATGATTTCAGTTTGTAATGCTAATGTAAATCAAAGAGATTTTATAATTATAACAGACTGCTTACATAAAATGCATATAAGTATAAGTTGTTATGTCTCCCAATAATATATCTTAGCAAGTTGAATATTAAATGCTTACTTTTATGGTCAAAGCTCTGCAGTTTTTAATGCGCGTATAGTTTAATGTGACACAATGATGATTTAGAGATTCATTAATACATTTTCCTCAAAAGCAAAAACCTGAAGGGGGACATTTTTACAAATACAATAAAAGGCCCTTTACTTGCTAAAAAGTGTAAATTATCAATCAGATGTGGATCTTGTAAGGCAAGGCAAGGCAAGTTTATTTGTATAGCACATTTCATACACAGTGGTAATTCAAAGTGCTTTACATAAAGAAAGTGAAATAATCATTCACAGCAATAAAAGCAAGAAGTTAAAAATAATAAAACAAGAAATTTTAAAATGATATAGAAATTGATTTAAAATGAGATTTAAAACAGTTAAATAGAAAATGATTATACATAAAATCCAATGCAGTCAGTTCGGACGTAGCACAGTGCTCATTCAACAAATGCACAGCTAAATAGATGAGTTTTGAGACTGGATTTAAATGTTGCTAATGTTTTAGCACATCTGATCTCTTCTGGAAGCTGGTTCCAGCTGCGGGCGGCATAATAGCTAAAAGCGGACTCCCCTTGTTTTGTGTGAACCCTTGGTATCTCTAACTGACTCGATCCTAATGATCTGAGTGGTCTGTTAGGTTTATATTCAGTGAGCATATCTGCCATATATTTAGGTCCTAGACCATTGAGCGACTTATAAACGAGTAGAAGTACTTTAAAATCGATCCTAAATGTAACTGGAAGCCAGTGTAAGGACCTGAGGACTGGTGTGATATGCTCAGATTTTCTGGTTCTAGTCAGAATCCTGGCAGCAGCGTTCTGGATGAGCTGCAGCTGTCTGATGGTCTTCTTTGGAAGGCCAGTGAGGAGACCATTACAATAATCCACCCTGCTGGTGATAAAGGCATGAACAAGTTTCTCCAAGTCATGACTGGAAACAAAACATCTAATTCTTGCAATGTTTTTGAGATGATAGTATGCTGATTTAGTTACTGCTTTGACATGACTACTAAAACTACGGTCTGTCTCCAGAATCACCCCAAGATTTCTGACTTGATTTTTAGTTGTTTGACCCCTAGAGTGAAGGTATGCATTCACCTTGAGAACTTCATCTTTGTTTCCAAATGCAATGACTTCAGTTTTCTCCTTGTTTAACTGAAGAAAGTTTTGGCACATCCAACTGTTAATTTCATCAATGCATTGGCAGAGGGAGTCAATGGGGCTATAATCATTTGGAGATAAGGCTAGGTAGATCTGGGTATCATCAGCATAGCTGTGATAGGCAATTTGGTTCTTCCTCATTATCTGACTCAGTGGGAGCATATACAGGTTAAACAAGAGCGGTGCAAGAATTGAGCCTTGTGGGACTCCACATGTCATGGACGTCCACTTAGACTTATGCTCTCCTAAACTCACATAATAACCTCTCCCTTCTTAGTATGACCTGAACCATTTGAGTGCCATCCCAGAAAGCCCGACCCAGTTTTCCAGTTTTTTGCTTGTAATGCAGGTTTTTTAGCAAAGTTTTGTATCATACTTTAAATATGATACAGTAGACTTTATAGTTTTTCACCTTACCATGTACAGTGAAAAATTGTAAATGTCTTAACCCTGCATTATATGTAATTTAAATGTAAAATACCGTCAAATGCGTGGTTTTTGCAAGTGAATACTATGATTTGCCAGTAAGAAACAGCAAAAGGGCATTCCTTGAAGCTTTAGGAATAAGGAATTTAGGAAGCTTTAGTACTTAACACATACTGTTATTTAGAATACTGATTATTAATATATAATATTGCTTGCTTTAAATGCAAATTAGTTCTGCATCCTGTTTACTACCCCAATCCAAATTCAGATCAAATACAGGAATTGAATTCACGCTGGTTACGGCACAGATTCAGCACTCCTATTCCCCGACACAGATGCTCAACAATAGTCTCAATGTGTGAGTATGAGCCAACACGTGGAGCTTTGGGAGCTGGATATGTTATTGGTCCAAGCAGATGATTGCCCAATTTTTGAAATATGACATCGAGCATTCAAAGCAAAGAAAATCCCTCAAGAGAGACTTTCATCAGCCCTCACACTGTGATGAAAGAGACCATTAAAACTCCATATTAATTTCACAGTATGCATAAAGTAATAGAGATGATGTAAGAATGCCAGTCTGACTATTCTGCTTGTGTTTGAATTGTGCCATTTATTTCTTTTTTGTTCATTTCTAATATTTTTTTTCAACCAAAAAAATCAGTTTTATCACTGATGATGATCAGAAATATTTTTTGGACCATAAAATCCGGATATTAATGATCTCTGAAGGATCATGTGACACTGAAGACTGGAGTAATGATGCTGAAAATACAGCTCTGCATCACATGAATAAATTGCATTTTAAAATATATTTCAATAGAAAGCATTTATTTGAAGTCTCTGTGTGCTTTTGTTCCCTGCAGGAGTTAGAAAATACGGAGGGGGAGGAGGGCCAAGCTGACCTTTCAACTTTAGCCTCCCCCAGCTCTCAGAATGACCCCGAGGTTTATATCCTGCCCCTCACGGAGGTCTCACTACCTGTGTCCAAACAGCCCAGCAAGCCATGTAAGAATCTATATGGTTTTGGTCATTATTTATGATTCACAAAAGGAGATGTTTTGAATAATGCACCGACTGTTCTTTTACTGAAAATGCAATGCGGTGCAAGTAATATGGAATGAGTGCTGGTCATGTGATTCATGGTGGCAATCATGAGTAGGTATGTTTTTAATGGAAAACGTGATTTATATTAGACCTACTGCTTGTGTTAACTGTGGTGCTTATAGCTCGTCACTGTAACACATTGCAAATAAGATTGCTGGTTGTGTTCTTTCATTAATACACAATACTGGAAGTAAAGTGCCACACTACGCTGATATTTGTCCCTCACATTCCTAACGGCCTTGTGGCAGGAAGAGTAAAGAACAAGACTGTGCCCATTGTGAACGGATGGTTCCGTAAAAAGAGCAGTGGCCTTGTTTATGTTCTCACAGTGCAGAGAGGGGAGGAGAGCGAACCATCTCTGGAAGCAGAACACACAATAGTCAGTTGCGTAATGTGCGCGAGACCAGCCCAGAGGACTCCTGGCATGATGGATGCTTGTGAACTAGACTGCAGAAAGGAAACGAAGTTATTAATGCATGGACACACTGGAGAATACAGATGGAAATTAAGCTGTTTTTAACAACATTACAACAGATATGAAACAGATGCGTCCGAAAACCAAATCAACTGTATATTTTAATCTCTTTAGAAGATATTGATTTCTTAGTAGTGCTCGCTGAGGCAACCAACAATGGCTTATGCACATATTTTAGGGTGAATGTTTTTTAAACACATTACCATACAAAAGTTAGGGTTTTTTGAAACAAATTTATACTTTTATTCAGCAAGACTGCATTATATTCATCAAAAGTGACAGTAAAGACAATAAGCTTATAGAAGATTTCTATGTCGGCGCCAATAGCCCAAATATATATTGCTGTTGTGCTTCAGTCGTCCTGAGATCGAGTTCCAGCTCGCAGACCTTTCCAGATCCCGCTCCTCTCTCTCCCCCACTTCACTTCCTGTCTAAATACTGTCCTGTCGTAATAAAGGCAAAAAAGAGCCACAAATAGCTCTTCTTTTGAACTTCACGTTAATAAAAAATACTTAAAAAAACATGACTGTTTCAACAATGATAATAATAATCAGAAATGTTTCATGAGCAAAAAATCAGCATACTAGAATGATTAAAATCATATACAGTATCACGCTTTTTTAAATATATCCTAAAAAATATCCGAACCAAAAATATATGAATATAGAGAAGCAGAAAGACCTTTATGACCTTATGTGAATGTGAAAATATTAAGTAGTTTTCAAAATTGTTTCAACTCTGATAATATGAATAAATGTTTCTTGGGCAGAAAAATCAGCATATTAGTATGATTTCTGAAGGATCATTCATGTGACACTGAAGTAATAAATTACACTTTTTTTCACAACTCGAAAATTTGCAAACTGAATAAAAATAAACTACTACCTCACACTGGAGGTCAATATGTTAAACGTGCATGTAGATTTGTTAAAATATGCTTTGAAATGAGCAGCAGAAAATATATAACACTAAAATAATTGAGTCAGGTAAATTAATTGAGCAGCTCATTACCATTTTTCTTAAAGGGATAGTTCACCCAAAAATGAAAATTTGAGGTTTATCTGCTTACCCCAGGACATCCAAGATGTAGGTTAATTTGTTTCTTCAGTAGAACACAAACGAAGATTTTTGACTCAAACCGTTGCAGTCTGTCAGTCATATAATTGGAGTCAATGGGACTCACGGCTTTGAGAGAAAAAAAAAAACATACACAGACAAAACCAAATTAAACCCTGTGGCTCGTGATGATATCCGTGCGGCAGATCAGAGGTAAAAAAAAATATGTACAAGTTTCAGTTTCTTGCACAGACCGATCGTTTCGTATCTTTAGACCTCATTGTATCGTCAGGAGCCACAGGGTTTAATTTGGTTTTGTCTGTGTTATATTATATGACTGACAGACTGCAACAGTTTGAGTTAAAAATCTTCGTTTGTGTTCTACTGAAGAAACAAAGTCACCTACATCTTGGATGTCCTGGGGTAAGCAGATAAACCTCAAATTTGTATTTTTGGGTGAACTATCCCTTTAATGTGTCAAATTCATCACATCAAAATTCCAATCTACTTTTATAAGCTTAATAGTCCGATGTGACATATATGTCACCACCAGTGTTGGGGATAACGCATTACTAGTAACACGAGTTACGTAATAATATTACTTTTTTCAAGTAACTTGTAAAGTAACGCATTACTTTTTAATTTACTAGAAAATATCTGAGTTAGTTTAAAAAAAAAGTAATGGCAGTTACTTTTTTCCCATTTATTGACTGACAGCGCTGTGTGAACGTGATCTTACTGTAGTTCTAATCTAGACTAAAGGTGAATGTGTATAAATTCATACCACTCACAAAAAACAGATTCAGTATTCATCAGCAAACTCAGAATATGACGCAAACCTGCAATAATTAAATGTGTTAAACAACACAAATATATCTAATCTCATTTTATTAACCAACGTGTTTGATGCTCACTTTGATCCAGTTCCACCATACTAATAAGCAAAAATGACTTTAGATAAACTAACAATTGTGCTTCATTGTTTTTTGTTTTATTTCTGAAGAGTGTTAAATCTTCTTTTTCTGCGTTCTACTGTACAGACGTGATTTACTCTTCCTTCAGCCTGAGGATTATTCCTTACACTTTTGGTGTGAAAGGCTTTTACATTTGCTATAAATATAACTTCTTATATTAAAAACAAACAATAAAGCCCTGCTCATATTTAAAAAGTAACGCAAAAGTAATGTAACGTATTACTTTCCATAAAAAGTAACTAAGTAACGTAATTAGTTACTTTTTTAGGGAGTAACCCAATATTGTAATGCATTACTTTTAAAAGTAACTTTCCCCAACACTGGTCACCGCAATATCTTTGTAACTTGTTTTATATAAATTTGTTCAATATCAAGAGTAATCTAGTATATGTTATTAAAATATTAGAATTGTTGCATGGGTTGAAACATACCTTTAGTAACAAAAACAAGCGTTTAAAAAATTGCTAACACTGCAACATGTGCTAACCAGACAGGACACCATTTTGGAAATGTTGCCATGGCAACAAAAAATGCACACATTGTCACATGACTGAACCAACTAAATATCAGATTTGAAAAAATTGTGTGAACAAAGCCTTATTAGGGTTATTTTCCACTTAATTACCACCTAGTAACCACCATAGAAACTGCAAACCAATGCAGAAAACTAACTACATTACATAGCAACACCCAGGCAACCACTCAAAATGCCATCATGGCAGTGAGTTTTACACAGGCAAAGAACATTAACATGTTCCTCGGTAATGATAAAAATCTACCGAATGTACTACATTTGATTTTGCATCAAGTCAAATCCAATCACTCAATGGCAGACTGTGTGGATGCTGGCGGTGAGAGAAGCAATGCAAGTTAGGTTTTCTCCCTATGACTCACGCGCTCTGTCTGTGTAGAGCATCAGGGGAGGGTGGGCTTGAAACACAGGCATGGATTGGACAAAAGAGTTTTAGGAGCCAGCCAATAGCCTCTGGACTGTTCGTCGCCTGTGGTTACGGCCATGTGATTGGTCCAGGTGTTGCAGAGAGCGAGAGGGTAACACTGAGTTCCTCGTGATATTAAGAAGGGCTCGGTCATGGTTGAACTGCTCCCTCTTCGTCCTCCCCCTCTTCGTCCTCCCCCTCTTCATCCTCCTGCGTGTTGTATTAATGCAAAGAGCCAGAAATTAACACTTGACAATGCAGTAAAGTAAAAACCCCACATACGAATGTCCCTTGTGTTTTTTCACTCCCAAACTACATTTACAGGTTTTCATTGAATGCGACATAAGCTTCAGTCTGAGTCGAGTTAAATGTGAATGTAAAGAGGTCGAGTATGGAGAATCAGAGAAAGAGGGATTTATGGTCCTAAAATGCCTACTGTAGACATTTGCATTGTGCTTATTCATGTAGCGGAGACTTTTATTCAAAGCAGCTTACAGAGCGTTTAATGCAGGTTTCTCAACTCTGGCCCACTAGTCCACTATTCTGTAGCGTTTAGCGTTAACCTTCATCAAACTCACTTGTAATAACCTTGATTTGCTGATTGAAACTAAACTCTGCAGGACAGTGGATATCAAGAAGTTCGAAGTTCAGAAACCATGGGAATTGAACCCACAATCTTGTCATTATTAGCACCATGCTCTACCAGTTCTTCAGCAATGGGAACAAATTCTATATCACTCTATGTCACTTTATATAATTGCAAATGTATACATCCCAATATGAAGCCGACATGAAAATTTAAATTGTATTTTACGTAAGTATATCTGTATGGAGTGGTTTCTCGATTGAGAAAAAATGCGGGATTTAATTTTGTCCATTGGTAATTGATAGGACTGTTTTCTAATCACTGGGATTGCATGTCAATTCTTTAAATTAAATATTAGTAACTTTTTAAATCATGGATAAATTATTTAATCGATAGTTTCATTTTAATTTAGCAAGAAGTTAAACAAAAACGGTTTGTATATTTAATAACCATGTGTTAATGCCAATTTGCTGTGATTTAGCAAATTCAATTGTAGTATTTTAAAGCTACCACATTTGCTTAGATTATGACGTACTTTTATCTAGAACTCGATGGACGAAAGGTGATTATAAATAAATTCTGTGTATTAAATAAAGTCTGTCATCTGTTCAAAAACAGCTTCACATTATACACTTAAGCTAAAAACAAAAGACTCAAAACAGCAAAACTACTATCATATAGTTGCATCGCTAAATTCTTATTGGACAAATTTGAAGCTGTTAAAATAGCTTATTAGCGTTCTGCCAAACAGCACTCTTTAATAATAAATTCATGCTCATTTTGACTTGTCCACTCATGTTCTTTATCTCCCTCACTTACATATCAATAATACATGCCATCGTTCCTAATACATATAAACGATGTAGGAAAATCGGATACATTTCTGCTTTTGCATGGTAAATACTGTCATATAGCAACCCTGTTTAAGTACCATGCTAGTTCTATACCAGAATCAACACCATCATACATAAATCACCAAATCACAAAATTTGAAGTACAGTATGTACGGTATATTTGCTCTTCCATATTGGAAGTTCACATAATATAATTAATCTTAGCACTTCTGAAATCCCCTTATCCATTTAAGTTGGCAATTTTTTCTTGGTCTGAAGTCTTATGTCGACATATTAAGTAGAATTTATCTTCTAGTTAATGTCTCCTAGTTTCTCGTGCAATTGTGCTGTGTTTTAATGCATTTTTAACATGGCCCAGGGCTGCTCTGGGAATGCCAGGAGTGGGATGGGAATGCACAACTCACAGATTCCACAGAAATCATATAAAAGGCCTGTTCAAGTCTGCTGAAGAAAAGAGAGATAGTTGTGTGTCAGGAATGGGGGGGGGGTTGCTGTGACAATCCTGGCTCTGAGCGGCAGAGAATGGGCCTTGTGTCTGGGCTGGTACTGGGGTACCAGGCGCTGCTGCTCTCCGGACAAAAGACACAATTTAACTGTAGTGGGGAGTGTGAGGGGCTGGAATGAGAAGCTTCTGGAACGTTGCAGAGGAGGAGAACAGTTTAGTGCATTAATACAGGGATGGGTCTGTGAGGCGCATACAAGCACACTGTAAGACCTGCTGGTAGCGCAGGAGGAGGTGTGTGGGGGGCTCGTGTTATTAACAGAGGTCTTTCTGCTGCTCACAGTGCTTTATTTGTTTACAATTGCCCCCATAGTCTTGCTGAGACGGACATAGGGAAGGGGGCAGAGGAGCGAGGGTTATTATGTGCTCATGGCATTGCTTGCGTGAGCAGACGCATTTGGCATGTGCCGAGCTGTGCTGTGGACATACGTCCAGATCCTGGTGGGACACTTGGCACTTTAAACACCAATCTCAGCAGGAGCCGCTAGGTTTACCACAGCTTCGAGTTTAGTTGGCTCCAGCTTTGAGTTCCAGCCGGGTGCATTATGAGAATGTTGTGGGAAGCTGTATCTCAGCACGAGGAGATGCGCTCCATCTCTGGGAAGGAAGACAGACAGTGCTGCTTTCTCAGCTGTCCGAGGGCTTGGAGGGTTAAACCCCTGGCGTGTGAATGGAGACATGGAGAACCAGGGAAGAACGGCACCTTCTTTCCACTGCGTCGTTGGACCGGCATCCTACGGCTTCTTGCCAGACAAAGAAAGCCGCTCTTCTTCTGTATCTTCAACATCCGAGCTTATCCACTGAATTATGATGGTTAAAGGTGGGGCCAGAGTGTCTAAAGATTTGTGTCAACTTTCTTTCATTTTAAATCATTGATGAGGTAGTTTGAGATAACCATGGTTCCTGTGGTTGTGCATCCCAGGATATTGCTCACTCTTTCGTGATGTTTGGCCACTTTCAAACTGCTCATTGTGCGTTCAGTTCATCCATTTGTACGCCAACACTGAATGTATGTTTTCTCTCTGTTTCCCTCAGTTCAGCTGCTGAAGTCTACGGATCTCGGACGCCACAGCCTCCTCTACATCAAAGAAATGGGACAGGGCTGGTTTGGCAAGGTGAGGCCTTTTATAACTCAATACCGCAATGTGGTGCTGACAAAATAGCAGTGCTTTTTGAGAACCCTACTCTTGGGGTGGATATTGCACACAGTACACTGTATGCAAAATGTTGTCGTAATCTCATTATGAGCTACCTTTAAAGAAACAGTTAACCGTTAAAGTCTCTTTAAATCGGTGCTGCCAGCTTCACAGGTGGCAGGTGTGAGCCATGTTAATGTGCGGTTTGGGCTGGCTTTCAGGTTTTGCTGGGGGAGGTGAATGTGGGACTCAGTACCACACAGGTGGTGGTTAAGGAACTAAAGGCCAGTGCCAGTGTACAGGAGCAGATGCAGTTCCTGGAAGAGGTCCAGCCTTACAGGTACACACCTTTCCTCTTATCTCTCTTCCCCATTTTTAAAACTCTTTATTCCCCCAGTTTTTTTACTGATCTTATTATGCTAAAACATATGTCATTTTTTGTCAGTACATCTAATTTGGAGGCACAAACTGAAACAACATTAACGTTAGCTCTTATTTAAAATGTGTAACTAAATGATTTATCATATGAGCAGTATTTTGATGTTTGAGTTTGTGAATCCCAAAGGGTGCTCCAGCATCCAGCCCTCCTGCAGTGTCTGTCCCAGTGTTCAGAAGTCACGCCCTACCTGCTAGTTATGGAGCACTGCCCCCTGGTAAGCCACTGAGTACCAGCCGCTTTGCTCACCATCTTCAGTACATACTCTGAGTTGGTCTAATGACCCGTTTGAGTCTATACTAACAGGCAGCAATCTTCATGATATGAAGTGCTATTTTTTTTTTTTTACAATATATCAATTATTACACAATGTATTGAAGAAGCATCCCCTTTATTTACTTGGTATAGTTTTGAGAACAAGAAACTACAAACCTCATGAGTTTTTGAGTCCAAGTGGCTGTGGTGTGGTGTTCAGTTGACCCTTCTTTTGAGCCACGCCTTCAAAATGTTGACCAATCTGAGCTTAGCAACTTTTGCCATAGAGTATAATCAGACTTTTGTTCTTTTCTCATGTATGTCTATGGAGAATCTGTGGGTTTGGGTAGTTTTTATATTCAAAATATTTTTAAATGAAAGTTAAACTCTGTTGCCAGGTCACCTTCAGTATAATAATGACATAAGGAACACAGAGTGAATGCATGTAGTATGTTACCACTTTCGCGCTGTGTATTAGACGGTCAACCTCATTCACAAATGAACATCTATAAAAACATCTATATTTTCTCCAAGTAATGTTAATACCATTCCTACAATCAAATCTATTCATTGTTTAATATGCACTATATAATTAATGATAACTAATGATTTCACTGTAACATAAGGAGGATGTTGTCTTAACATTAAAAACAGCTCATCAAATGAGGCGTGTGGTGTGTCTTGATTATGATTTCACAGTTTTAGTAGTTTAATCACTATATGGCATCATTCATCAATGTAATTAAGAAAAACAGCATTGTTTTGTTTCATTCCAAGACAGAAAATAATAACATTCTCTCAATTTTTACCAATTTATGAGCACATTTAACTGAAAAACATGCTGTTCACTGACATTTCCTATTAATTTCTGTAAAGCTGGTCTGAGCATGCAAGGGGGATGGAGTTTAGCATAGGGTTAATTAAACAGCTTAATGCTCCCTCTGCTGGTCATATAAAACAATTGTGCATTTGCACAATTACAAACTGATACAGTGGTACCAGAATTACAGAATTACCTAACCCTATAACTAAAATTAGCATTCTTGTGTTTTTCTTAAGAATTCTGTTTCCTTTATACAGGGAGATGTTAAAGGATACCTCCGTAGCTGTCGGGCAGCAGACTCCATGACCCCTGACCCTTTGAGCGTTCAGCGAATGGCATGCGAGATTGCTTCTGGTCTTCTGTACCTTCACAAACACAATTACATTCACAGGTGAGGATCCACTAACCTTTGGCCTTCTCCCTGCATATTGATTCTCTCGGTTATTTTTCACCCCACTGCTCACTGGACGCCCAGCTCTGGTGTCTCCTGGCAACAATATCCTGGTGCTGCCTGAGTACATGTCACAGACTCCAGCATCAGTGATTTTGTTGCTGGGGGAAAACCCCTTGCTCAACACACATCATCAATTATTTGTAAGTCACCCATGAAGAAAATGTGAGATGACACTACAGACTTCCTTTGTCATGAACGTTTGCCAATAACAGGAACTATAAATGATGCAAACATTTCTCCATTCTGTCCTGTTCTCAGTGACCTGGCCCTAAGGAACTGCCTGTTGACCTCAGAACTGGCAGTGAAAATCGGGGACTATGGCCTTAGCCACAGCAAATACAAGGCGAGTCTATGAAGGCTTTTATGATTGCAGCCATGCTGATGCTATTATTTTGATGTTGTCTCAGTATTTCTTCTTACTGAATATCAGTGCATCCTTTCCCTTTGTTAGGATGACTATTATGTGACTGCAGATCAAATATGGGTTCCTCTACGATGGATTGCCCCAGAACTTATTGATGAAGTCCATGGTAATCTCTTAGTAGTGGACCAAACCAAGACCAGCAACGTCTGGTGAGAAATAATTCAGAGAAAAACACTATGGCAGAGGTTCTCAACCTTTGTATTAAATTGCAATCTTTATTGTATTAAGATTTTTGTTGTATAATTTTTACAGGAGTATACATTTACATATAAAATATGCCATGATATGTGCACTAAAATGTAACTTGAGTGCTAAGATGAACTCAGTATAACAATCAGCATGTTATCAATTTAGCAAATTAAGAACTAGCATGAAGAACTTATGCAAGAGGAGATGCTTTAAAGGATAATGCGGTGCTTTGACAAGCTTCAGCACAAAACACAAGCTCAGCACCTTTCAAAAAGGTATAATCAAAATATGCTGCATACAACATTCTGAAGTATATTTCTTATTTCGCTGCAAATTCCAACAAACTTTGGAATAAAAAGTTATAGTCAACATAAAAGCTTGCAAACTTCTGCCATATGACATACTATAGGCTAAATGTAGAAAAATGAAGCTCCAAACGTTTTGCACTTTAAACAAATTTTCTATGTTCTAGTTTCTATGTTTTAATTCTTTTTTTACTCTGCAGGTCATTAGGTGTGACGATATGGGAGTTGTTTGAACTGGGTAACCAGCCTTATAGGCACTATTCTGATAGGCAAGTTTTAACATATGCTGTAAAGGAACAACAGCTCAAACTGCCAAAGCCCCTGTTGAAAGTGCCTCTGTGTGAACGCTGGTGAGTCGTCTCCAAAGTCCAAGTCCAAATCATCATTATGAGCCACCCATTCCCTTATGTCTGCCAATCACAATCACCACATCCAAACCAATCAGTGTTTCCCTCCAGAGACACCCACTAATCACTTTTCTTTTAAATACATGCAAAGCAATCAATATCTTACAACCACAGGTGCCTCCACCAGTCCCTATCCTTTCTTCTGGCAGGACCAACAAATTACTACTCCTCAAATCCAGTGTGGTCAATAATAAATTTCCCCCTCTGTAAGGCCATCCATCATATATTTGTCCAGTCCTGGAAGCACACAGTAATTCATTTTACCCCCACACTCCAATCATTGTCCATTCAATAAAGAGCTGTCATGCATACAAGTATACCACTCCATTCCCCACAGGATACTAAACAATCAATGATCCTACTTTAAGACTGCAAGGCTACTATCATGTTAAACTGTCCATATTTCAAATCATCACAAATGGATTTCTGGCTATTGTCCATACTAGCATCCATTTTTATGTACTCATATAACAATAAGATAATAGAGCATTAATAATAGAGCAGGGGTCTCCAACATTACTCCTTTAGAGCTACTGTCCTGCAGACTTTATTTCCAACCCTGCTCCAATACACCTGCCTGTAATTATCATGTAACTCTGAACACCTTTATGAGCTGGTTCAGGTGTGGATGGAGCTGAAATCTTCAGGATGGAAACTCTCCAGGAGCAGGGTTGGAGGCCCTGCTAATAAATCATTATAAAAGTATACTAAAACATAGTTTTTGACCCTATTATAATCCTTTATAGTCAACCAATTGTGTTTCTCATACATTTTTAGTTTATAATCTAAAATATTTGCTTTTCTGTTGCGTGTGTGAGCAGGTATGAGGTAATGCAGTTCTGTTGGCTGCAACCTGAGCAGAGGCCTGTTGTGGAGGAAGTCCATCTCCTGCTAAGCTACCTGTGTGCTAAGGGTGCGAACGAGGCTGAGGAGGACTTTGAGAAGCGCTGGAACTCTCTTAGGCCAAGTCTGGGCTCCAGCAGCTCTCACAGGACACCTGCACCTGAAGTAACCTCTTCTACTTCTTCTTCATTTCCTCTTCTTGAACACTTATCTATGGCAGACAACTTCCAGTCTGAGAATGGGGATGATATATTGACAGTGACTGAGACCAGCCAGGGGCTCAACTTTGTGTATAAATGGGAGCAGGCACGAGCTGAGCAGCCCTACTGCTCCTCTTCAGCTAGTGGACAATTGGGAAAGAATAATCCCCATTACCAGAATGTGTATTACCCTCTTAGCAATTCCATGGGTAGTTGTAAGGGTGAGAACCTCCCTCTTGGAGTTCCTCCATCCTACTTTGAGTCAGACCATCCAGGTGTGGTTCCAGTGCTAAGTGCACACAGCCCCTCAGTAAGTAGTGAGTACTACATCCGCATCGAGGAGCCAGTTGAGTGCAACATCAACTTAGAAGACACCAATCTTGATTACAGCCCAAGACTTGAAGCCAGTAACAGTAGCTTGTCATCTACAGACAGGAGGAGCCCCATTGGGTCTCAGCCAAACACCTACTGGTCAGCAGCTAAAGAACCCAACAGTAATGATTATGATTCAGATAGTAGCCTAACCATGGAGCCACTCCAAAGAAGAGTTCCAAGCTCGGTAGAGATAAAGCAGACAGAAGATTATTTTTCTTCCAATGACGGGCACAATTTACAATGTGAACAGTCACCTCAAGAAGGGCCAGATGTTAATTCTATAAGAGGTCATGGTTTAGACACTTATCAGCAGAGAAGAGAGTCGGGAAACCTCTGCCATAGACTGGAGGTGGTAAAAGAAAGCCCACTTGGAGTTTCAGTCTCTCTTAGTAGTCCCAGCTTGGCACATTGTGACCCATACCTTGAGTCTAACCAGAGAACTGTAGAAAGAAGTATGGCCAATAAGGCCTATTATGACATGATGGGCCCCTTACAAAAGAGTGTGCCCAGACCCCACTACATTAGCATTGATATTGATGCCGGTGATGGCCTTCTTTTGGGCAGGGGGAGTGCTAATTCAGAAGATGATGATGATCTGTTTTCTCAGAACATGTTAACTAATTGGAACTCCAACCACTCAGCAAACAACAACATTTTAAGTGATCGTACACAAGCTGTGGGTTTTCAAGATGCATACCTTGATTTACGTCACCCAACACCCTCTTCTCAAATCAGGAATTTGAAATCAAGAGCATTGGAGACAAGCAAAAGTTGTGCATATAATTCCATCGATTCTCTCAAAGACCACTCATACATGGAAGCCACGGATAATATGCCCACCACTAGTAAACCTCACACTGACTCAGAGGGTGGGGAATACCTACATTTAAGCCCTGAAAGTAATCAGGATGTTGAATCATCTTCCAAATGTCATTCTATCACAGAAAGCCAGCCTATTCATACACAGCAGAAGAACATTGCTCATAAATATATAAAAAACAATACATCAGACTTCCATGTAGGAGGTTGCAGCAGAATTAATCCACCAACTCTTCCATTAGAGCTGGTAGTGACTACGGAAAACGTGTTGCTTGAGACAAGGATATCCCCTGCACAAAAACTGAAACTTGGGACAGACGGTTCTGCTAGGGTTTGTGTTAAAATGGTGTCATGCCCTACTGATCTATCTAAGACCATATCAGACTGTAGCCAGTTGACAGACAGCAGAATGGTGCCCAACAACTCCAGTATCAGTCTAGTGGAAATTAATGACTGCATGAACATCCCCTCTGGAGTATTAGCAGATTATACCTTGGACTATGCAGAGGTGGGCAATATTGACCTAACTCATAGAACACTGCAGAGAGAGACTGGGTCCAGACACTGCGAGGACAATCTTGCCTCTAGCAGCAGTCCATGTGAGGCGTTTAGCCCTGATAGTTACCACACGTCCATTCAGCCGAAATCCTTAGACAGTGGCTATGACACGGAGAATAATGAATCCCCAGAGTTTATCTTGAAAGACCTTGAAGGGAATCCAGCCCTCAGCACAAGTGTAGAATCAGACGAGTGTGACATGTTGCTCCAGATGGACCTAGATGAAGATATCAATGTAATGCTCCTGCATCCATCCAGCAGTCATCTACCGCTGATAAGCCTTGGTGAGAGGAATCAGTACAGAGACTCTGCTTATTTTTCTGATTATGACATGGAGAATGACAAGAGCCCCAGTGAAGGGGTCCACATGTTCTTCAATCGCCAAGATGAGGATGATGCCTTTGATCTCAGATCAGAAAAGACATTTGGGAGAGAAGGACGTAGCATGGAGATTGAGAAGGGAAATTACATATCTGTGCCAAAGGACAATAGTGCTGCCCTTAATGCTAAACAATTGTGTCTTAAAAAGACAAACCCAAATCTCTGCCCATCACCTGCATCAGTTCCTATGATATCTATGCTTTCACCCTTTCCTCCACAGATGGGGGGTTGCTTGACCAAGGAGTCAACTCCAGATGATGGTATTGGGCTGGAATCTGATCACTCTGGCGGGGAACCAAACTCTGAATGCTACTCTTCCACAGTGTCTGAAGGTTCTTCCTCAACACAGGAGGCCTCAGGTGTGGAGGAGCAGGCTAACGGAGACACCAGAGATTTTTCCTCAGCAGAGTCACTAGGCTCAGACTCTACCATAGTAGACTTCAGTGGTGAGATAATCCAAGCAGAGGAGCAAGAGGCTTGCAACAATTTGGACAATCCGGAGGGAAGGGAAGGAAACAATGAGGAAATGGAAGATTCAGTGGAGGAAGGTGGCATAGGTTCAGCACTTTCAAAACCAAAACGTGATGAATCCTTGGAGAAACTTCTTCCAGCCTTGCCAGAAGACCTAGATGTTCCAGCTCCACTGGGGAATGGTGAGGAGGCGGATGAGGAGGATTCAGAGGATAGTGATGAGTCTGATGAAGAACTTCGTAGCTACAACATACAGGAGCAGAGTGATGAGAGCGATGAAGAGTTCCCTGTGGTGCCTGTTGTTGTGAGTGATCGTAGCAGTGCACGGCATCTACGCAGCCTCCTCAAAATGCCCTCCATACTTACACAGTCTTTCTTTGATGAGCTGGAGAACAAGAAAAAAGCGGTGTCATTCTTTGATGATGTCACTGTGTTTCTGTTTGATCAGGTTTGTAGAATTATCTTGTGTAGTCTTGAGCTAGTGCTCGGAGTAGCATGTTATTTTCATTTCAGAAAAATATATTGATTTGTATAATATGACTCATAGCCTGTGTCTTGCTGTGTATCGATTCAGGAGAGCCCCACAGGTGAACTTGGGGACTACAGTTTTCCTGTGGAGGAAGAACCCAATGGCCAGGCTTCAGAGGTGGAGCTGCCACAACCCCAGGATATTATCACTGGCCCTGAGGATTCACCAGGAAGGAATGTCTTAGAAGAAAGTAAGTGTTCAATAACAATTCCTGGGTATTACCTCTCGTTTAGTGACATTTCACTAGCCTCTTACCCTAAACAGGTGGGGCATTTCAGTGGCAAGATGATTTTCCATTGATTCAAAGCCCTTCAACATCAGAACCTGGCTCTGAAGAGATTGCTACACCACTCAACTCTCCCGTCAAGTCTCCAGATGAAAAACCAGCACCACCGCTTTCCCGATTTAGTGTCTCTCGTTTTTCCATTACGCATGTGTCTGACTCTGACATGGATTCCATTGGAGGTCAGTTCTGCATAGGCTACGTTCACACTGCAGGTAAATGAGGCTCAAATCCGATTTTTTTGCTCACATGTGACTCAGATCTGTTTTTGTCATAACAGTGTGAACAGCACCAACCACATGGAATCTGATCTTTTCAATTCCGATTTGTGCCACTTCCTTATGTGGTACTAAATCCGATACAGGTCAGATGTTTTGAAATGCAGTGTGAACAGTCATGTCGGAATTCATGCGACTTTTACGGCACTCTAGATCGACATTCATTATAATTCCGCGCTGATGGGAGACATTTCAAAGATTTTACATACCTAAACTTATCAAGACAATTGCGAGAGGTAATCAGTGGAAATTTGATGTATCAGTTCAGAACTCATAAGTATTACAATGACAACTCTATACAAGCAAAACATGAGGGCTCGTATCAAAAGTTTCAAAACTGTGCTCTCTTTTGTCACATCCTTGTCTGTGCAAAATTTAACTGGCTTTTGCAGCAGATCACACTGTATAAAACACATAATTGCTTACTTTATGTCCTCCGTGTTTATTTCCATATGACAGTTTGCTGCACAAGTGTTGTCAAATCCAGTTTCCCTGAGGAGTTAGGCTACTTTTTCCACTGTAGCTGTGGGTTGTTTTTCAAATTCGTGGGTTGATGCAACCCCACTTACGCAATATTTACCCCTGAACATGATTGGGCTAGTTTTGGACTAGTTTTGAAAAGCAATTGGGTGGATTGTTGTTGTTAAAATCTGGAAACCCTGTTTGTATTGTTCTTTTGCACATGTGGGTCAGTTCAGAACAATCTGTTCACACTGGAAGTCTAATATTGGCCACATTTAAAACAACAATATGAACAGCTATACAAAAAAATTGGATCTGAGCAAAAATCGGAATTGATCACTAAGGCTCGCAGTGTGAGACATGGTTGATACAGTTTAGAAACATTAGGTGCTAGATCTAATGATTTTACATTTAAGTTTGTTGCTGTACGCAGGGTTGACATTGAAAGTTAACTAGCTCTCTCTTTTTGTCACACAGGTAACAGTGAGAATGGGGCCCAGGAGTGAAGGGGTCATTAACCCATTTAATGGAAGAGGTGTTTAGAACCCGTATGGTTTGATTTGGTCTCATCAGACTGTGGGCTCTCCTGTATCGCTATATTTGTGTTCTTTTAAACATGCTGGACAAAAGGGTCCTGTCAACCTGATATGCTGTTTGGACACTGTGCCTCATATTGTAGTGGATTAGCCAGCCCTTCCCTTGTGTTTCTAGACAGATGGTGGTTGAGTGACAGTTTTTTGAGGACAACAGTTATAAAAACTGACGAAGAGATCTGTATATCAACATATTTATTATCTATGTATTAGAACATGAGGTATGAAGATTATAACTTATTTGCACAATTCAGTATCAGTATCATGCTGAAATCATCATTTCTTTAAAGAAAATGTAAGAAAAAATGTAGATACAAGGCTGCTCTCCTCATTTGCTTGTCATGCCCCATACTGTGGTTTAATATGTGGTTTAGAGTCTGAAAGATCTGTCATAGTGCTTTACATTTTTCAGGGTGACCCAATGAGCCGCATAAAAATAGAGTAACAACATGTTCTGCCCTCATAAAAGAAAGACCCACATTAATTATTGAGGGTGCAAAAAATGACACACTGAGCCCCTCACCACAAGCTGCTCAAAAGTAATGTTTTCTATTCTTTTAACTAAACTTTAGCTCAGGGGTGTTAAGGGTATGGTACAGAAGTAGATATATTAACAATATAAACTATCACACTTAAACATCTTCATACAGTCTTTTGCTTTATTTTTAATGCCGAAGACCTTTCATACAACTACCTGCACTTTCATTAATAACTTAATATATATTTATACATCTCTTACCCCATAATCAAGTACTTTATCAAAATCAAGATCTTATTCATATATTATTAAAAGTGCTGTTTAATCATTAACTCATTAATACTTCTCTGGTTAGATCTTTAAATCATCAGAATATCCAAAATATTTATGGATGACAGTGATGTATTACAGTACTTGTTTATGCTGAGAAGCAATGACAGTATTGCAGGAGAACAGATGATAACCAGCTATTTTTTTTCGACTATTATGGTAGCATGCATACATATGATAGCTTACATATTGGTCATTCCTGTTATGCAGCAACTCAAACTTTCGGAAATATAAGGCACTTAAACACTTTATAAAAGCTCATGTGCTACATTGTGTGTGTTCTGAGGTCAGTAACTTTATGTGAGGAATACAGGTGCATCTCAATAAATTAGAATGCCGTGGAAAAGTTAATTTAAGTAATTCAACTCAAATTGGGAATCTCGTGTATTAAATAAATTCAATTCACACAGGCTGAAGTAGTTTAAGTCTTTGGTTCTTTTAATTGTGAAGATTTTGGCTCACATTTAACAAAAACCCACCAATTCACTATCTCAACAAATTAGAATATGGTGACATGTCAATCAGCTCAAACACCTGCAAAGGTTTCCTGAGCCTTCAAAGTGGTCTCTCAGTTTGGTTCACTAGGCTACACAATCATGGGGAAGACTGCTGATCTTACAGTTGTCCAGAAGACAATCATTGACACCCTTCACAAGGAGGGTAAGCCACAAACATTCATTACCGAAGAAGCTGGCTGTTCACAGAGTGCTGTATCCAAGCATGTTAACAGAAAGTTGAGTGTAAGGAAAAAGTGTAGAAGAAAAAGACGTACAACCAACAGAGAGAACCGCAGTCTTATGAGGATTGTCAAGCATCCGATTTAAGAATTTGGGTGAACTTCACAAGGAATGGACTGAGGCTGGGGTCAAGGCATCAAGAGCCACCACACACAGACGTGTCAAAGAATTTGTTTACAGTTGTCGTCAGAGGCGTCTTACCTGGGCTAAGGAGAAGAAGAACTTGACTGTTGCCCAGTGGACCAAAGTCCTCTTTTCAGATGAGTCTTCATTTGGAAACCAAGGTCCTAGAGTCTGGAGGAAGGGTGGAGAAGCTCATAGCACACGTTGCTTGAAGTCCAGTGTTAAGCTTCCACAGTCTGTGATGATTTGGGGTGCAATGTCATCTGCTGGTGTTGGTCCATTGTGTTTTTTGAAAAACAACGTCACTGCACCCGTTTACCAAGTAATTTTGGAGCACTTCATGCTTCCTTCTGCTGACTAGCTTTTTAAAGATGCTGATTTCATTTTCCAGCAGGATTTGGCACCTGCCCACACTGCCAAAATGACCATGGTGTTGAGGTGCTTGACTGGCTAGCAAACTCACCAGACCTGAACCCCATACAGAATCTATGGGGTATTTTCAAGAGGAAAATGAGAAACAAGAGACCAAAAAATGCAGATGAGCTGAAGGCCTCTTTTAAAGTAACCTGGTCTTCCAAACCACCTCAACAGTGCCACAAACTGATCACCTCCATGCCACGCCGAATTGAGACAGTAATTAAAGCAAAAGGAGCCCCTACCAAGTATTGAGTACATATACAGTAAATGAACACTTTCCAGAAGGCCAACAATTCACAACATTTTCTATTTTTTGTATTGGTCTTATGTAGTATTCCAATTTGTTGAGAGAGTGAATTGGTGGGTTTTTGTTAAATGTGACCCAAAATCATCACAATTAAAAGATCCAAAGACTTAAACTACTTCAGTCTGTGTGCATTTAATTTATTTAATACACAAGTTTCACAATTTGAGTTGAATTACTGAAATAAATTACCTTTTCCACGACATTCTAGTTTATTGACATGCACCTGTAGAAGAATTGAAGTTAAGATACAGCCAAACTTTGGCAAGGCACAGTCATAATGCTTCTTGACTGCAACTGTTTACATGAGAGCAAGATTTCACTGTTATGTTTATTATTATCAAGCGATTATATTAACGATTTCAATTTGAGTCTGTTCTTCACATAAAGCTACTGTTTGACTTCGTATGAATTAAATACGCTACATTTATGATACATCTATGGTGCTTTGCCATATTTGAGGCTGTAGCTCAGACATTCAATTCTTTGTGTTCCAAAACTTGAATTTAATATATCATCCAGTATATGATATGGGCATGAAAATAAGAGGAAGTATAAGAGGAATGACCCTGGGGGTACTGATGATGATAAGTTTATTGGTGCTTGTCAGGATCAGAACTTTAGCTAAAGTCCATCACCGCAATCAGTCTCGGGCATGAATAACTTTTGCTTTGAATCCGAGAGCTACAGGAACTGATTTCAGGATAAACCAGCGGGTTATCAAAGTCACAAGTGTGGTATTCAGACACACAACCAAGTTAAAGAGAGAAGAGTGACCATCTCGTCTGTGAACAAAGTGTGTTACAAACAATAAAGGCAGCTTCCGCAGATCTGATCCTCCGTCTGTGATGGTGCCTTGTCTCATAAGTGTTAATTTTGTCAAATCCAATAACAAATAGATGTTCAAAAATATACTACAAAATAATTCAGATGGTCCAGACGGCATGTGGGCCTCATGTGTTTCTACAAGTTTTTCTCAATATCTTTTGTCCCTATATGATCAGAGGTGTAACAGAAAAGTTATGGCCAGTTTTACACAATGATCTGTTTAAATGTAATGTACAGCTGTACCTGTCATGCTCTGCCTTGAATCACTGGAGCCCATACACATTTGTGCGAATGCTGTAAGTCACAATCACTGCACTTGTACCCTCGCTTTCTCGCTCTATGCCTTTCAAGAGTTTTATACTGTGCTAAACCTTGCGCCAGTAGGTACTTTTTCTCATTCAGAACATCAATGCTTCATTCAGCCAGCCTGGTTTTGGTTGCCAAAAAAAGGTCAAATTAAAGTGAACTGAATGTAGCGTTGAGGGGAGGAAGTCTGTTGTTTCTGCCTCATAGACGTCGAACCGTATCTCCTCATGACTCATGCCTACTGTACTATTCTAAAATAAACCAAACTATAGTTTGTCCTTGTGCCTGTGACCGTTATTAAAGATTCCATATACATATATAATTTATATGAACATAAATATATACATGTAAATATTTTCAAAATATATAGTTTGTGTGTATATATAAATATATACATAATAAACATACACCGTACACACACATATATTATGTAAACAAAAACTTTTATTTTGGATGCAATTAATCAATTGTTTGACACCACTAATATACATTCTCTCACACACACACACGCACGCACACACAGCATTTTTCTAGTTTGTGAGAAGACCTATTGGTGGTGTTCTACAGCATGTTTTTAGATGATCCAAAGATTTAGCTTGAGGTTAAATGGAAAAACATGAAATAATTTCTAGGTTAAAAACTAAAATTCCAGATTTTTTTTGAGATCTCAGCCATTTGAATATAATTTGAAAGTGCGGCAGTTTACATTTACTTTTTTATTTCAGAAAAGACAAGAATGTTCACATACATTTGCAGTTCTCCATAAATAAGAATAAACAGAAAAGCCAAACATCTTGGTTGTAAAGCTGATCAGACACAACGATCCCACCTTCCTCACATGATCCACAGTTGATGCCCTAATTTATAAAACATGCAATTCATAGCAGTATCTAAACTAGCTGATATTGTATTTTCCTGTAACACTTCGAAAATCTGTGGTTACATATACTGCCCTAGTACTTTTCAGTCCCTCAAGCAGAAACAAATCAAAAGATATATTTACAGAACCTGGAATTTAAAATTTTCACTATTATTCAGCAAGTCTATTTAATAAGCAGTATTGCTCGGTATGTGGAAAAGGAAAAACAGCAGGTGAAGACAAATAAACCCCCTTATATATCTATAACAGTCATTGAAATTTCTAGGAAAAGAACAAAAAAAAGTATAGCAGAAGCAAATAATAGTACGAAAATTAAATGGAACAACAAAATATCACTAAGCCATTCCCTTTACTTACACCAGTGGAGTTACAGATATTCAGAACCGCATTGAGCACAGAACAGCAGGGAAAGGCACAGTTCCTGTGTTGGTGCCACTTGCATGAAAAATTGCATCTAATATAACTGTACAGATCTCGGCAAAGTCAGAGATTCACAGAGGCATCACTAGAACTTTAGCAAAGCACAGTGGTCTGTTTAATACAGAGCAACCACAGCATCAAGATCCCTGCGAAGAGGTTTCATCAGATTTCTGAAATGAGCGATAGAGGCAAGTGCCACAAAATATACATAATTGACAGAAAAAGAAAGGCTTCCCAATAGAACTGCATTTATAGAAATAATATCTACCAAATTACTCACTTTCACATTCATTCAAATAAAAGATCACATGTTTAAACAATCAGGCTTACACTTTCCCTAAAAAAAAAGTACACTGTCATTTCGGTTGTGCCTGATTTGTTAACGAAGAAAACCATTTAGAAAAGCTTTTAACTTTTGAAATACGTGAATTGGTGGATACAAATACCATTAATTATGTAGCTATAGAGTTAAGATCTAATCCTTTAAGAACACAACCAGCTCTATCCTCCTTGTCCTGTAGGTAAATGCATGTGCTCTGCCTCCGCATGCTGTTGCAATGACACAGACAGAACAGAAGAGGGCGACATAATGCAAAGGCCACAGCATAGCCCCTCTAGTAGTAGAGAGGAGCGGATCGGTCGTCCATGATGCTTGGCCTGAAGTAGACCTCCAGGGAACGGTCACTAGATGGAGAGGGGGTGGAAAACAAACACGGTCAGTACGCCCACAACACGTCTCGCGCTAGTGACCCACTAAACTCTACGACACAAACAGTTCGCACTTTGATTTGAGATACAGAAGAAAGGTACTGCTGAAAGGCATTCGATGATTCATTTGACATATACTTATGAACAGGTATCTGGAGAAGAGTTTATGAAGGGTGTTTGGAGCGGGCATGCAAATGGAACAAGACATAGTTACTTCTGTCAGCATTGATAGATGCATGCAAGAGTTAGATTCGGGGTTACCTCCAGCGCCAACACCATTTCCTGGCAACCTATGACCTCTCTGGCTGGTGTGAACTACAGCTCACACACAAAAAGCCAAGGACCAACCAGAGAGGCAGTTGGCGGCATGAGACGAAACAGCTGTAAAGCCCTACTGCCCGTTTAAGCCGCACAGCGAATGAGAGTCAAAATCAAAATTAAAAGAATAAAGGGCATGATTGGTTTGGCTGAGCAGCGATGGAGGCAGGTGACTTACGGAGGTCCTGCAACACTCAGAACCGGGACAATTCAGGACCCAAACTGGAAAGTAAAGAGAGTCCAGGGGTTTGTACCTGAGAGCTCAGCTCAGACCGAGGCTATGCTTGGCTACATTTCCACCGCATTCACATGATTGTTAGTGTTGCACACGATGGCCGTACAGTAGGTTACTTGCTCCGTGACATGGCGCGTTTTTTTTTGGACTGCTCATGGATGACGTCACAGTTTTATGTTCGTAGATGAGTCAATAACACACTTCTAGAAATGACATGGGTTCAAAATATAGTTCAAAATGAAAGGTCGGCCCATAGCAGTTTTGTTAGGAGGTCCAATTAGTAAAGAGATGTGTATGGAAAACAATGAACTCTTGAAGAGCACATTTCAATATCAAACCTTTCACAGTTCTTTATCTAAAATGCTTGTTTATAAAAAACTGACACGTCTTATATACATCTCAAATAGATCAGATCTTAGAAGATAAGAAGAAGAAGAAACGCGAGCAGGCAAGCACAGTCACAGAAACATAGACACGGTCACATAATCATACGGACATGACGTCATGATGCACAAGTACACAAACATTAGGCTAGATTAGAACTATGTGCTCTTCAGGTTCGTGAAACGTTGGATAATATTTGGCCTCAAAAGATGACATTTTATTTGTGGATGACCCAGTTGAGCATGTCTTGTTGGTATGTGGGTGCAAGTGAGAAAGCCTAAAAAACTAAATATTGTTAATCATACATGGCCCAAAATCGTTTATGCCATATTTATTTGGTTTATTTTAAAATGCATATATTTTAATCGAATAACATAAGTAAATAGCATCATAAAATATGAATATACCAATAAAGGTCTTTTCTGCTGATTTGGCTGCAGGTGTGCAGCACCCATTGAAGCGCAATGCAAATACTTGAAAATCCAAGATGACAATTTAAAAATCATCAGAAGCTCATTTGAACAAATGTTTTATTAATATATATATATATATATATATTTATTTATTCCTTTCGTAAAAAGTCACCATACATTCAAGGTCAATGTTCACTATGTTCCTCCTCAGCATGCATATTGTGATTGTTACACTGATTTCTTGTGCATTTTTCATAGTTTGTCTATTTTCCAAGAAAAAAAAGAAAGAATAAGAAACAATAGAACATCAACACACCGAGGACTACACCACAGCTCCAGAGGATCTGTCAGTCAGCGTCCTAAAACTGCATGGAAACATATTACAACGGGAATGTCTTAAGAGACATGGGCTGGTGGCACTTCTGTATGGGCTCAGAATAGGCTCAAATTAATATATTCACATGATATGATACATACATATGTAAACTGATTGATATTCACAAAATACAATTTTATTCACAAAGGCAGAATTTAAAGAGACAGTTCACTCAAAAATGAAAATTCTGTCATTGTTTACTCAACCTCATGTTGTTCAAACCCATAATACTTTGTTATTTTGTTACCTGGAAGGACAGACATTCTCTCAGGATTCTTTAAAATGATCTTGATGTGTGTTTCAAAGATAAACCAAAGCAAAGGATTTGGAACAACGTGAGGGTGAGTTAATGATGACAGTCATTTCATTTTTGAGTGAATTGTGCCTATGGCCCGTTCACAATGCATTTCATTTCAGTGTTGTCCAATGCATTGATCTCCAACTCTCACTTGATTGACTGAAGAGGATGTACTTAATGAAATCAATTAAACAAGCAATCAATCAAATCAAATCAAAATACATGTTGCCATTTCAATCACTATTTTACCCAAAATAGGATTTTGGTATTTTTGTCAAAATGTATTTTTTTCCTCGAAACCTCTCAGAAAACAATACATCCACACTTCAATTCAAATTTATCTATCAGTTCATGAGTTTTTAAATTTGAGAAACAAATTTTGTGAACTAGGTCACACATTTGTGAATCATACTGTCAAAATATTAATTTTTATACTATTCTGATCCCATACTTCAAGGTGTCTGAGGCAGGATTACGGGATTTTTTTTGGGGAAAAGGTTTCTGCTCAGAGCACTTTCCTTTCATGCATGTACGGTGAGTGGATACGTGCCAGTCTGGATAAACAGCACAGTCCCACCCGAGGATTTTGAAGTTCATGCGACCTTCACTCCAGTTTCATAGGTCCACTCTCATTTGGCACTTGTTTAATGAGGGAAAATTTCGATTTTCCTTACAACCGTTCCAATTTCGTGGGTGAATCGGAGGAAAATCTAAGCTTGTTGCGGCACAAAGCGACACAGCCTCTGGACCAGAGGAGCACCAGGTAATACATGAGGGATTCACAAAATGCAAATGCTCTTCAAAAACACACAGAGAGAGTACACTCTGCACAACTAAACCACAAAGAAGAATAAAAAAAACAAACAACATTCCTCATTTGCCATGAGGCTCCCATTACATCTGCTTAGAAAAAACACTGAGCAAGCGCTTCGGAATGAGGAGAGCTGCTCCAAAAGACCAAAGTTGCTTTCTTTTGGCACTTTTACATGAGGATGTCATTTAAAAAAAAACAACCACATTGCAAAACTTGTGCTCATGCATGAAAGACAGGAAGTGGTAAGCAGTCTCTTTGGAGTCCACAGCGATGTCATAGCAGTGTCACTACAGGCGAATCAGAGTCTGTAAAGCAGCGAGGCGAGCAGTTGGACTGCGTTCCGGTCGTTCTTCTCAGAGTTCCCCCCCGACCCACCACACCCGACCGCCACTATCGCCCCGGCAAGACGCAGGGAGGAAGAGAGGACAGAAAGGAGGGATGAGACTGGCCCCTTCCATTGGAGGAGGAGTGTGTGGAGGCAGAGCTTAAGAGGGGAGGGGCTAATGGAAGCAGGGGCGTGGCCCCTGTGCTATCCGGATCTGTGTCTGATAGTCTGTGTTCACACTGTCGAAATCAATTTGCCATCGGAACTGTGGAACAAAGAGAGAAGGAAGCTTGCCAGGTCGGACACATTCAGAGAGAAATGAAGAAAAGACAAGACAGCCACACATGGGCAGGAGTGAAGGCTGTAGGGTGGCTTATTCCTCAACCTGTCTAACATCAAACTACACAGCTACTGAATGTGCCATGAGACAGTAAAGTGCCCTTTTCAATTGACAACTATCAAACTGAAAAGACAAAGGATCAAAATTGTTAAAAGGTCAGGTCAAGATGTAACTCAAACCATCTAGAAATAATTTGGCTTAAATACAATTTACAATCTACAACATAAATCTTTCGACTTGTTTATTAAATCAGGTTCACAGTAATGCACTTACAATTGACGTTTACGAGGCAGGACAATAGTTCACACATACTTTTACAAAAATATAGAAACATTACACGATACAATCTCATAATAATGTTATCTATGTAAATTTATAGTAATACACTGATGGTTAAAAATTTGGGGTCTGTTATGATTTTTTAAAATGTTTTTCAAAGGTCTCTTCTGCTCACCAGGGTGCATTTATTTAAGCAAAAACACAGTAAAACAGGAATATTGCGAAATATTATTTCAATTTTAAATAATTGTTTTCTATTTAAATATATAATTTATTCCTGTCTTGCAAAGCTGAATTTTCAGCAGACATGATTCTTCGGAAATATTTTATGAAAACCATAATAAATATTTTAGCATACTTTGATGAATAGCAGTTTCAAAAGAATTGCATTTATCTGAAATAGAAATCTTGGTAACATTATAGATCTCATTACGGTCACTTTTGATCAATTGAATGTGTCCTCGCAGAATGAAAGTATTCATTCCTTCATAAAAAATGTAAAAAACGTATGACCATGAAAAAAACATTAATCTCAGTAAATTCAGCTCCCTGAAAGGGCTGTTGAATAGTGACAAAACAGGAGTAACACTGATAATGCATTTGAAACTGTACTCTCACTGCAAAAACAAAGGTGCACACAATTTAGCTTTGATTTAATGTATCTGTGTGAAAATACAAGCTTCACATTTCTACATTTAAACCCTTGAAATGAACACATTTTCATTTGTAAAATGAATTCAAATTTTCATTTTTACAATTGTAGGTGCATTACTGTACACAGTTTTTATAAACTGACGGGTTGATATGAAGCTATTTTCTGCTCTCCATATACTTTCAATTGTGCTGAACCTGAAACATTTTTGTAAGTGAACTGAATCTCAACTAGAGACAATGAGTTCAGGGGACACAGACTATGAGCCGCTCCGATCCTGACCTTCATGGACCACACACACAATGAGGTTACAGTGCGGTCAACAACGATGCATCTCACAATCCAACAGCTCATTCGCTCCACTCACGAAAAACAGACAGACACACAACCTTCTCTGGTCAAACCATTTACAATTCTGATAAAACAGGGTTGGTCTCCCAACAACTATCAGCACTACATAGCACATTTAGCATAAGCAAGCAAGAGCTAAGAAAAGTAAAAACAGATATTAACTACTATTCACTATATTAGCAGTACAGTTTTGGCATTTTGGGATAAATTCAAAAAACTTATTCATTATTAAGTGTTGTCATTTCTGTTCATTAAGAGCCGATCTTACCTTGTGGCAAACTGACTGTCATAATCCTCTAGCGCTGGCTGGAATTCGTAAAAACAACATTTCAGTGCGGCTTAGAGGAACAAGACCAGAGTGTATTAAAGGGACAGTTCACACAAAACACTAACCCTGTCATCATTTACTCGCTCTAATATCGCTCTAAATGGAATAATGTTTATAATGTTTCCATTTTATTTTCCTACAGTGAGAAAATAATGTAATCAAGGGCTAATATACTTTCAAAATGAACAAAAAGCACCATAAAAGTGGGCTGTACAACTCTTTTGAAATCATACAACAGTTTTGTGCATTGTTTTTAAATAACAAAACCTTCCCCTTACTCAAATATCAGGCAGAAATCCATGCATTTCTGCAAAATGATACTATGTTGCTTCTTGTACGTACTGCGAAAATGTCAAAGTAAAATGTCTAGAGGGTGTTGCTAAGCGCATTTAGTTTTATTTAAATCTGACAATGCTTTTACTTGGTTGTTGTGCATATCGTGGCAATTGAGGAATGATATGTTCAATGAGCTTTTTCTCTGTCTCGTTTAGGAAATAATGTTACCACCTAAACCCTACTCTAGACCTAACCGATACTGCTAACAAAAAGCAAACATGGAGGGAAAAACACATCTGCTGGCTAACCTTTTTCTTCTACATTTTTTCTTTTTCTAAGCCATTTCTTCTACAAGGCTTTGAAATCTTATTGTGACTCACTGGACTTGCATCCAAACTATCCACATGGCTGGAGCACAGATGTACCAGGTGAGCTACCGAGCAAGCTTACTATGTCAGAAAAGCCATTCATAGGGAACTGGTTGTGGGATGCAAACACCAAAATGTACTAGTTTGCAAATCATGAACTATAGTAAAAGTGTTTTGAGGTCATAGTATTTTGCAAGGAACTGCTCAAATCTATGTTAATCAATAATCTGCTCCTGTAATCACAGTTTGTGAGAAAGGGAATACAAGCTGTTGTTTTTTACAGCCACTAATGCTAATTACAGCTAGAATATGCAGTGAATTGGTATTTCGCTGATGCATTTTTTTTGCCCCTGGGCAACAAGCTTTTGCGTTCCACCGAAGAAAGTCATATTAGTGTGAAACAACATGAAAGTGAGTAAATGATAACAGACATTTTCTTTTTAAGTTGAACTATCCATTTAATACGAAAACCATGCATGTTAATAGAACCCCCCATGCTGTAATCTTAACAGAGCAGATTAAAGAAGAGCTAACGCATAGATTAAGCTTTAAGCAGGGTTGAAAGAGAAAAAAGTGAAAGACATTAGTGAGAGATTCCTGCCTAATGCTAATATGAGTGTGTACCTGTGCGAAGCCTGCCATGCTGTAGGGACGTGGTCGAGTCTGTGCTAGGGTCTGTGCCAACAGTCGGGCAGTCAGACCATAGTCAGGCATGGGCAAAGACATGTCCTCTCTCTCCAGCAGGTTTCCTGTGCTGCTGCTCTTCCCATGGTGAAGACTACAGGATGAAGGTCAGTCAATCATTCATCTTTACACCTGCCATTAACATGCGTTTTTATCTGGCTAGTTTCCCCGCTGTATTTAATTTACCCCTTTATTCCAATGCATCTCCAGTGTGATCAGTGAGATGCAAATATCTACTTCCACCCACTGCTGTTCAAAAGCTGCGATCTGTAAGATTATTATTATTATTTTTTTTTTATAATTCAGCAAAGATGCGTCAAATTGATCATTACATTAATTAGTCAATGAACTTTTGAACACTCTATTGAACTTTCTATTTAGCCTAAATTCTAAGAATCCTAAAAAAATAATAATACTAATTGCACAATATTAAAATGCACTTTTCAGCACTGATAATAACAAGAGATGTTTTCTGAGTAACAAATCAGCATTTTAGAATAACATCTGAAGCATCATGTGACAGAAAACTTTTTAAATTTTAATATTTCACAATATTATAATTTTTACTGTATTTTTGATCAAATAAATGCAGCCTTTTGAAAAACATTTAAAAAATCTCACAGACCCCGAAAGTTTGAACATTTGTGTTGTACATTTGAGGTTGTGTTGACTGAATCGTTTGTGTAAACTCCGTTGTTTCATGTGTTTCCTTTAATTATGAACTCCTTGATAAAGGATGTTAGAAGTGAAGAAACGGGAAGAAAAGAAATGAGCATTCCAACCGAAACAAGATTTCAACCATATCCAAGTGAAATAATTTAATTAATAATCAGATACTATTGATTCAATCCAGTGATTTAATCAAAGCACAGGTGCACAATATCTGTTGTCAGTCAAATCACCAGAGAAGAAGAAGAAAAGCCCAGAACCTGTGGCCCACACTAAGGCAAAATTATGTTTATGATATCAAATATTCCTACATAGCTGATAACTCAAATGTATTTGCATTTTCACCTTCATCAAATATGGTCAAAATCTGTCTACGAGTGATCCGTTTGTGATCCGATTATTGAAAATGCATGTTAATGCCAAGTGTAAAAGAGTGTTTCAGGGTCCTTACTTGACTCTTAACTTCTCGTTGTCACTCTCGGGCATCACTCGGGTGTAGGAAAAAGGAAACCAGCCACGCCTGAAATAAAGAGCTTTTCTTTAGAAACTCCACATTTATGACAGTGGTTAAAACATAGTGTAAAGAATAAGCATACGTTTAATATCTCAGTTTATTTAGAAATACCCTTCTAAATAGAAAATAGATTAAATGGGGAGCAAACAGAGTATAATTCCTCTCACACTACTCTCCTGAGTAAAACACTCGTGTAATCAAATTTATCTCTGCCGAGTCTGGAGAGGACTCACTGTGCACTCATTAACTATACTGTAAGTCTTTGTTTATTGCAACATATTCAAATGTATGCAAATATACAAGTAGTTAGAGGGTGTAGGGAAATATGTCTCATGGGAGCTGGCGGGCGCTGCTAAGCTCTTTTGGTTCGATTCTCATTTCCATGGAAACGGTGACTGATCCAAGTAGGCAGTCTCTCTAGGATTATGGGTAGTGTAGTGTAGGATTTAATAGTTGTCAGCTGGTTCCCATCAAAAATGAGTTTAGTTTCAGATGTTTTTTCCTCAGGAGAAATTAAAACTAAAAAAAGAGAATTAATCATATAGTAAGCGTATAGAATTACATTAATATTAAACTAAAAATAATGCAGGTAGAATGAGAGAATTTGATGAGATATGTTCATATTGAGTTCATAATAAATGTGACTAAGTTTTGTCATCTTAAGCAAATATCAGGGCAGTTTGAGATCTCTTTTGAAAGTCTAGAGGAGACACACGGGATATTTCTAGGGTCTTTTTCTCAGGAGAATCTGAAATGGACAGGACAAGGGACCCAGAAATCCTAGCAATTGAATTAATTAAAGATGTTCAGTACTCATTCGCTTTCATTTAATTATCAACATAGTTTGCATTACAAAATAGATTTCACCCCCCATTCATTTTTGCTGTTAATGTATACATCATTGAGTGCTTACATCTTGTTTTTATCATTCTCTCCATAGTGCCATCCGTCCCGAGCCTCTGGCACCAGCAGGGTGATGATGTCGCCCTCAGTGAAGCTCAGAAGGGTGCTGTTGTCTCCAGCGGCGTGGGAGAAAATGGCCTGTACGAGAGAACTTCCGTTCTTCTCCAGACCAGCCGCCATTGAACTTGACCTGGGTAGAGTTCGTGTCTCTCCTAGAGAAAGATTCAAATACTAATGATAATAATAAAATAAACTTTCTATTTTAACAATTATCTCATTGACTCTTCATGTATTAATTAAATGTACAGGTCCCATGAGGTATTAAGATAAGCTGTCAAATATTTTAGCCATCTAACCACAAATTTTCGATTTTTCTCAATTTGTTGCGTTTTTGTAATTTTTATTATTTTTCTTTCAGCTCATTTTTTAAACTCTATTTTGTCTCTATATCATCTATATAGCTTTATACATTTTTATTTTGGTTTAATGTTAGTATTTCAACTTTAACTAAATGAAAACGATTGCCTTGGCAACTAACTGAAATAATAATGTAATAATAAAACAATAATAATACAATTAAGTAATAATGAATAATACTTTGTAAATATTTAATTTTAGTTATCATTTAGTTTTTAATTTAGTTAGCAATAATAACCCTGTTCTGGGGATGAAAAACGAAACCCCCATTTGCCCAAAGGTAATCCCTGCTGAAAAAAAACAGCATATGCTGGTCATGTATGATTTGAAGCATGGCTGCTGGTTTAAGCTGGTCAAGTGCTGGTCGTAAACTGGTTCTTCTGAGCAGGAGCTAGTTGTTTAGGACCAGCACACAACCAGCTAAGGACCAGCTTAAACCAGCTCAGACCAGCAGCCATTCTTCAAAACATACTTAACCAGCATACGCTGTTTTTTTCAAAAGGGATATGCATTAGGATTGGTTTCTCTTACCCACAGTGGTCTTGTTTTTAGCAGGCTGGGGCCTGCGGACGGGCAGGGTGTTGGAATAGACGTCGCTGACCTGTCTCTGGGGCTGGCTCTGCGTTTGAGACGGATTCTGTGGAGACGGTGGTCTTCCCTGAGAGACCCCAGCCTCCGTCCAGTAGTCATCTCCATGGACCCCCGTTGTCCCGTTCACCAGAGACATGCCATCAGGACCCATTAGCCGCTGCAAGCATATAGATCACCAAGTAAGCGAGGCCAGACACACACACAAGTCTGGATTTTTTTAGCATGGGAGTTTAGTTCAGTTACTGACAGTGTATGTGAGTGAGCTACTCCTGACAACAGGACAAATGCAAGAGTAAAAGAACATTCACTTTGACAGTAGAATCATTTCGTACTTTCTCTAAGGACTTCCACAATGTAGATGAGTTTGTTTCTTCCTTGGAACAGATTTTGATAAATTTAGCATTACATCACTTGCTCACCAGTTGATCATCTGCAGTGAATGTGTACCGTCAGAATGAGAGTCCAAACAGCTGATAAAAACATCACAATAATCCACAAGACAACCAGTCAGAACATCAATTAAAAGCTTGTGAAGTGGAAAGCAACCTTTGTAATAAACAATTTCACAATTAAGGCGTTTTAGTAATAATCCATAATATTGCTTTCTCCAGTGAAAAAGTTAAGTTTGAATGTCTTGATGGATTTTTTTATTATAAACACAGCTTTTCATTTCTTTTCACAAGGCATTAATTGATGGATTGGACTCTTGTTGGATTTTGGATTGGATTATTGTGATGTTTTTATCAGTTTGGACTCTTATTCTGACAGCACCCATTCACTGCAGAGGATCCACTGGTGAGCAAGTGATATAACTGCTAAATTTCTCCAAATGCGATTCAACATCATCTACATTTTGGATGACCTGAGGGCAAGTACATTTTCAGAATTATTTTTTTTAGTTTTGGGTGAAATACTCCTTTAAGGGAGAAGCCCTTAAAACAGATTTTTTGAAAAGAGGGACATAATGAGGGTTGATATGTGCAAAAACCTTATTAACATTACAACGGAACCTAAAATAAAAAATAAAAAAAACATGTCATGACCCCTTTAAACCAGCAGACGAGGCTAGACTTCTAAACAAGCTCTGTGATATACGAGTATCTCTCCAGCAGCAGCACCAACAGACAGAGAGAGAGAGTGCATTATTATGGCTGTGGAGGCTCAGTTATTGTATTAACATTGTGTGAGCGTTCTGCTCTAGCGAGAGGCCACTCAACTAAAACACTGCCTGCAGAAATGAGTTTTAAAGAGGTTGAATCATCCTACGCTCAGCTAATGCTGCAGTATGCAAATGAGCGTTTACTTTTTCACATTAAGACATGAGACACTTGAAATGCTGTTTTGTATATTCTGATCAACAATAAATCCTTGTAAAACAGAAGGCAAATGTTCCCTACTAACCCCCTGATGGCCCAGGCCACTTCCCATGAAGGCAGCTAATTCGGGGGGCACAGGCAGCGGTTGTGCTCCAGGAATGGGATCTGAGATGACCAGGTTGCCCTTGGAGGAGTGTAGAGGGCTGGAGAGGGTGCCAGATCCAGAGATCATCTGCTGGGCGAGCAGCAAGGCCCGGTCAGGCAGCTTGTTGGGGTCTGAACAGGCCTGCTGCCACACTGGGATCTTCTGGGTCAACAAGTCCTTACCCTACAAACAAGAGGAAAATCACCATAGATAAAGTCATTTTGGATGGCATTAGAAAGGTTTGACCATAAATGGTGTGCTAAAATGTATCTGAGTGAGTGAAGGAGAGAGATGCCAGATGTCCTATGTTCGTTTTACACCATTACACTTGTGTATATATATTATTATATATATATATAAAAATTACCATGGTAACTGTAGTTTCTGCAAAAAAATAGGAGTTACTACAGTTATTGTTACTATTTCAAAATCGTGACTAGATTTTTACACTTTCAGAACAATCTGAGTGGTTGCCAAGGTGTTTCAAGTGGGCTGGCAGTAATTGTAGGTGGGGGGAGTGAATAACCAGCGCTCTCTCCACCCTCAATACCACGACTTAGGTGCCCTTGAGCAAGACACCGAACCTCCAACTGCTTCCCGGGCACCGCAGCATAAATGGCTGCCCCCTGCTCCGGGTGTGTGTTCATGGTGTGTTTATTCACTGCTGTGTGTGTGCACATGGATGGGTAAATGCAGAGCACAAATTCCGAGTATGGGTTACCTTACTTGGCCGTATGTCACGCCACTTCACTTCATGAAAGTTAGCCATAGTTCAATATGAGTGGTTCTCAGTAGGTTGTATTCTGGGTTGTTGCTAGGGTATTCTAAGTTGTTTATAGTATATGGTTAAACGTTTTCTGAGTGTTTATTTGTGATTTGCTAAGGTATTGAATTTGTTGCTAGGGTGTTCTAGATGGGTTTTTTTATGTGTTGCAAAGGTGTTCTGAGTGTTTTAATGTGTAGCTAGGGTATTTCAAGTGGTTTACAGCATACTGCTAGGATGGTTCTGGGTGGTTGTTAGTTTGGGGGGCACAGCATATCGGGGGAATATTCTAAATGGGTTTTAGTTATAGCAAAGTTGTTTTAGGTTGCTGTTAGGGTACTGTACTGTTAGGGTGTTCGGAGTGGTTATCTGTGCGTTCCGTGTAGATTTTGTTGTGTCATTAGGGTGTTTTGACTGATTTTCGGTGTGTTGTTTAGGTGCTCTAAATGTGGTTTTCGGTGTGTTATGTTGTTCGGAGTGGTTTTCGATGTGTTGTCAGTGTTGTGAGTGGTTTTCAGTGTGTTGTGAGTGGTTTTCAGTGTGTTGTGAGTGGTTTTGAGTGTGGTGTCAGTGTTTCGAGAGGTTTTTGGTGTTGTGTTAGCGACGTTGCGAGTTGTTTTTCTGTGTTATGGTGTTCTGAGTGGTTTTCAGTGTGCTGTTAGGGTTTAATGAGTGGTTTTTGTTGTGTTATGGTGTTCTGAGTGGATTTCAGTGTGCTGTCAGGGTGTTGTGAGTGGTTTTGAGTGTGGTGTTGCGGTGTTGTGAGTGGTTTTGAGTGTGGTGTCAGAGTTCCAAGTGTTTTTTGGTGTGGTGTTGCGGTGTTGTGAGTGGTTTTCGCTGTGTTATGGTGTTCTCAGTGTGTTGTCAGGGTGTTGTGAGTGGTTTTTCTGTGTTATGGTGTTCTGAGTGGTTTTCGGTGTGTTGTCAGGGTGTTGTGAGTGGTTTTTCTGTGTTATGGTGTTCTGAGTGGTTTTCGGAGTGTTGTGAGTGGTTTTCGGTGTGTTGTTGCAGTTGTGAGTGGCTTTTTAATGTGTTGTCAGGGCGTTCAAAGTGGTTTTCTGGGTGTTGTTATGGTGTTCTGTGTGGATTTTAGTGTGCTGTTAGGGCAGGGGTGTCAAACTCAGTTCTTGGAGGGCCACAGCCCTGCAGAGTTCAGGCTCCAACCCTAATTAAACACACCTGATCCAGCTAATCATGCCTTTTAGGCTTATTTGAAAACTACACGGTTTCTGTGTTGAAGCAGGGCTGGAGCTGCGGCCCTCCAGTTTGACACCCCTGTTTTGGGGTGTTCTGAGTGATTTTTAGTGTGTTGTTAGGGTGACTGTCAAGTAATTTCTGTTCTGACTGTCAACTAATTTCTTACTAGTAAATTAAGCCTCACCAAAAGCATCTATGATACCAGTAGTCTCTAGATATGGTTTGGGTCCCTCCAATAAATCAAGTAAATGGGATTGTTTGCCTTTGTATTGTCCATACGAAAATGAAGACGCTATCAACTGATAGCAAAAGTATTTTGCTTTACATTTCTAATCTAGCACAGTCCTTTCAAGATATAATTCACCTTACATCATATTCATAGCAATTGACTGTTAGTGAATGATTCTGAGCAACTGCTAATAGGTCTCTCACATCTCGGACCACTTACAGTACAGCACACTGCAGTGTGGGTGAGGGGCCTTCGTCTCCGTCCTACCGCCCACTCCTGGTGACTCACGCACACAACACACTCACAGCTTCAGATTCTCCCACACTCGCTCTCTCTCCCTCTTCAGCGCGCCCTTTCTGAACTCTTTCCACACACGCCTCCGTACTGATTAGCTACTGGACAGGATGTTGTTGAAAACTAAGGGCTTCTCTCACCCCTACAGCCTCAACTACATTCCCAGAAGACGTCACCAAATGTCTAGTCCATGATCAGGGTTTACGGTTTAGTCTGAGCAAGTTACACAATGACATATTACAGAAAATAGCCATGTGCAAACATCTCTTCAGCACACACACAAGTATCTAGATGTAAAAAATTTGCATTTAAGCAGATTGCACATGGGTTGAGAACACCTGCTGATGTTAATAACTGCTCTGCTTCCAGACTGGAGTTACAATAATGTGGTTTTACCGCGGGGAAGTGGCTCCGCTATTACGGATAATTGATATGTCAGAAACGGCGTGCATTACTTCACGGGCACTCCTGGAACACAGACAATTGCAGGGGAGAATAAATCTCATCTTTGCAATAAGCCCAAACAAACTGTGCCCAACGGAGATGGTTGTGAGGGTTGATCTTTGGGGATTGCCATGGCAACTGCTGCTGTCTTCAGCCACATTAAAAGGAGAGACTGTGAAAGTACATTGCTGGTGATGCTGTCTATCTTGTACAGCAAAGGAAAAAGCATCTGGGTCTCACCTTGCCATGATAGGCGCTGCTGTTTTTGGCCACGGCACACTGGCGGTCCACCAGGAAACAATATCTCCTACGTTCCTCTGAAAGTGCTGTTTTGTAGCCCTCTGCAATGAAGCTATCCAGCTCACTCTGTTTATTGCTGATGGTCTCAACATACTGAGGAAGATAAAAGGAAAATAAAACTTGTGGTTAACTCATGCAAAAAGCTTGTAAAATACATACAGAAAGTTTCTTTTTGACCTTCCTTAAAAACACTTAAAAAAAATAGCAACCCCAATTTTTTTTTTTACTGTTGTGTGTAATTAATAAATGAATAGTCAAAGAACCATACAGCCAAACTAAGAACCCTACACAGCAAAAATATTTTTTTAAGAAATATCTTATGCTCACATATTTATTTGATACAGAAAAAACAGTAACATTGTGAAATATTATTACAATTTAACAATGCAATTTATTCCTGTGATGCAAAGCTGAATTGCTCCGGTCTTCAGGTCACACGATCCTTCAGAAATCATTCTAATATGATGATTTGCTGCTTGAGAAATGTTTATTATTATCAATGTTAAAAACCGCTTGTGCTGCTTCATATTTCTGTGGAAACCTGTTTTTTTCTGGATTCTTTGATGAATATAAAGTTAAATTAACAGCATTTATTGGAAATAATAAATCTTTCGTAACACTAAAGATCCCTTTCCTCTCACTTTTAAACATTTTAATGTGTGCGTGCTGAATAAAAGTATAAATTTCTTTAAAAAAAAAGTACATTCCCCAAACTTTTGAAAGGTAATGTAAATTAATGACTGGAAAATAAACACTCATTGGGTTTCATTATATAAAAAAAGAGCAGCAAGGATTTTCTTTAAAATTCAACCTTTTGTGCTTAACAGAAACTAAAGAAATTCAAAGGAGTTTGGAAAGATATGAGCAGGCTAAATGATGAGAGCATGCTCATTTGTGGGCAAACAGTCCCTTTTGTGAAAATGAAAAATGTTCTCGCTTCGAATCAGGCTGTTAAACTCTTTTTGGTCCTGACAGGCAACTTCAAGAGAATGTAGAGACTTTTGTAAATAATTGGTTGCCTGTCCTCTTTTAAAGCCTTAAAAAGTATTGTGGCAGTACCATGGTACTGAATGATTACCATGCATTACAGCACTACAAAATGGGTGCTTTTTAGTGTTGTTTTGTCTGTGACCGTACTCCAGATTAAAACCTGAGTAGGAGTGCTATGAATATATTAATGCGTTTTAGATGTCTGCGTGATAGTCTTTCTTATGAATACTAAAAGGATCTATTCTCTAGCAGCTCTCTGCTGATTGGCCCATAATCACCTCACCATCTCTCCCTCTCACATCCCCAGTGGGAACTCTCGGTTCCCGGAAATGTCAGAACCATTACAGAACTCATTATCTCAACAAATCCAGGTGTTTTAGTGCCCTATTCCAATTTACCAACAACAGTACGGGGGGGGGGGGGGGGGGACTCCCCGTTGCCCACTGGTATTATCATGCATTTTGGTTATATTGGCCTGAATGAGACAAGTGATGAGAAAAGCATTATAATGAAGAAAGCACTTTAGACACCATCAAGAATCAATGATGGGAAATACTTCAAATAAAAACACGTGAATGTGAATGCAGAAGAATAAGTCAGTCAGAAATCTGATGGAGCAGAAAATCTCCTACGGTCACACATCGAAAGCTCGACTGCGTTGAAATGAAGATTGGGATGTAAAATGAATGGGCTGTAAAACCAGTTTTATAGAGAGATTTGATGGACTTCTATCTACTTTGGGTTCTGTAGACTGAACTCTCTCAAACAAGAGCTTGTTGAAGACTATTTATCAGATTGAGAATTCGCAAGATAAAATATAACCTTTGTTCACGACTCAACAACAAAATACAAGGACGCTACTGAACAGTGCGTGCAGTTTGAAGTTTTAACCACAGGCTGGTGCTAGTTTTACACCGATGGCAACTGGCTTACATTTATTGAGGAACGATAGAAGATTGAATTATAGACGACATGTAGGTTTTGAGGATTTTAGTTCATATCTTTCATCTATATGCTGATGTAATCCAAAAAATTTACAAAAGCAACTGTTTTTTGCTAGCTAACTTAAAACCACCAAAATAAACAAAACATTTCCCTTACTTGACATAAAATGAAACATTTACAAAAAACCCCCCCAAAAACAACACACCTAATGATTCAATATTTAACTAAAATTAATAAAACAGAAAATATAAAAATAAAACATTCAAAATATGAACAAACTGTTATATACTTAGAATACAGTGTTAATTGATATACAAAATAAATACACTATAGTATATATAAATATATAGTACAAAATATTATGTCCAAAACCTCTTTATACCTAAATAATGTAACATGTTTTCCAGTGAAACAAGCTTACAAAAGCAAAAAACAAATGCATTAAGGTTTATTTTTTTGGGACTTTAAAGTAAGATTTTGCCTCGCAGAATAATAATAAATCAATCAGAGATACAAACTTGCTTTACAGTGCAGATAAAGCTGAGTGTTTTCATTTCTCCTCCAGAATAAAAGCACAGATAGAGTACTGCAGTGTGAAAGAGACACGACAGCACAGGAGGTGAAATGAGGAAAAGCACAACGGAAATCTAGAACATGGGGAATGAGTGTTTGATGAAAAGATGCATTAGAGGTTCTGACAGCAGACGGCCGCGTGGACCGGCATGACGCGGATGACAGGCGTGCTGATGGAGTGACGGATGGAGAAGGCAGGACCCTTCGTTTCAGATATGGAAGCTGTCAGACCTGCTCAATCAGCCACTGTGAAAGATGTTACACGGGTCATGGGGCTTTAGCACACACACTCTCGTTATTAATGGAGACAGTGGAAAGAGGGGCTGGAAGGTTATACTGGTGTTACATTACAGCAACTATGACATAATTATGTATTATTTTATTTAAAATGCAAATATTAATACAATTTATACTTTATTTTCTCTGAACAAAACAAGTATTTTCATTCAGCAGTGATGCATTAAATTGATCAGTAAAGTTACAAAAGATTTATATTTCAAATTAATGTTGTTGAATTTTCTGGTCAAAGAATAAAAAAATTATAATAATTATGAAGATTAGATCAAAGAAATGCTGAAGTATCATGAGATACCGAATACTGGATTATTGATGCTGAAAATTCAGCTTTGCCAACACAGAAATAAATTACATTTAAAAATATATTCAAATAGAAAACGGTTCATTTAAATTTGAATAATTTTTCACAATATTACTGTCTTTGTATTTATGATCAAATAAATGCAGCCTTGGTGAACATAAGAGACTTCTTTCAAAAACATACAACTCTTTACCGACCCCAAACTTTGGACTGGTAGAGTGTGATTGGAAATAAGATGGGAAATGGTATCGGGACATGAGGCAGACCTCATCTCATCTCTCTCACCAAAGGGGCACAATTCATAACTTTAATGTGGAGAAAACTAAAAACCTCACTAAAAACAGCAGTGTTGCATTCTGGGAAATGTCGAACCAGTTCCGTCCAATGTTTATTACGACACAAGGGACATTTCTCTAACAAGTGAAACCGAAGACACATGTATCGCGGGGGAATTCCAGACACAGGTATTGTTATGTTCATGTTAGTGTCAACACTATCTTGAATTCTTCTCCACAAAACGACACCTATTCCAATGAACTGCTCTAACTGCCTAAAATGAATAGTCCGACTACAAAACCACACAAATCTACAGTAGTGTTTTTGAACAGTACTATGCTACTAAAGCAGCAGTTCCATTCAAACGCATTCTTTATCATTCAGTGTCATGATGTATATCAAAGCACCATGGTGTTACCACAGAAAGTTTTCAAAAGGGCATGGTTTACAATCAAATACCATAGTTTCACAGTTATTTATATCCAAGTTCTTGCAGGATATAATTGAACAGGGAAAGATTGAAACCTCCAAAGTGTTTGGTAAGATGACATTTAAACAGAAACATCCATGCACAGCTTGGCTGCATTAAATATGCTGTATGTTTTCTACTAACTTTTGGTATGTGTGGTTTTCAACTTATTGCCAATAACATATTTCCATGAAACGCATTATAAATTTAGCTTGTTTTGTCTCCGATCGTGGTAGGAAAAGCTATATTTTCAAGCATGGTCTAATTAGTAACTAATGACATAAAGTGGCACACATGTGATGAATCTATCCAAAAGGCAAATTGCACTTTTAACCCTATAAAACCCACTGTATCATATTTGATAAGCAAAATTCTAAGGCCTCTGAATCAACATAATCAGAACTTGTAAGTAAAAGGCATTTATTTGTTATATACGAGTCATATTTCAGAACTCTAGTCTCTGAAATGCACTGGTTTTCAAAACGGTCTCCCTCATCTTACACACCCGATTCAACTCATCAGCTCCTTAGTAGAGACTTAAGGACATGAAATGGGTCAGAAAAAGTAAAACAGTTGTGAGAATCCATGATGCATGTCAGATCTGCATAACGTTCAGCAGCGGCAGCTCTTAAAGCAGCCAAAATAACCTAATAACTATGTAACTAATTAGTGTTTGATAACTTTATTCAATTTCTGTGTATTTCCTAATGTTCCAATGTTAACAAATAATAATAATAATGTTACATTTATATTGCACTTTCTAGGCACTCCAAGCGCTTTACATAGTAAGGGGGATATCTCCTCATCCACCACCAGTGTGCAGCATCCAGGATGATGCCACGACAGCCACAGTACGCCAGAACGCCCACCACACACCACCAGACCTCAGTTTAAGGTCTCATCCGAAGGACGGTGCTTTTGACAGTATAGTGTCCCCATCACTATACTGGGACGTTAGGACCCACACAGACCACAGGGTGAGCACCACCTGCTAACACCTCTTCCAGCAGCAACCTAGTTTTCTCAGGAGGTCTCCCATCCAGGTACTGACCAGCTCAACCCTGCTTAGCTTCAGTGGGAAACCGGTCTTGGGCTACAGGGTGATATGGCTGCTGACACTATACTGTAAAAAGCACCGTCCTTCAGGTGAAACTTTAAACCGAGGTCCTAACTTTCTGTGGTCATTAAAAATCCCAGGATGTCTTTCTAAAAAGAGTAGGGGTGTTACCCCGGCATCCTGACCAAATTTGCCCACTGGCCTCTTACCATCATGGCCTCCTAATTATCCCCATACACTGATTGGCTCGTCTGTGTTTTTCTACATTAATTTGAAGATTTAATGCAAAATTATTGCAATTTAACAGTGTATTTAAATAGTTTAATGCGTAATTAAAAAAGTGCAATTAGATTATTTTTTTTAAATAGATTGACAGCACTAATTTTGTATCATTTTTAAAATGTGCCATTCATGTTGTGGTACAGTATCTTTTTGTGGTGAAATCTGATTTTTAAGAATAACTTTAGTTTTATTAGTAATACAAACACTTACTGGACTGAAGCAACTTTTTATATAAAAATAAAGTTAAAATGCATCAAATATGATTTGGCTTTTGAGTAATGTTTCTTTGTTCGCCTCTCAATCATCAATGTGGTGCATTATAGCCATGTTTTGCCATGCCACGCGACTGCATGAAATGTTATGAAAATGTAATTTCAGTTTGGGCCTCTGAATAAAACTCTTTATTCATATGAGGGTGTTTTCCTCCTCCTCAAGCATGAGTTTCATAATATTCTTCCATTTCATATTTTATGAGCCATAAAATCAGCTTGGAAGGATAGAAAGGCATTCAAATATTGTCTTGGGGTTTGAAAAAAGGGGGCTTTGGAGTCAAAATCATTATGCAATGCAACAATTCCATATCTTATAAGACTGAAACATATTATAAATGTATGATGAACTAAATCATTTGTAGTGATTTTACATTTTAATTTGTCGATTTTGTGAGAGGTGGCAAACATTATCAAAATGATCTGCAAATATTCAAACGAAGAACAGCTAAATGTCTTTATTTAAGAATAAAATAATGTAGAATATTTTTAACAAGCAGCGCTCGCAGCAATATTTGGACACTGGCTGTGCACCGAATGGGAAGTGGAATCTATATGTCAAAAGCAACACTCGCGTGCTGTAAAGCACAAAGCCCTCTCAAACTGAAACGCTTCCTGCTGCGTCTCTCGCTGCGTCAGCCTGATATAGCCGCAGCTCCGCTCGTTCCTCTGACATCAGCAGTCCTTCATCCCTCTTCCTCTCCCGGAATAAGTCTCACGCCGGAGTCGTGTGCACAAACAGCGCATGCAAGTGTTCTTCTGTAGATACTCTAATTGCTTTCCCTGAACTCGCTGAGGAGTCCACACCGTTCAGAAGCATGACATGTCTGTTAACGTGCGATATTACAGCGAGCGCCGATGCCGTAGACCTCCGCCGAATCTCATATCCCTCCCGCTGCAACTCAGACCACTCTACTGAACTGAATAATTAGCATCTTCAGAGGGACTTCAGCGACTCAATTCAGCAGCAACAGGAAGAGGGGAAAAAAGAAGAGGGGACTGAGGTACAACAGAGATGTATGTATAAACAGTCGTCTGAATATGCTCAGACAAAGTAGTCAATTAATGCATGTTAAGGGAGCTTTTTTCAATGATTTATAACCCGAGACCCTCCAAACCTCCGTCAGTGGTGTAATTTATGGTAATATGGATGAAGTATATGAATTTATGAGTGTACACTCAGACTTTGCTTTATGGGCCCCGGGGGCTCAACATCAATTGAGTTTTCTTGCTCTTGCTCAAGGCCACATTTACATGTAAAAAGCTCTGATGGAGAAAATTAAAGGTGCTCTGTTCTTTAGAGAAAGCAGGTATTTCAAAAAAATCGATCTTTCAAAAGATCAGAAACAAAATAATATCTATGTATATCATCTAGACATGGAATTAAACAGCATTTGATTGAATGGGCTGTATTCATAGTTGCTGAATGCACACACCCGTGACTAAGCATTATATTTTAATGTGGTGAGGGACTTTGTTGCTTGTCAACTGTAAGGTCTGAAATAAACTCTGAGTAAGCATTGATATTAATACATCAAACTATCAATTGAACATCTGCGTCGGCTTTCTTTTATTAAAGCTAATCCGTAGTTTGTTACAGTGATTTTACCAAGGGTAGACGTGTTCTTAAACTTGACACTTATTCATGAAACAGATATGATTGGATGAGACACATTAGGTAAGTAAACTAAATAAATGTCAAACAGATGATAGAGTTTAATTCTACACAACCGTTCAAAAGTTTGGGGTCCGTAATATTTGTTAATGCTCACCAAGGCTGCATTTATTTGATAAAAAATACAGTAAAACAATAATATTATATATATATATATATATATATATATATATATATAACAATTTAAAATAACAGTTTTCTATTTGAATATATTTTAAAACAATTTATTCCTGTGATGCAAATCTGAATTGTCAGCATCATTAATCCAGTGTTCTATTCAATGTCACATGATCATTATAATCATTATAATATGCTGATTTGCTGCCTAGGAAACATTTATTATTATTATCAGTGTTGAAAACGGAATGTATTCAGGATTTTTGATGAATAGAAAGTTAAAAAACAGCATTTATCTGAAAAAATACTATTTTATATAATTATTAATATCTTTATCAGGGACTGCATTACATCCTGCAACACCTCGACAAACCTGGGAATTACGCAAGGATCTTATTTGTGGATTTCAGCTCAGCATTCAATACCATCATGCCTGACCTTCTCTCAGACAAACTCACACAGCTCTCTGTGCCCACCTCCATCTGTCAGTGGATCACCAGCTTCCTGACAGACAGGCAGCAGCTAGTGAAGCTTGCAAAAACTCACATCTAGAACTCTCACAATCAGCACTGGCGCCCCTCAGGGATGTGTTCTCTCCCCACTGCTCTTCTCCCTCTACACCAATGACTGCACTTCACAGGACCCCTCTGTCAAGCTCCTGAAGTTTGTGGAAGACACTACAGTCATCGGCCTCATCAAGGATGGAGACGAGTCTGCGTACAGACAGGAGGTGGAGCAGCTGGCTGTATGGTGGAGTCTTAACAACCTGGCGCTAAATACTCAAAACTGTGGAGATGATCATGGACTTCAGGAGGAACCCCCCTGCACTCCCCCCACTCACCATCATGGACAGCACTGTGACTGCAGTGGAGTCATTCAGATTCTTGGGAACCACCATCTCTCAGGACAATCACATTGACTCGATCTGAAAGAGGCCCAGCAGAGGTTGTATTTTCTTCGCCAGCTCAGGAAATTCAACCTTCCACAGGAGCTTCTGAAACGGTTCTACTCTGCCATCATCGACACTGTCCTGTGTTCATCTGTAACTGTTTGGTTGGGTTCAGCTACCAAAACAGACATCAGAAGACTACAACGGACAGTCAGAACTGCTGAGAGGATTGTCGGTGCCCCTCTGCCCAGCCTCCAAGAACTTTACACCTCCAGAGTGAGGAAAAAGGCTAAGAAAGTCACTCTGGACCCCTCACACCCAGTCCACTCTCTCTTTGAACTGTTGCCCTCTGGCCGGCGCTACAGATCACTGAGCACCAAAACAACCAGACACAAGAACAGTTTTTACCCCAGGCCATATCCCACCTGAACAACACACAACACACCCCAGTACTGTACATCTGTAAATAACTCATCAAACCTTCATCCGTACATACAGTCATGGTCAAAAATATCGGCACCCCTGGTAAATATGATCAAAGAAAGCTGTGAAAATTAATCTACATTGTTAATCCTTTTGATCTTTTATTAAATAAAAATCTAACATTGCATTGGATAATAAGAATTTCAAATGGGGGGAAATATCATTATGAAATAAAATAAATTATCAAATAAACTTTGGACACAATTATTGGCACCCCTAGGAATTAATGAGTAAAATAACTCTATATTCCCATTCATATTAACAATTTTGAGCACTCCAGGGTGATTATGAACATGAAATTATCCAGCCATGACTTCCTGTTTCACAGAAATATAAATAGGAGGGAAAATAAAGCCCAAATTCCCTTAATAATCCATCACAATGAGAAAAAACTAAGAATATATTATTTCTGATGTGCAGCAAAAGATAATCGAGCTTCACAAATTAGTGAAGTGGCATTAAGAAAAGAGCTAGAGCAGTGAAAATAACCATTTCCACCATCAGGGCAATAATTAACAATTTCCAATCAACATAAAATGTTATGAAACTGCCTGGAAGAGGACGTGCGTCTTTATCGTCCTAATGCACGGTGAGGAGGAGAGTTTGAGTGGCTAAAGACTCTCCAAGGACCAGGGCTAGAGAATTGCAGAACATAGTTGAGTCTCTGGGTCAGAAAACCTTTAATAAAAACTGTCAAACAGCCCCTACATCACCACGTGTTGTTTGGGAGGGTTTCAAGAAAAATTATCTGTGCTCATCCAAAAACAAACTCCAGCATATTCAGTTATCAGACATGACTGGAACTTAAAATGTGACTGGCTTCTAGGGATGGGTACCGAAACCCGGTATTTAATCGGTCTCGGGGCTAAATTATAAAAGACCGGAGTATCGATAAGCTCTGACGTTAACGGTTCTGTTATCGGTACTGGAGAAATTAAGAAAACACACATACATTTATTATTGCTATATATATATATATAAATACACATTATCTTGCAAATTCTATCCCGCCAGAGTCACCAGCTGTTTTTATATGCAATAATATTCAAACCCTTGTCTATGATGCATTTTTGCTATTCCCAAATCAGAAGCGCGATCGCTCACGTGGATGAGTTCAGCACGCGCAACATAAGCCCTGTTTATGATAGAAGATAACTAACCATTAAACATGCTTACACTTTAGGCCTGTGGCTGTTATATTAAACTGAGTTTATGTAATGTTTTTTTTTAGCTTCTAAGTATTATAGCCGCGTTTCTAAACACAACTTCCTTCTCTTCACAGCGGCGCGCATTCATTCCTCCCTGACCAAAACTTAACGTCAGAATCAGATCAATCGTCTGTCGATTGTTGTAAAATGCCATCTTTACAGTTACTAAATTGCTGGACATGTTTGATAATAAAACGTTGAAAGTACAATCCGCACGAGAGACACTGTTCCCCAGGCTGAAGTGTGTGTGCATGTGTGTGTGCGTGTGTGTGCGCGTGTGCGGCGCGCTCCAAAACAGACAAGCAAAGTACACTTTGAGCTTCGGGCGCGTCCAAACGATCAAATACACACACAATATGTAACAACGGACGGCTTGGAGAGTATTCACTTAAACACAGTTTATATCTTAAAGTGAACGAGAACAGTTGGGAGAAAATTGTGTGTCAATATTTTGTCTTAGTGGGAACAAAGATGGAAACAATGGAAACAAAGATGAAGTTCTCAAGGTGAATGCATACCTTGACTCTAGGGGTCAAACAACTAAAAATCAAGTCAGAAATCTTGGGGTGATTCTGGAGGCAGACCTTAGCTTTAGTAGTCATGTCAAAGCAGTAACTAAATCAGCATACTATCATCTCAAAAACATTGCAAGAATTAGATGTTTTGTTTCCAGTCATGACTTGGAGAAACTTGTTCATGCTTTTATCACCAGCAGGGTGGATTATTGTAATGGTCTCCTCACCGGCCTTCCAAAGAAGACCATTAGACAGCTGCAGCTCATCCAGAACGCTGCTGCCAGGATTCTGACTAGAACCAGAAAATCTGAGCACATCACACCAGTCCTCAGGTCCTTACACTGGCTTCCAGTTACATTTAGGATCGATTTTAAAGTACTTCTACTCGTTTATAAGTCGCTCAATGGCCTAGGACCTAAATATATGTCAGATATGCTCACTGAATATAAACCTAACAGACCACTCAGATCATTAGGGTCGAGTCAGTTAGAAATACCAAGGGTTCACACAAAACAAGGGGAGTCCGCTTTTAGCTATTATGCCGCCCGCAGCTGGAACCAGCTTCCAGAAGAGATCAGATGTGCTAAAACATTAGCCACATTTAAATCCAGTCTCAAAACTCATCTATTTAGCTGTGCATTTGTTGAATGAGCACTGTGCTACGTCCGAACTGACTGCATTGTATTTTATGTATAATCATTTTCTATTTAACTGTTTTAAATCTCATTTTAAATCAATTTCTTTATCATTTTAAAACTCCTTGTTTTATTATTTTTAACTTCTTGTTTTTATTGCTGTGAATGATTATTTCACTTTCTTTTATGTAAAGCACTTTGAATTACCAATGTGTATGAAATGTGCTATACAAATAAACTTGCCTTGCCTTGCCTTGCCTTGCCTTAGTGACCGATTGGAGCTTCTTCAATGTTAATCAAAGAACAAAATACAAAGACAAAATCAATCACAGCTCTTAATCTGAATAAAGTAATAGCTTTAATAAGCATTAATCTATCAATATATACAGTGAAAACTATGCAGTGTTCATTTATATTTTATCACTTTTAGATTTATTTTGTAGCTATTATCTGAACATTAATGTTAGAAGACCATCATAGATAAATGAAAGCACTGTGGTTTTTTTAATTTAATTTGTACATTTGTTTTATGGTATGACAAATGGTATATTTGTCAGTTTATTTAACTTTGTTTCTTTGTTCATGTTCTTTAATTAAAATTCATGTTAATTAAGCTGCTAATCTATCATAGAAATATATATTTCATACATATATGTGTATGTATGTATGTATGTATATATATATATATATATATATAAATATATATAAATAACAAAAAGTACCGATAAGAATACAGTTAAAGTACCGGATCGATAAGCAGTATCGATAAGAGTAGTAATACCGTTAAAACCTTAACGATACCCATCCCTACTGGCTTCTATGGTCAGATTAAACTAAAAATGAGCTTTTTAGCAGCAAACACTCACGATGGGTTTGGTAAACCCAGGGATAACAAAAAGGTACCCCATGTGTACAATGAAATATACTGCTGTATTTTTGATGTTGTGGGCCTATGCTGGAGGTCCTGGATATCTTGTTTAGACACATGGCATCATGGATTCTATCAACTACCAACCGATGAAAAATCCATAAGTGACGGACTCTGTTAGAAATCTTATAATGGGCCATGTCTGGATCTTCCAACTGGACAATAATCCAAACACAAACCTAAAAAACAACTCAAAAATGGGTCACTGAGCACGAAACCAAGCTTCTGCGATGGCCATTCCAGTCCTCTGACCTGAACCCTGTAGAAAATGAGTGAGGTGACCTGAAGAGAAGAAGTATGGAGTCATGGAGCTGTGAATATAAAGGATCTGGAGTGATTCTGGATGAAGGAATGGTCTCTGATCTCTTGTCAGGTGTTCTCTAACCTCATCAGTATTATAGGAGAACATTTAGAGCTGCTAAACTGGCAAATGGAGGTTTCAAAAAGTATTGAATAAAAGGGTGCCGTTAATTGTGGCCAATGTGTATTAGAGAAAAACATTTATTTCATAATGATATTTCCCCTAATTTTAAATTCTTATTATCCAATGAAAGATTCGATTTTTGTGAATTTTCAAAATAAAATATCAAAAGGATTAACAATGCAGATTAATTTTCACAGCCTTCTTTGTTTATATTTACCAAGGGTGCCAATATTTTTGGCCATGACTGTAGGACACATTCATTGGACATTTTTGTAGATTTTTATTTGATTACTATTGTTATTAATAATTATTGTCTATTCTCTTCATTATTAGAGTTTTTATTTCCTTAATTATATGTTGTCTGCACTATGTTTGTACTTTCTGTACTTGAAGCTTCTAACACCAAGACAAATTCCTTGTGTGTGCAAAAACACTTGGCAATAAAGCTCTTTCTGATTTTGATTTAATTTCACTTTTAATCGCTTTAATGCAGCATTGTTGAACAAAACTATTAATTTCCTAAATAAATAAATAATACAAATTAAAATTAAAATCTTAGGTACTCCTTATTAAACTTTTGAATGGTAGTTTATATTGAAAGTATTATAATTTTTGTGACCATTTTATGAACAACTCATGTAAAACGTGCCTTAACACTGGTAAAAATCACTGCATGTAAGTCATGGCCTCTTGTGGCTTTAGTTTACAAAATCACAACACTCAAAATGTTTGCGCTCTCTGAGGTGAGTGAAACTCGGCTCAACCTGAGCTCACTATCTGCAGGGCATCTGGCAGTAGACGGACACATTTACTGTATAAACTCCCAGCAGCGCTGCATCTCAAACCACCCAACAGCAGTCACTGACAGATACCTGCTCAAACACGCTCACAGCCTCAGGGGGATATCAGCCGCACTCAGGGTTATCGTTATTATCTTTAGCTAGTAATACAAAAAAAAATTACCTACTGTGAAGACTTTTGTATACAGTTTTTAATGAATACCACCTATTATGACAGTGAAAACTGTCTGCAAATGTATTTAGATAAAAAGTGTAAACTTGGCAAAGAATGAAAACGGAAGATATATCAAGCGTAGCATTAGTTCTGGCAGGTCACGTTAGTCAAGCTTGCATCAGCTGACTCTCAGCCGATTCACGTCTACCTATAGGAATACGACACCAAATCTAAACTTTCCTATATAAGGTCCTTCAGTATTATCAGCAGCTTTAGCGTTGCTCAATAGAGAATGACCCTCCTCCATCCCAACTCCTCCTCTGATCCAGTCAGAATTTGATCTTCTGATTCTCTTTTGAATCAGGCTAAAATGTGTATATTAAATTATTATACCGCCAATCTGAACTGTATGCTAATTGTCAATCATCTTTGACGATAGTGGTCCGGACAGAAATCCAATTAAATGAGAAAAATATAAAAAAATAGAGATTTTTTTGATCAGTGTTAGATGAATTAAATGTGGGGTAAGTGACTTCAGGTAGCCAATTTTGAGCCAATGTCTACCCCAAAAGGGTCTCTCCCCTATTTTGATAGCTCCGCCCCACACATACGTACGTATTCCAGGCAACGATTAGTTCTGTGAAACAAAGCAAAACCAATGTTACTCCTCTATCGAGAAGAAACAAAGCAACATCGGCGTCCCATCGCAGGCCTTCCTGTTCCTTGAGTTCTATCCAGCGCTGCGGCGCGACAAAATACTGTAGAACTCATTATAATCAGTGATGCTGTCTACACTGGATGGGACACAACAAATCCCGGACAGTAAACTGCTGCCGCGTTCTATTTACGACGTATTGACAAATTTCAAATGATTTTCAATGGTCGCTTTGTCGTATCCAGTGTAGACAGACTAGCTGCTGTGGCGCGGCGTGTACACACGGTGTTAGCCTTCCTTTGTTCCGCAGAGGTTTTCCGCTTTAGTTTTTTATCCGCCATCTCTATCTTTCTGTCATCGCTCGGCTCGGCTAATGTCCATCATGTGCACTGAGCACTCTCTTCTCCGGAGTCCGGATCATGAGTAGACCCGCCTCTTACTGCAGATTGGCTACAAGTTTTTGACTCCATTTTCTAAAGCGTTTTTGAAAAAATACATACCCCACCTTTAATTTAACTACACTTGGTTAGATATAATTAGCCAATAAGGTAAGAACCAACCGTTCTTTTCTGGTTCTAGTCAGAATCCTGGCAACAGCGTTCTCTATGAGCTGCAGTTGTCTAATAATCTTCTTGGGAATGCCGGTGAGGAGACCATTACAATAGTCCACCCTGCTGGTGATGAAGGCATGAACAAGTTTCTCCAAGTCTTGACAGGAAACAAGACATCTAATTATTGCAATGTTTTTGAGATGATAGTATGCTTAATTAGTTATCGCTTTGACATGACTACTGAAACTAAGGTCTTGACTCCAGAATCAGATTTCATTGATTTTTAGTTATTTGACCCCTAGAATCAAGGTATACCTTGAGAACATCTTTGTTTCCAGATGCAATGACTTCAGCTTTCTCCTTGTTTAACTGAATAAAGTTTTGGCACATCCAAGTATTAATTTCATCAATGCATTGGCAGAGGGAGTCAATGGGGATAAGGCTAGGTAAATCTGGGTGTCATTTGCATAGCTATGAGGCAATTGGATTAATTCTTATTATTTGACTCAGTGGGAGCATATACAGGCGGACCAAGAGTGGTGCAAGAATTGAACCTTGTGAGACTCATCTCATCTGTCATGGATGTCCACTTAAACTTGCTCTCCTACACTCACACAATAACCTCTCCCTTCCAAGCATGACCTGAACCATTTGAGGACCATCCCAGAAAGCCTGACCACGTTTTCCAGGCTCTCTAAAAGAATGACAGTGTCAAATTTAAAAAAAAATGTAATGATACCAGCATTTCCCACAAGCATTTTGAGCGCTTACACAGATACACATGGGAGCATTTGAAAGCCACATCTATTAGTGGATCCCTAAAATACAGTATCTGCACATAAACTGATTCTCTTAAAGAGGAAGCTTTCAAACACTGTGTATCTGTGTAAGCACTCGATAAAAAAAGCATGAAGCGATAATCATTGTAGCCAATCAAAGTCATATCTGTTGAGCATGTGAACACACTGGCCAATCAGAGGTGTTTAAGAACCCGCTCAACAGCATTCAAAATGCTCGTGGGAAATGCTGGTATAGTCACATTTATAAATTTCAGTACTGACTGGTACCAAAGTCGCTACTTTTGACAACACGTGAATTATTTTAATTCGTTTTTTAAATAATCATGTTAAACAGCAGAATTCCAAGTGAAAAACTACATTATCCACAATTCTGCAAAGAAACCTCCACCAATCATAGAACTGTGACCCTCCCATGAAGCACTCTGAATCACTCAGAACTGCACGTTGTAACATCTTCTCACAAACTACTTCAAAATTTTTACATGTATATGCAGCTCAATAATTATGTTTAACTGCATTAATTGAATGAGCACTGTATCACTGTATCAACTTATTTATGTATTATTTTGCTTTAATCTGCTTTTAATAAAATTTTATTACATTCTAAATTCAATGTTTGTAATACATTTGTTCTGATTATTTTAAATCTTTATGTAAATAACTTATTTTAACTACCAGTGTATGAAATTTTATATAAATAATAATTCAAACAAATAAAAAAAACATTCTTGTCATATTTTGCCATAACTAACAGACTTGCCTTGCCATATTTTGGAATAAACTAAATTCATAGCTTCTGTATACATAATCAACCTCTTTAAAATCGATAGATATCCATACTTTTTAATGTGATTATATGATTTGCAATGCTTCATGGGATTGTAGTCCTTTCCCTCATTAAAAGACATTAAGTACAGTCCTGTAATTTGTCTTTTTCTTCTGATTTCAAAACATATTTTTGCTTCAAGTGAAAGCTCGTAATGTTGTGATTCACCTAGTTTCTGGTTGGTTTGGTTCATGGCTTATAATTTTTACTGAAGACCTTTTAAGAAAAATCCTTACAGGAAAAACAAACAGGAAAAATAATCCAGGACCAAGGCAGCTGAAAAAGAAGACAGCTACCAAACTAACTCCGAAAATAAAATAACAATTATGCTCAAAACTACAACTTTTATATTTTATTAAATGGAAATTCCAAATAAAACTAACTAAAAACACACTGGCAGAGCTACATTTTTAGGAAGTGTGAGCCGATCAGATACCATGGCTCTGTAATGAGGGCCGTTCTTTCACACCTGGCAGAGCGAGTAAGCTTCCTGAGAGCTCTGGGCCGGAGAGCACATGCACTTTGCTTATTGATCTATGCCAGGTCACCACAACCCCGCTGTCACAGTGTAAGACTCCTCTCAGCAGGCCAGCATTCACACACCGCAATTAATATGGCAGATTGAGGTCTACTCGTGCAGTTTAGACAGGGAAGAAAGTCAGTAAAAACCAACATGATGTTTGCGTGTGTGTGTGTGTGTTCAGCGCAGCCTCTTATCTGATATGCCGCAGCGCTGTTTGTATACACACCTACGGTTTTCACCCACCCATTGTGTTCTTTCTGCCACGAGAGGCTCCCAGCACTTCTTACATTCAGACGCCGTTAACATGATGTAGGTGGTCTCACTGAAACAGTGCCTATCCATCCACCTCCGTCCCTTTCAAAGGATTCGACGGAGCCCACAGTGACACGCTAGCTCTGTTCACAGCCCGTGGCGACGGCGGCAGTGTGGAGGCTCACCTGCAACTCCTTCTCGCCGTACTTGGAGGGGTTCTTGCTGCCCTGGCTCTTCCTCCGCAGTTTCTTCAGCTCACCCTGGCATTTCTCCAGACTCTCTCCTTTGTTTTTGTGCTCAATCTGGTACTTCTTAAGAGCCGCCTTCAGGAGGAAAAACACAGGAACATAGTTGGTAAATGTAGAAATCATCCGACTGTAGCTACTGCATTAAGAAAGACATGGGAGTCAAAGCCCACTAGTCCACTAGTCAAGTCATGTTCCAAAACACTCGCTGTCTATTGCCTTACTCTAAACAGCCTACATAGACAGGAACTTACTTAATGGTCACTAGTGTACAGTACACAGATAATGCTCCTGACAGAATTCACATAATATCACAATACAAATGTGATTGTTCAGTACTACTACTACCAAGATTAATGATAAGATTAATGTATATGTATGCATGTGAGTATATGTGATTTTTATAAGCACAGTCCCAACCATTAATTTTTATTATTATTATTATTATTATTAGTGTAATATAAATGCTTTTATTACTAGATCACAATCAATTGTGATATTATAACTGTCAGATTCACTTGTGAGTGAAGTCTGGTCTATACTGAAATAATAATAAATCATCATCATCATCATCATCATCATCATCATCATCAACATGCCCATAGTGTTCATTATAACACTAAATACTACATTGTATATATACACAAATATTAAAAACATAAATCATCATTATTTTTGGATGTAAATGTTATAAATTATTATTGTTTTTAGAATATGAATTATAATCAAACTATCATAATTGAAGTATAAACATATAATAATTGTGAATTTGTGATGATTTCACAAATGATTTTCTAATTTTATCAGTATTTCTCAGGGTTGATAAAGTCTTTACAATAAACATTTCACCATTTTTCTTTTCAATCAATTTAAATGGACTGTGACTGTCAATACACAAACGTACATATATTTAACTTGACATGGCACCTTCATGACCCTCATGCCTTAAGATGCTGGAAAAAGTTAGATGTGACGCAACAGCAAAGCAAAAAAAAACCCAGAAGGTCTGACTGGTACATACTGTATATAAACTGAGCATCAAACCCCAGTCTCACACGTCTGATTCATCTGTTGAGTAATCAAGTAAAGTGACTCCCAGTTCTGGGATTGTCTTCTCAAAGAGGGACACTTGCGATGCTACTTACAGTTTGGCCAGAATATCTGAGCAGGCAGCATAGGTCTGCCAGCAACTGTTAAGAACAGCCTTCAAGTCATGATCTCTTCATGATGCATTCAAACGCGGTCTGGCCAGGCGTTTCACTGGGGTCTGGAGCACAGCTAAAGGTCTGGGGTTTCAGGGCAGTGCGTTCTGATGTCTGCTGAAGAAAGCAGCAAAGGTCTCCAGTCCCAACCGCACAAGATGGCTCACGGCCATATTCTGGAGGCTGATACACTTTTGGTTGAGAATTTCTAGATATACGAATCGTCACACATCCTACACAAGGTACGCTTAGAGAATGATCTCTAGACTACACATCTTTAAATAGTCTGGCAACTCGACCAGATTCTTGCGCAGCAGCAAAGTGTCTACAAAGACAGCGTTACATGCGAGTGATGGAGCAATCGCTCAATCTTTGGCGGGAGAAAGCAAGATTCTGGTTCGACAGCCATGATCCCCTGTTCTCACCACATGAATGATTTACAAGACATTACAGGAATAAATAAAAATCAGGTCTGACGGATCAGGATTTCTCCTGCAATTTAAGAGATGGAGCGTGTGGTGTGGTTGGTTAACTTCAGTTAATTTGATTTGCTTATTTGTTAAGCTTGACTTGTTGTGGGAAGAACAGAATATATATTTGAAGCATTTTCTTCAGACTAACAAGCACTAAATCAACCTGTTATTTTACTGTGAATACTTATAAAAGGGTGCTCCTATGGTGGTAGCACAAAATGGATATCATAAGAGTCATCCAGACCTAAACAGAGATCTCACAATGGACTCCGGAGCAGAGACTCGACGTGTTGCACAGAATGTGCGGACAGAGAGAGAAAAAAAAAGTGTTTGGTTTCCAAGGGGAACGACCGCAGACCGCTCTCTCCAGCACTGAATAAGGCAAGACGGCAAGGGTTTAATTTTATCTGAATACAATGTGATGACAAGCGACGCCTAATCCCAGTCGCCCAAACACCCCCAATGAACTGCTCTACACAGCTCCTCTCCAACCCACTCACAGTCTAAAGATATCTCTCTCAGCACTGCTCCAAACACTTTAATCTGCCGCTAACGGTGCACTTTCATTTGTTGGAAATAGTGGAAACAGGAGTGATGGGAAAACAGGGTCGCTGCTAAACAAGAAAACAAGATGTATTTCTACAAGATCTATGGGTGTGTTTGGAATAGCATACTTACTACTATAAAAGAAGTCTGCGGTATATATATATATATACACACTGTGTAGTAAACACAATTTTTCTGTTATTTCTTTTCTTTTCTGTAGCACCACTAGTTGTGTTTGAATCAAGGAAACACGTGTACTGATAAGTTGCTTTGCATAAAATAATATGCCAAATGCATAAATGTAAATTGTTTGCAAATAATCTTCTACATTTGCCAAAATGTGGAGCATGTAACCAAAGCAGAGTTAGCAATGTCATCCAGTATTTCTTTTTTTTTTTTATTCTTGGCTCAATATTTCATCAGACTTCCAAGATGACAAAATGTAAAAAGAAATTGGCTAAATATCCATATTTACATTACAAATGTTTGGCATAAGATTTTTTTTTTTTTAAAGAAATTAAAATATTGTTATTCAGCAAAGACACATTTAATTGCTCAAAAGTGACAGTAAAGACTTTAACATTGTAACAAAATATTTATATTTCAAATAAATGCTGTTCTTTTGACCTTTCTATTTAAATAATTCTGCAAACAGTTTCAATGACAACAACAACAAAAATATTAAACAACTGTTTGCAACAATGACAATAATAAGAAATACGTAGTAAATCAGCATATGTGACACTGGACCACAAAAGCAGTCTTGAAATAGTCTCCACTATTAAAAAATCTGGAATCTGAGGGTGCAAAAAAATCTAAATATTGAGAAAATTGCCTTTAAAATTGTCCAAATGAAGTCCTTAGCAATGCATATTACTAATCAAAAATTACTTTTTGATATATTTACAGTAAGACTTTTTATGAAATATCTTCATGGATCATGATCTCTACTTAATATACTAATGATTTTTGGCATTAAAAAATATCGATCATTTTGACCCATACAATGTATTTTTGGCTATTGCTACAAATATACCCCAGCGACTTAAGACTGGTTTTGTGGTCCTGGGTCACATATTAGAATGATTTCTGAATGGATCATGTGACACTGAAGACTGGAGAAAATGCAGCTTTGCATCAAGAATAAATTACATTTTAAAATATATTCAAACAGAAATTAGTTATTTTAAATAGTAATAATACTTTAAATTTTGTACTATATTTTTTTAATCAAATAAATGCAGCCTTGCTGAACATAAGTGACTTCTGGATAATTTCATTCCAACAGGGATTTAACTAGTGCTGGGCAACTATTAAAAGTTTTTATCGCGATTAATCACATGATTGTCAGCGACTAATTCTGATTAATAACATTGTTATGCACAAAATTAAATAATGAATTCAAAAGTAGTGTATTGTGCACTTTTGTCACTTAAAAGTACTGTAGTATCAACAAAAGTGCAATAACATTGTTTGCAAACACTTAACAAATAAGATGCTTTTTTACGGCAGTATTCCTTTTACATAGTAACATTAGAAGTTAAAATATTTCTTGTAAATCTCAACTTAACCATGAATCTAATTTAAAAAAAATATAAAACTAAAGCTACTTGTCAATGCCAGGGCAAAAAAAATATTTTATAGTTTGTTATAGAAAAACAAGTTATGCTCAGAGTCCAGAGCCTTGATCATAACATTGCAACAGCCACCTTCCGAGTAGAGACCTGCACTCCCGCGGGACCCAAAGCAGCAGAGCGCGGTTTGTTTAGCTGGCCCTGGCTCGGATAGAGGAGGTGGGCTAGAGCACAGTTCAGTTTGGCTCGGGTGCAGTACACATGTAGTGTGAGCGCTAACCGCACCGGAGCGCGGAACTTCTGATACATGCAGCGTGATTGCGTTAACATTTCTTAGCGCCAAAAGTGATAAGATTTGTAAAGCAATATATTGTGAGAGGGCCGTATGTCACCGCTTCCCAAACAACTCGAAATAATAAACCACAAAAGTTAACAAAACAATGCACTCCACTGTGCTGAGCGAGAGCGCTTCTCTGCTGTCTTCACGTGCTATCAGAAACTTCCTGTTCCTCAGTTATGAAGTCGTGATTACAGCACGTTCCATTTTTTTCTGTTAAAACAACAGTGAACAGTGGTTTGTGAATGTTGATGCTTAGACTGTTTAATTTGATCAGGAGCGTTCATGTGAGCGGTCCTGCAGTCTTAGGCCCACCCCAAATGCTCTCATTGGTTGAGATGCGTGATGAGACCCATCCCAAGTCAGAACTTATCAACATACCACCCCTCCTGTGACCCACGGTTTGTCTGTATGTGTATTTAGAGCCAGTGAGCAATGGGCTTTCAAAATAATAACAATAAAAAAAATAACACTGAATTAATGCGCAATAAAATAATTGTTGGCATTAATTAATGCGATAACGCGTTAACTTGCCCAGCCCAAGATTTAAGAATTGTAAAGTCAGTTTAAAAGGCCATTCACAACCCATTTTACTTTCATAATCTAATGCATTTTCAAGTGAAATAGGAAATGTAGAATGGTTTTATTCATTGGAAACCAAACGGATTACGAAAAGAGTGTGCGCGGAGAGTGTCTGTGTGGTTGCTCCGATAGAGGAATGTGTATTACTAAAGTAGAGGGGAAGCACTTCTGTCAGTCGGTTAGGCTATCAGAAGGAGTGGGATTTGCTGTGGACTCACAGTCAGGTATCTCGCGTCCAAATCCACCTTCTTTTCCAGCTCCGACAGCAGCTCGTTGTGGAAGCATTTCAACTGCAACAAAATGCATTAAAATGACTGAAGTTCGTTAAATTTGCTTTTGAAGAACCTTGAAACACAGATTTGAGCAGATTATACAACATACCCAGAAATGTTACGTGTTCAATACACTATCGACATCATTTTTGGTATAATGTTGATAAGCATAGAAAATGTGTCATCCCTCAATGTTGTGGTTATAGTAACATCTGCAGCAGAGCATTCCAGAAGGTTTTATATCAGAAACGTCAAGGTTGTATTTTTATTTAGTGGTTACATTAAAGGTGCAGTATGTACTATTGACAGCTATCGGTTGAAATGGGTACTGCAGTCCAAATTGGACACTCACATTGGTTGCCAGATTGAAGGCACGAAACAGGAAGGAGCACAAATGACAATTGAAGGCACTAAATTTGATTTCTACACTTTTCAATATGCCTCTGGTCAGAGAGATTTTTAGATGGACATGAGGCTTTTTATGTCAGGTAGAATCTGCAACATCTGACCCAGTTTGTTTGCCCGCTTTAATGGCTGCAATACGCTGGATTTTCCACGACCTGGCAACCTGGTGTTTAAATATTATTGGGTAAATTTCCGAGGAGGTGGAATCACACAAAACAAAACAAAAACAGACATGATGACATGAAAAACACATTAGAAGAATAACTGGCTGTACCATTGTTTTTCAGATAATTTTTTCATAAATGTCAGCAAATATATTATGGTATTTTTATGCTTTGATAAAGTAAATAAAAAAATTAAAAACATACAGCACCTTTATATTTTTCAGTGATAACATGTTTGTTATTTGAACTATAAACCTCTGCAAATCCTTTTTGTTTTACGTAATTCCTATGCGTGGAGTTTGCTCTATGCAAACTGTGATTTACATTAAAATTCACCTGATTTAACTTATATTAAACCTGCCAAGATTGAAAAATTCTAATCTAATCTATGCTAAATAGATACTTTCATAAAGATGCAAAATGGACGGCAGTCAAATAAAGTACAGACCATTTCCTCTAACTGCACTTGAATCTGTCGGTGGACCTCTGCCATCTGGAAAAGCACATCCCCTGCAGAGAAGAGGGACAGACGTCAGTTAAGAGAGAGGACAACAGGAAATGGACTCATAATCATGTGATTCAAGTGAGAACAAATGTTGAGAGGTTAAAGAGACTTAGATTGAGTTAGGGTGGAGTAGGCCAGAAAGAAAAAGAAAGAGGGAGAGAGGCAAGATAAATCCCAACGTGCATTACAACCATGCCATCATACACACACCACAGACGGGCAAACATAGGGACAATGACACGGTCGAAGACATCAAACACTGAGACAAAGAACTTAACAACAGGGTGAAAGGGTGGAGAACAAAGACAGAAACTCAAAATATAAAGCAGGTCAAAACATGGCTTCAAAATTTCAGTGTATTAAAGGAACATTTCACAGAAAGATGAAAATTCTGTCCTTTTTACGCCACATATGCAGTTATTTTTCTGTGGAAAGATATCATGCAACTTCTGAAGGCTTTTATGGGGAGCTTGACAGACATGGTCACTTTGAACTGCACTTTTATAGAAAGGATTCCTCAAATTCTCTTTGTGTCCCACAGAATACAAAGCAACAGCATATGGGTTTGCAATGCAATGAAGGTCTATAAATACTGACAGAATTTACATTTTTGAGTGTACTACTCCTTTAAACAGAACAAAAAAAAACCTCTCTCCTAATATGACTGTAAATTAGAAATTAACTTTCTTAGTCTTTTTTCAAGTGATTCTTCTGCAAGGATGACTGTCAGAATGTTGTGAAACTCATTGCAAAAGAGTAAATAAAACTACAACAGGAAGAAAAGTTCCTGTGGCTCAGTGGTAGAGCATTGTGTTAGCAGCGCTAAAGGTTGTGGGTTCAATTCCCAGGGAACACTCATATTGACAAAAAAAAATTTATAGACTGAATAAATCTTTGGATAAAAGCGTCCGCTAAATGCATAAATGTAAAAGGACTAAACAAAGAGAGGCCATGCAGCTGGTGGAAGTTGTGTTGTTTTTCATATACCTACATGCTGCTGCGTCTGAATATGCAATGCATTGTGAAGAAAGGAACAGACAGTGAGCAGAGCACAGAGGAGACCCGGTGAAACACTGTGAAAAGAACACACAGCAATGGAAGACAACAGCGAGCCGCCCTGACCTCCTCCCATCTCAGCATGGCAACCTAAAGTTAGGTGCTACAGAACGTCTCCAAGCATGGTGCAAAGCGGATCTCGTGTTTGTGCATGCTTGAATACTTCATACGTGACAATTTAACAGTCAGTCTAGTGAAACAACACACATTGCATCCCCGCACGCTTGTTTACACCACAGACGCCTGATTGAAGAGCTCTCGCTGAAGAGCAGAAGCATTGGGTTCAGAAATAAAGTCTGTTGATTACTCTGAGAGAGGATTCTGGAGAGATCAATGATGACTAGTTTGCCCAAAAATGTAAGTTCTGTCGATGTTCATTCATCCTCATCGTGTTCTAAGCCTATTTATGTTCTATCTTTCATGAAAGAGAAAAGGAGATATTTAGGAGAATGTTTTCCATACAACAAAAGCAGACAGTGGTCAGCAGCTTTCAAACAGCAAAAGAGAGAAACGTCTATAAAAAACATTGTTTTGATGGCCAATGACAATGAGCAGGGTGGTTGATGGCAGATGTAAGATTAATATTTATACAATTTAATTTAAAAATAGTATGCTGCTAAAAATCACATTTATATTACATATTAACTGAATTAAAAATAATTAACTTGAAAATTAATCAATGTAAAAATTATTTAAAAATTATTAAAGAATAAACTTTTATATTTTAGATAGGAACTTAAATTATTTTAGATAAGAATCACAAATTCTTTTCGTAGTATTTAAAAAAATGTTAAAAACATGAGCTGTAACCCCTTACACTCAAAGTCCCACAAAAGTCCCATATTCCCAGTCTTCAAACGCCATTTGATAGCTTTGTGAGAGAAAGAGATCAAAATCAAGTCATTTAATGAAAATCTTGCTCTCTGTTGTAGCAATGAAATAAAGTTCATTCTAAAAATGAACTTTAATTTAGAATGTTTAGAATGTGTTTGTGCTTGAACACTTCAAACGTGACAAAGTTGCACTGACCACTTTTAATGATGCTGTTTTTTTGACAGGCTCTTGTTGGGTGGAAAAGAGCTGTGTGAAGATTTTTCAAAATCTCTCCTTTTATAGTCTATGGAAACCATAACAGGTTTTGGTAAATGGGAGAACAGTAGATGGTAAATGGGAGAACACTTCCTTTAAGGGTCATACAACTGTTACAGACCACTATCTCGAGTTTTACGCACTAATCTTTATTATGATCTCTATGTGCATGTTAAAAGTAATAAAAAGACATCTAAATGAGCTTTGCAGTCCAAAATCATTCAGTCAAGCAGATACTGTAAGAAAGCTTTACAGAACAGGAACAAAAAGACCGAACAGAGGGAACACGATACTGCAGAGATGCAGAGACAACTGCTCATTTTGTGCTCTCCTTTATTCATTTCCATTCTCAATCCATTTCTCCAATGCAAGAAATTGCAAAATAATTCACACACTCTCATCATCGGAAGCTTATACGAAACATTACAAATAAGAGAAACCTCAAATCACAAGAGTGAAACTGGCTGAAATGAAATGCTTTTTATCTGTCCTGTGTAGTAAATGCTTTTAATATAATGGTGGGTACTTTACAATATTCTTACATTAACATTAGTTATCTCTATATCAATGATACCTTTTACAGCATTAGTAATCCTGCCGTACTAAGATTAATTTATATAATGTAATATTAACATGCACTAGTATGCACAAATGAACATTAATAAAGGTTGAATGATTAAATTATTGTTCATTCCTTTTTTAACACATTCGACATTACTGTAAAATGTCACTAAACAGTGAATTAGCAGAGTACACAAAAATTTCCATTGAAGCTTTTGAGCATACAGTATGTGACAAACAGATACCTCCATTTGTTTACAATTTAGCAGAATCAATAAAATGCAAATAAATATCACTATGTATATACACACACACACACACACACACACGCATGCATAAATATATATACACATTGTTTTTCTACATAGTGTGTATACATATATATACACTATGTAGAAAGTCAGATTTTGGTTTCTTTAGCAACAATACAGATTTTTAAACTCAGAAGTACCACAGAATGTGTGTGTGTGTGTTCGATGTTGCATGAAACTTTAATGACCCCCCCCCCCAAAAAAAATCTGACACTTTGATATTAAAAATAATGATCCAAATGACTTGATTGTGACAATGACTTGATTGCAATTAATCTAGTGGCTGAAACTTACCAGCATGCAAATCACAACACGATCAGAGGTTTGATTACACACAGGTATGCTGCAGACTGCAGTCATCTCCTGGACAAACACTGGTCTCTCTCATAAGTCTCACAGCATGGCACCTAAACTGATTAAAGAGAATCAGCCGTGCTCAGGCTTACAAACCTAAGAGGTCTTTTGACTTAGTGCTCAGATCAATTAACAAATGCAGCTCTACAGCCTGCCACAAACACACAGATACACACAGGCAAGGGCGTAGTTTTGGTTTGAACATTGGGGGGGTTGAAGTGGACCCCGGGTTATGTTCCCTCTTAGAGGTGTAACTACAGACAATGCAGCCGCACTGGGGCCCATGCGGAGGGATGGGTCCGGAGCACACGTGGGCCTGCCCACATCACAAACATGCCCCTGGTGATATATATATATATATATATTATAATTTTTTTTGATATTATGTATTGAAATTAGGGGTCGACCGATTATCGGCCTGGCCGATTATCGGCGCCGATATTAAGCATTTTACCGATTATCGATATCGGCCATTTTCAAAAAATATTTGCCGATAATTATTATTATTATTATTTTTTTTAAATATAATGCAAACAAACATACTATTTACAGGTGACATTATTTATTGGTGACTAAATAATACAGGTGAAACTATTTAATTTTTAAATGCACTATTTGGCTCGATGCAGCCTGTCTGATCTCAACACTGTGTGAGAGTGAGGCGATCTCTCAATCTCTGAGAGCAATCTCCGCCCACCGCTCATCTGATATGTAGAGAGTCACGAGTCCGACCAATCAACGCGGAAAACTGAAGGCAGTCTCACACCGAAAGCACATGCTAACTGGAGCTGCCTCAGTGATCACGCATCGGTTGTCTCTCAAAGGTAAGGCAGCAGCAGACGTTGCTGAAGTTGCAATAAATCACAATCCACTATGATGTCCGCGATGCGGAAAATGCGGGCGGAATCGCGGAATGCAGTCATATAATGGACTTTACCGTATAACGCGGAATGTCGCGGAATGTGTCGAAGTTTGGATGAATTAATCAAAAGTAGGTTAGTACACTTAAATCGACTCGCGCTATGGACTAGTATCTATAAATATTAAGCCGTAAAAACACTTTAAATATGAATCCTGCATGTTCTGCATCTCTCTTAATGAATGACACAGACGTGCGGTTTCGTTTACTGCACACATACATGAAGAGCGTGTGAAGCTCGCGGTGTTTTCAGCATAAATGAGGACATAAATACACGACAACATCCCCAGAACTGCTGGGACAGTCACTTCATGAGCATTTGACCGTTTCATTTGAGTAAAACGATCGTCATATCATATATACATAGGCTACAGAAACTTAAAAGGTCCTCATGGCAACCTGTCAAAATATAAGTTATATATTTACCGAATATATTACTGTATACTTAATACAACTACAACAATTATTACAACTTTTGTTGAGAATAATAACACAATACGCTATTTCTTCCATGTTTTAATTTTAATAGTAAACTCATTTGTTTGCCAAAAATAAAGTCTAACTCTCATTTGATTAAAAGATAAATTAAATTAATGTTTTATGCCTTCATTTGCACTGTACTGTAAATTAAAATCAACGGAAATGTTGTTGTTATTAACAGTTTTCAGAATTAAAGACATGTTTAAAAGCATTTAAAGAACGTTTTTTGTCAGAGCTCTTGTTATTATTAATTTTGGTATTAATTTTCATTTTTACACCAGACACGTATATCGGTTCAAAATATCGGTTATCGGTCTACTTGATCTGTAATAATCGGTATCGGTATCGGCCCTGAAAAACACATATCGGTCGACCCCTAATTGAAATATTAAATCTTACCACTTGACACTTTATAATCTGAACCAACCCAGTCTTGTTATGAAAAGACATATCTTGTAATGAAATGACAAATGTATAGTCCAAAACACTGCTATGGTTACCACCAAATCAACCATGCCATTTTGGGAGTGACTTCTGTTTTTATTCTTACTGAATGATAATTTAGAGGATTAACTCCCACATTTAAATGTCACTCCAAAACAAAAACCTCCAGTGTGCATGTGACCAGAGAGCGGAGCTTCCTTGCACAGAAACACAGACACACCCAAACCTTTCTTCCTGATACGTTACTGGAAAAGCTTCTTGCTCAATCCACCTTTAGATCATTTATTCACTTTGCAAGCAGAACTGAAAGTCTGATTTTGTTTGTCTTGAGTCAAAGAAAACGAGGTCTGAGGCTGTTACCCAATTAATATTAGAGTTATAGAGTTATATTAGAGTAGAAATCAGCAATATTAAAGTCAGCAAAATATATTGTATATAAAAATACTGATATCAGACCTTACATATGAGATCTTTGATCTGATATGTAGTTAAAGATGTGCAGCGAGTTTTTACAGAAAAATCACACACCAAAATCCTTTGAGAAAGCCCCTCAGGTTTGATGTGTCTGACAGAAGCTCTTTGTATGCAGGTACTTTAAGCTCTTTATAATGGACTCGTGACATCCGCATTCTCTTTGCTTTGAGCACAGCTGCCTTACTGACTGACAGCAACAGACCAGCGAGGAGTCACGGTCACTGCAGAGAGCTCGGCATGGGAAGCCAGAACACACAGACACACAGGCACAGACAGACAGACACACACACACACACACACACACACACACACACACACACACACACACACACACACACACACACACACACAACACACACAACACACAACCCTTCTCCCTCACAACCCGCAACCAGTGAGAACAATGATACCTGTTGGCTCCATTACATGATTTTGCAGACAAACTTCATCATTTGATAAAATAAAACAATAAATAAGAAGTGACAGCAGTGAAGCAGGTTTGTTAAAACAATTGAAAATAAATCATAAATAAATAAAAATAACACTTATTATTATTATTAAGACATTTTAATATTTTAATATTTTTTATTAACATTTTAATATTTTATCACCCTAATATTTCTGAGAACAAAAAAACTGATTTTAAATAAGTTAAAAGTAATTTACTAAAAATGTATTAAGACAGCTTTATAACCTTAATTTTGAGACAAGGAATATAACATTTGTTTATAGTAACATGAGAATTGAATATGAATTATATTTAATATTATTATCATCATTATTACGAAAGTATTATGAAAGCATTTTTATCAGGGAAGCTTTATAAAAATTTAGACAAACAATTTTTTTTTATAAATTAATAGTAATCAAATTTAAAATTATTATTATTATTTTGTAAACATTTTTATTAGGACAGCTTTATCATCCTGACATTTTTGACACATACATACAAAATGTACTTTAAATAAATGTATAATATTAATAACATGTACAAATAATACAAATAATATTTCATTACTATTAGGAATTATGATTATTATTATTATTATTATGTAAAAATAATTATTAGGATAGATTTATCATCCTGACATTTGAGACACACAAAAAATAGTTTTAAATAAATTAATCACGTTATTAAAATAATGCTTAATATAATGAATTTACATTTATTAATATATCAAATAATAATAATACATTTCTTAAACATCTTAATTTACTATTATTAATTTATTAAATGACAATAACGGTACATTTCTTAAACTTTTTTATAAAACAGTTTCATCACTCTGACATGTTTGAGACACACAATAAGCAAGCAAATAAATAAATAAATAAATAAATAACCTCCAGAAACTTTTATTCAGGGATTAAAACCATCTCCTCTTCTGTCAGAACCCGCAACGAGGGTTGAGTAATAAATACCTGTCAGAGGGCAGGTTTTCTTGGGAAAATCTGCACCTGCAGTCTTGCATGTCTCTACTTGGACAGAAAAAATTCACGTGTGCATTTGGATCAAGTCCATCTAGTCAAATAAGTCACCCTGTACTTCCTGTCCCAGGCTCACCTCGCTGGCTTCATATGCAAACATTTGTCAGAGCATCTGAAGAGCAGGAGTGTCGTCACTAACAGAGAGCCACGGGCAAACCCGACAGGCCGGACCAGTCTGGGAGGAGGAGAACGAGGAGAGCAGAGTAAAGCACGGACAATGGTCAAGCATGGAGCACTACAGGGTGTCATGGAAACAGTCCAAACGCTCAGGCTGCCGGCCAAACCCAGATTCTGAAGAACAAAATGGAAGACTATGTGTATCAGCTTAACATAGATGCGTTAACTCCTTTATCTATTTGTACAGCGAGCAGATTACATCACTTCCCACCGTGCTGCAACTGAAAAACATATGCATCCCATGGTGCACTGGTGCATCCACTACATCAAACAGCACTTAGTTGTGTCACACACTATGGTGTGTGCAGTCCTCATTCACATGTGCGGTGATTTTAATGACTTGAGCTCATCAAGAGGCTGTATTGTTGTTGTTCATAGTGCTGGTTGCTCTAATACTACTGGTGCGCTGCATCACAATGGAAAATCTGAACACAAGTCAGATGCATTAATAACTGAAATAATGTATGCGTACATTATGCGCATAATTTATCGTATCAAGAATAGGATGAACAATTATTAACTTATGAATCAAACTCTCACAGAATGGTGACAATTCACATCATGTTTGTATTATTTTCCTGTATAAAATTTTGCACACTAAATCTTGCACACTAAATCGGCAAGCATGCGAAATATATGGTGAAAATGCACCGTAAAGCTACTTATCAGCACATTTTGTGATGCAGACATTTAGGAAGCCAAACACAAACATCCCATTATTTTCAGCACACAGCTGTAGGTCTTTCATGCAGCAACAGAGTGAACGAACAACACGAGCCTGCTGCTGCTGCTAAGATCACATCAGAGGTGTCCAATCCTGCTCCTGAAGTCTAGCTCCAGCTCCAATTAAACACACCTGAACCAGCTAATCAAGGTTTTCAGGATCACCAGAAACTTCCAGGCAGGTGTTTTGAAGGTAAATGTGCAGGAAGGTGCCCTGCAGGAGCAGGACTGGAGATGTGTGAAACCAGCCAACAACAATCAAACACGCTCTCTCTATTGTAGGGGAGTCTGATTCATCTGAATGAGACCGTTTGTTTGGATGATTCATTTTAATTAACTAATTCAAAAAATAGATTCACTGAATCTAGTCATCATTACCAGTGTTAGCAGAAGATGTATTGTAGTGCAAACAACACATTTAGTAACATAACTATTTTTTTTAACTATTTTGCCTGCAGTTATACAATAATTATTTAGTTTTAAATGTATGCATTTATATAATTTTGAGCAGTGATCCTAAATAAAAACATTTGTTATTTGTAGCAGATAAATACTTCTCTCGAATTCCAAATCATGTGATTTATTATTTATCATCCGTTTGATTATTTTCCTGACTTAGCTAGTTTCAAATATACTTAGCTATTATTTCTTAGTAGCAAAACAGGTAAATATAAATACACCATGTACATAAAAGCATTGTCATTTCATAGCACACTTCGTGTCTTAATTATTTTACCATGTATACTATAGTTAGGAAATACTGTCATATTCCATGGACCATGATACACATACTACAGATACTTCAAAGAATAGTATTAACATGGCACCAAAAACATGGTAATACCATAGAACTTCTGAGCTATTTTCATAAAGATGCCAACATAACTACATGCATGTGTGTGTGTGTGTGTGCGCGTGCCTAGTATTCCCTGTTATGGGGACTCAACTTTGACCTTGTGGAGACATTTGTTTGGTTCCCATGATGAAAACAGCTTATAAATCCAACAGAATGAGTTTTTTTGAAAATCTAAAAATAGTAGACATTTTCTGTGAGGGGTAGGAAGGGGATAAAACTTACAGTTTGAACAATCTAAAAATCATTTAGTCTCTGGAATATCCCCATAAAACATGGAAACCAAACGTGTGTGTGTGTGTGTGTGTGTGTGTGTGGTCCAGGTAAAAGACCAAATGTCCATAGTAAATCCCTAAATTCAGGTTATGGGATAGAACATTAAGTTTGTACAGTATACAAATAATTGTGTCAATGGAAAGTCATCATAAAACATGAAAACCCAATATGTGTGTGTGTGTGTGTGCATAACCCTAAAGAAAAAACATCTCTAAGTGAATAATGATATAAATAGCTGGAGATCAGCCATGTCAGGTCAGGGATCCTGTCCTACTGACCCAGTAAAATCTGCCGTGACTTCTTCACCTCAGCAGGTAGGACAGTTTCAGTGCTGTTCAGAGACACAGATCTCTGAACTCTCCAATGACAGTTCAGCTGAAGCCAGCAAACTAGGAGAACTAAAGACAGCCTCTCGCACAGCTTTAGAAAAAGTGCCTACAGTGTTCTCTGCAATCATCAATATGCACTTATATAATAATAACAATAAATACATTGGGATTTATGGAAGATTTACTTAATGGCACAAATATGTAAGTTGTACCATAGTACATCATAAAATAGCAATTTAGTAGGCTACCATGGCTTGAAAATAAATAACTACATGCAATATAATTCCAACAAAAACAGAAATACGCATGAAATTCCTGTGGTTTTTCAAGGGTTTTGTGATCGTGAGCATATCTTGGTGTTTGTTTATTTGTTGTGTGTGTGCGGCTTTGTTCAACACAAGCAGCTTCAGAATTTGAGGACAGGGAAAAGAGGGAAAAGAAAGAGGTGGAGATCAGAGAGTCTGTAATCCTGACAGACAACACCGTGTGTGAATTTAGCCATTAGAGCTGACAAGGATGCTGCTTACACTCCAAACTTCTTTTTTCTGCAGATTTGGCAGTGAAGGGCAAGTGTGAGGGATCCTCTCGGCACACGAGCCTGTGCTCCTCATCTGACATGGAGTTGGAAACACTATGATAGGGGTAATGTGAGGGACCAAGGCAGAAGAACATACATCTCCTGGAACGAGCTTGCATGAGAATATAACTGAAATACACCAATGAAATCCAGAGGCTTCATCGAACCATCGAACCACACAATCATTCTCTGAATCATCCTGTTCTTTGCAGAACCTGCTCCCTGCCTTGTTGTGACGTGTTTGACGCAGAGCACTGACTGATCCAGATGACCACGAGATGTGTCTTGACAGGAATACAGCACCACAGCACAGTTTAAAGGCCATGCATACGAGGCGGTTGCATTTTATTGTTTTCTCTCTAAAGTCCACTTATAAAATGGAATTTAGCTTTACTTTAGATAATATTGTCAAAACTCTGATCATTGAACGGTCTGTTTCTACTACTGTACTGTATAACAAGTCACTTAATACATTTTACTGATTTAAAATGATAAATGTTTTTAAAGAAGTTTCTTATGTTCATCAATGCAGCATTTATTTGATAAAAAAATACAGAAAGAACTGTAATATTGCGAAATATTATTGCAATTCTAGAATAACTATTCTATATAGTATTACAATTTAATTTATTTCTGTGATGAACAGCTGAATTTTCAGCAGCCATTAATCCATTACTTGGTCACATGATCCTTCAGAAACCATTGTGATATGCAGATGTATTATCAATGTTGAAAACAGTTGTGCTGCTTAATATGTTTTGGAACTGGAGATACCTTTTTTCAGGATTTTTTGGTAAATAAAAATAACAGTTTTTATTTAAAATAGAAATCTTTTGTAACAAAAATTAATACTTTTATTAAACTAAGATGTTTTAAATTGATAACAAAACTATAGTAAATACTTTTATTGTTAGAAAAGGTTTATGTTTTAAATAGGCCTAAACACTGTTCTTTTGAACTTTTTTATTCATTAAAGAATCCTGAAAAAGTATTGCAGCTTCTATTTTCAACATTGATAATAAATGAGCATATTAGAATGAATTCTGAAGTAAAAAAAAAACATCTTTAAGCATATATCATACCATTAATATAAATGAAATCACTTTTACCACTGATGACTACACTGACCTCTTATTCGCTAAAAAGTAGGAAAAACCTTCGGCCTTCCACGATATGACTTCTTGCAACAAACAAATGAGAATGAGAAGACTGAAAGATCAGGAAAAAGAACAAAAAGAAAGGAGATATTATAATAACAGCAATTGAGGGGAAGCCATCTCTGTAATAAAGCACTACAGGATGAAAAGCAGAAAGCCTCTAATTTCACGGGGCTACAGAAGCTTATTAACTATTCCAGCTCTGAGCTCGATGAAAGCCGTGCCAGACGCAACATATACACAGCATGGATCAAGACACTCGGTATATATATGCCAAGACAGTAAATCAAGGGCAAGGTGAGGGAGGGCCTGTGGGCCCTCGTTCTCCCAGCATGCAGTGCAGCTCTCAGAAATAGAGCAGGAGAAAGCAGGGCTCCTGGGAGCGAGGCACAGGGCTAATAAAAGAGCTCCACTGCTCTCATTACGACAGACCCAGGTGAGAGAGAGAGAGAGAGAGAGAGAGAGAGAGAGAGAGAGAGAGAGAGAGAGTGTGAGAGAGTGAGAGTGAGAATGAGAGCGAGCGAGAGAGCGAGAGAGAGAGAGAGAGAGAGAGAAAGCGAGAGAGAGAGAGAGGGAGGGGGGCTGTCAGAAGTTATCATAGAACTTTGTCTATGTTCCATTAAAAGAAGTGACTGATCAAAACACTTTCCCTCCAAAAACAACAAACCTCCTAGGCTTGTTAGTATTTACTAGTGCCATTAGCCTGCTTCCTCTCTGATATATGTGAAACATCAAAAACATAAATTACAAATAATTACAAGTGCTTAATTAATTTTTGCAGTGCTCCAATCTTAAAAATAAAGGTTTCAAAGTATTTTTTTTGCAGCAGTATCCCAGAAGAACCATTTCAGTTCCACAAAGAACCTTTCAGTGAACAGTTCTTAAAAGAACCATTTTTATTAGTGTGAAGAAGATTTTAATAATATAAAAAATCTTTGTGGAATGAAAAAGTTCCAAGGATGTTAAAGGTTCTTCATGGAACCACTGGTGCCAATAAAGAGGTATTGACCACTGATATTACAATGAATGGGAAACATTGGAACACCCAATATGGCGGCTCTTGCCTTCTAAATAACAGAGCCAATCGCGAATGGACCCATTTCACATTCCCGGGGTTCTCAGAATCAGAAGTCATTGTAGGGTAAACTTATATATTGGTGAATGAAAGCTATTATAAAAAAAAACAATTGTATTATACAAAAAAACAAAAACACAAATAATCTCTGGAATTGCTCTGAATCACTTCATTTGCATTTTACAGTTTCTTTTGAGAAAAACTACTCATATCATATACAAACAGAAACCTACAGACTTCACAGCAATCCGTCAAAATAATAGTTCGTTTAACTTTAAGAAACCAAGACAGAAATTCTACTTAATGTAATGATAGTACTACTACTAATACAATTATAACATAATAAAAAAAAGGAATATTTATCAGAAGAATTCATTACTATAATCTATTTATAATGCTACAATCCTACCCGCTCCCTAAGGTCGCAAAATCTGGACTCTTGGTAGTACCTAGGATAGCAAAGTCCACTAAAGGAGGTAGAACTTTTTCATATTTGGCTCCCAAACTCTGGAATAACCTTCCTGATAACGTTCGGGGTTCAGACACACTCTCTCTGTTTAAATCAAGATTAAAGACACATCTCTTTAGCCAAGCATTCATATAATGCATCTCACAATCTTGTACTGCCAGTCTATCTGATAACATCCCGTGGTAGCTAGGAATTACACAAGCTTCAGTCTGGATCCAACCCTTAAATGATCTGAGATGACCGAACACCTGAGAAGAGATGATGCCAATCCCTCAGAGGACCTCAGAGGAAGCCAACCATCAGCGATTATACTGAATTAACCACATTTTGCATTTATAAACAATATAAATATATTTTAGAAACTTAATTTCGTTGCTGAGCAACGATTGTATCGTAAAAAGCGCTATACAAATAATCTTGAATTTAATTGAATTATTTAGCAGAAAATAGTAAACATTATTTATGGGGAAAAAATAAACAAATAAAATAATAATAAATTACATTTTAATAAAATTAATTAATTAGAGATGATTGTGATTATTAATATTTAAGGAAACTATTAAATGGATTACATAATTTATGGAAAACAGAATTTGGTAAAAAAGCTAAATTTGACTAAAATGTTTTTATAGGGCCTTAAAAATGTAATTTTTGCTAACATTTTAATAAACTGCTGTGTAATATTGTACGTTTCATTATTTAAATTAAATAAACATTGCTTTTGATGAATATAATTTGATTTAAAACAAAATCTATGTAAAAAAAACTGAATCCTGAAAAATTAGAACAGAAAAAATATTTTTTTCCCCAAAATAAAACCGTTTTATAGGGCCCTAAGTAATCCATTTTTATATTTTCCAGATTTAAATATGTAACAGAAATGTTCGTATGTTATGTATTTTCCTCTCATATTTTTATATTTAATTAGGAAGTGCACGTGCATGACTGCAAAAACAGGAGCTGCCTGAGATTGTTCCCAAGATTTACTTGAACTGACTAGCCTAGAGACTAGAGAGGGACTTTGCTGGTGGATGCCAGTGGTGTATTGTAATGAAGTAATAATACTTCGTCACAGTACTTCAGTATTTTTTGGGAGTATCTGTACTTTTACTTGAGTATGGCTTTCAGGTACTTTATACACCACTGGCGGATGCCAAGGTGTTCTGAGCGCACAGATGCTAGCCTTAACAACTACTATATCTCGTTCTTCTCCAACTGAGGTAACCACAGGCAGCGTTCGTGGATCTCTGGGGAGAAAAATGTGTCATCGAGTTCTTTCTGCATCAATATCTCTGAACTAATTCACTAGCCACTCGACCTACACCACTGGGGGAAGTGCTTTAGACCTGACAGGATATCATCACATCACATCATTTGCCACTCAGAGGGCTGTATATGCTGACGAGTCCTAATTATGTAACAGTTTTGTCCATTATAGGAATGGGCGCAGAAACTATCTAAAAAATACATCTCAGCAGCCTCTTTTCACATTTAAATGATCAAAATCTCCCTGAGGCAATTCACTCGGCCAGCCATCTTGACACAGCTATTTTCTATCTAGTCTATATCATACTTCAAATCATCGATAACAATGGTATAATAAATGTAGCTTCTTTAACTGAAATTATGGCTAAAACCTTTGACAGCAATAAAGTAGTGCCTTTATTAAGGCTCTTTTAAATGAAAGGTGGGACATTCATTCGGTCTCTGGTACTTCACTGTTTTATATATCTAGTTGCCATAGAAACACTCATATGAGAAACCATTCAAAAGCTTAAAAATGAAAGTTCCCATAAATGTCAGTCGCTCTACTTAAAAGTTGCATTTGAAAAAGTTTGCACACTATTGTTAAAGGCTATTCTTCTTCTCTTAGTCATGTCTTCTCTCCGCAGGAAGTTTCTTTGTGTCAGGCACAAGAGTCATGTTGAGTTTACAGTAGCTCATGAATATTAATTAAGGCGTCTGGCATCCTGATTGGCTTGAAGGTTTGTGACTGTTCAGTCCATTGATGAATAAACAATGGCTTCAGGTTGGTCTTTGTTTTATGCATCTAACTACATATGATTGCTTCAACGCCAGTTTGAGATGTTTAAGGCTTTCTAATAGAAGTCGTGTTTGGCTTCTAATTAATACTAAATGACCAAACACTAAGATTTAGTGTTAAATTATGCAAACGTAGTGTTTTTCTACTGAAGAAGGATCCAGTAGGAAAATAATGTAGGATCCAGAGTTTGTTCTCAGGCGTACAGCTGGAAGGTTTATGCAAGTAAATATTCATAGATGTATAGCTGTAGTGTTTTCAGTATGGACGACGTCAAGCTGTTGTGGCACGCTGTGACGTGACACATCATCAGGCTCGTGTAGACACGGTTTAAGGAGGAACAAAATACAAATTTGATTAAATCAGTCAGTTATAATTCATCTGGAAACTGAAACTGAATATTTAAAAAGAATAGACAAACGATAATTATTTCCTTCATCACATCAGACGGAAGCCGAACATCAAAACAACATCCAGATCTGAATAAAAGAGCGAGAGGTACATTTCAGAACACTTTGTTCTCATGGTAACTGTTTCACTAGCAACTTTACTAAAGCAGTGAAGGATGCTGCTTGATTTGCAGTATTTGAGACTTTTTTCTCCTTTGCTGACTTATTGAAGAAGCAACAGTACAGTCCACGGCAAACAAACATCCATAATAAAATCCAATAAGACTCATATTAAACCCATTTCTGGGAACATTCTGGGTTCAATAAAAGTGTAGCTCCATCAACAACATTTGTGCAATATAATATTTTAGGGAGCGGCTATTTGCACAGTGTAAATAGCATATATTTTTAGCGATGGATTCTACACCAAGTAAAAATGGCATTATTTTTTACGATATACTATTTACACTAAGTGCAAATAGCGATATATTCTATTTACACAACGTATTGCAAATAGTGGCAATTATCGGCACCTCAGTATTGTAGTACATTAAAAAACAGTATGCAATAATAACGTATTGATTGTAAATTATAGTTTTAATTAAAATGATTAAATGGATGCCACCTTATTGGGACAGTAAAGCTCTCCCCACACCTTTCCTAACCCTACCCGATACTTTCAACTTTTTGATTATATCATTTTTATTGAAAATAAATGACTTTCTGATGCGATATGAGATTTGAAAAGGGTTAAAAAATAAATTTGGCAAATGGCGGACTCAAATATGGGTCGATTGCGTCAAAAAGCACGCGCCTTACCATCTACACCACTGAAACTGATGCTGAATTGGCGTTTTTTTTTTGTGTTGTCAAACCCAATGTTAGTGGGCGGAGTTAGTGTAAATAGCCTTTGCCAACAAGGCTACTTGCACTTAGAGTAAATAGACACTCCGATTATTTTAACTCATCTCTCAGTTTTTACATGAAGTACACACTGGAAGTACACAGGTCTAGACAGTACACATTAAAATACACACTGAATGTACACCACTGTACCGTACTTTACTGAATAATTGGAGTAAATGTTTTAACAAAAGTACTCGCTTTCCATGCAAATTTGTCAAAATATTTTCTGTGGCAATCAACACTGACTGTGCCACACATGCAGTTTTCAATATATAGTTCACCCAAAAATGAAACCTGGGGGAAATGTTTTTACCCTCAGCCACGCCATCCAGAACAGATTTGGATACATCACTTGCTCACCAGTGGATCCTCTGCAGTGAATGGGTGCCGTCAGAATGAGCTGATAAAAACATCACAATAATCCACAAGTAATCCACACAATCACAGTCCATTAATTAACACCTTTTTAAGTGAAAAGTTGCATATTTGAAAGAAACCAATCCATCATTAAGATGTTTTGACTTTAAACCTTTAATTCTTACCAAAATACATTGTTCATAAATCATAATAAAATTTCCTCCAGTCAAGAAGTCAAAATCAACTGACATTTGTTTAATACCATTTTGGACTGTCCTTGCTTGTAAAACGTGATTGATCGGTGCTCTCCTGATTCATACAAGACTTGTATAACTGTCTAAAGCAATATTATGATTAAAGGATTCAATAAAAACAATAGAAGTTAAAAACATCTCACTGATAGATTTTATTCTTACAAACATGCAGCTTTTCCCTTCACAAGATGTTAATTGATGGACTGGCGTTGTGTGGTTACTTGTGGATTATTGTGATGTTTTTATTAGCTTTTTGGACTCTCATTCTGACGGCACCCATTCACTGCAGATAATCTACTGGTGAGCAAATGATATGATACATTTCTCTAAATCTGTTCCCATGAAGAATAAAAAAATTGCACAGCCTAAGGGTGAGTATAGTTTCATGTTTTGATTAACTATTATTTTCTCAACACCAGAACATTCATTTAAACCTGACAAAACACTAAAACAGTAGTGAGAAATGGCGACGTAACCTTGGTAAGCGTACGCAGTGTTGTGATGTGTCATCTACGTGTAGTCCAACCACTGTCTGCTTGTGTAAGCGTGAGAGTATGCCACAGTGATGTAATGAAGGCAGTAAAACACAGAGAAAGAGAAGTGGAGGGAGGATATGAGTGGGAGGTGGTGACAGGGGCATCATTATCCTAAACCAAACCAGTGAGCGTGGGAGTGTATGCGAGAGGGGGAGGAATAGTGTGTGTGTGTGTGTGTGTGTGTGTACGCACTCCCTCACGCCTCACTTTCAGATGAGAATGAGCGCTCTCCACTGCAAGCGCTTTGTGCATCCAAGGACACCATATATGAAGGCACCATATGTGTCCAGGCTCAACTATGAGTGCGAGATTATGTTTATGCAAGTGTGTGAGAGAGAGAATGTGTGGCGTTTAATGCGAGAAATATCAGAAAAACAGCAAGGAATGAAGTGAGAGAGAGAAAAGCAGGAGTGCGTGTAGGCGGAAACCATTTACAGTTTGTCTCAAAGCGAACCCCCATGGCTCTCTCCCAGAGAAAGACAGACACACAGGACTGCAAATTGCCCACAAGAATTTAGTGCTCCACCTAACGTGGTGGACATCTCCTGTCTAAAACAGAGATGAAGCTGTTTGTCACTAAATGACATGTCTTGCATTTCAGCTCCACGTTCGGCAGGGTAAAGGAACCTCGTCATTGTCCCCGGGGTTCGCAGCGGTGCTGAAGTGTATCTGCGCTGGTAATGGCCAGTTTATCATTTAATAAAGTGTGACGTGACACTCTGATATGTGTGTTTGAGTTGGGCCTGTTCTCACGAGCAGGTGGAGTCCTGTTGTTGACACGGGAGAGGATATAACCTTGGGTGATTCCTCTGGGAGAGACTCGACAGGAAAACTCAAATGAGGTTTGGGTGTGGGCCATGAGGCAAAAAAAAGATGAGTTCCCACTCTTGTTTCTGATTGGACGAGCTGCGTTTGAAGCCGCCGACAATGCTGATAAATGCACACCTGTGACATTTGACCAGCAGAGGAACTAAATGTCACAGATTGAGCTCCTGGCTCAACAAAGAATATAAATATCAATGGTTTACATTAGGGAGGCCATTATTTTAACTAAGCGTGTTAATGTTTAAATTAATGTTAAATGTTTTAATTTAAAATGATCAATTAATTTAAACAATTAGATTCTTTAAAATGTAGTATTTCTTTTCAACAGAATAAAATGTTTTGCTGTGGTATAATAAATTGGTGTATATAATTGTGAATCCTGACTAGTATTTAGCCCTATTTTGAACTTTGAGCTAGTGTTATTTTAGGATTTATATGCTTTTAGGATTATTAGCATTTTTCAGTTTATTTTACTTTAGGTTTTAGTAAAATCTTATACCCTTAATCTTATATTTAGTTAGTTGCCAAGGCAACATTTCTAATATATAAATTCTAATATAAAATAAAATAAAGTATTTCATCTTACATGTATATTTTATTTTAATACTGCTTTATTTAAATCAACAAAAACTGTTCTTAATAATTTTAGTTTTTTTTAAGGGATAGTTCACCCAAAAATTGTAGTTATGGTTTAACCCATGATTTACTCACCCTCAAGGCATCCTAGGTGTATATGACTTTCTCCAGATGAATACAATCAGAGTTATAATTAAAAAAATGTCATGGCTTTTCCAAGATTTATAATGGCAGTGAATGGGTGTTATTTTTCAATAGTCCAAAAGAAGTCCAATAAAGCGCATCCATCCATACTAAAAGAGTGCCTCACATGACTTCAGGGGGTGAATAAAGGTCTCCAGAAGCCAATCGATGCATATTTGAAAGAAGAATATCCATATTGAACATTTTATAAACAGTAATTTCTCGCTTCCGCTAATTGTAGTCATGTGTTCACAATAGAATGCCGTTCCAGCGGACGATGTTAAAAATAAAAATGTACAGCTCTAGAGCATGACATCACATCCTGTTGCCCATATTTGCTTTGGGGTCCAAATGTCATTTTGGTGCTGGAAGCCTATCTTTGCTCCTGGATTCCTGCAGAGTTCAGCTGCTACTCTAATCACACACCTGAAACAGCTCATCAAGGTTTTTGGGTTCACTAGAAAATTATAGTCAGGCATGTTAGCAGACGGAGAGCAGCTACGGTAGATCTTCAGGACTGAAAACTCCTGCTCTAATGCATAACGCAGGCGCTTTTGTTCTTGAGTAATGAATGCATGCATGCACACACTCACTAACATCACTTAATCAAAGCAGAATGACTCATTATGACACTGCTGGTGAACAATAGCACAGGTTCTCACAAACCACACCTGCCTGTTATCTACATGCAACTGCATTTGAAAATGACAAAACACCAGTCAACTACGTACCTTTTTAGTTGTGTAACACACACATCATCTTTTGACACATTTTGTCATCATTTCCTCATCCTCAAGTTATTACAAACCTGTATAAATTCCTGTCGGCTGCTGAACACAATGTAGACATTCTGAAGAATGTTGGTAACCAAACAGTTGACGGTAGCCAATGGCTTCCATAGAAAGGAAAAAACCAACAACTATGCAAGACAATAGCTACCATTAACTATTTGGTTTCCTACATTCTTAATTGTTATTTTTTTTGTCTTCAGAAGAAGAAAGAAACTCATACAGGCTTGGAACAACATGAGGGTGTAAATGATACAGCCTTTTTGAATGGTAGCTGCAGTTTCAGCCAAAGCTTCTACGATCAAACCGTAGCCAGAGTTTCATAGCGAGAGATGGTACACATTCCATGTTGTGTATCTTGAAGCTTGATCCATACATACAGAGCATAATTACAAAAAGCAGATTGACCTACAGTATCTCTGTATGAAAAATCAGGATCTTAAGTAAGATAAGTGAAAATAAATAAATAAAATCTCAAGTATCTTATACTGTACTGAATGAGATCACATATTATGTATTATTTTACAGGAACAGTAGTAATTCATTGTGGTATCTTGGCAGAAACGATGGTTACCTTGGGAACTTTTTAGCAAGGGTTGGTATTACTCACTACCAGTGTCATCAAACATGAAATTTTAACTAAAAGATAGAAGGTATAAATTCAATATTGTGGGAAAAATTGTATTCTTTTAACACACATCCAGTACTGTATTTAATATGGTATTTTGCAGAAAATTATGCTTACCATAGCGCATTTTTGTATGGGAGTGTCTTTCACGCATCACAGATGATTTGTTGTGTTGTCATATACATGAAGTGTAACTCGAGAGGGCCACATTGTGTTGCATGTCCAGGGGGTCTGTGACTGAGACTCTCAGTGATTCACACAGTCAGAGCGAGAGAGTGGGATTCAAGTGCTAATACCTTTCACAAGTTCAAATGAGAGGTGAACCGCACTGCTGATTGCGTTATACATGAGTACTCCAGCTCAGTCCAGGAAACTCCCTTTAGAAATGAAATAACGTAGATGTGCCTTTCATGTCCTGAGCAACAGCTCTAGTGTATGTGACACTCCTGACCCAGTGCGATAGACATGAGCCAATTAAATTCACTGCATACACTGCATTCCCATTTCAAACAGTATTTATACCACATAAAGGACAGCTTATGCAGACATTTTGTCTAATGTGGCATAATTAAAGGCATAGTTCAGCCAAACATGAACATTCCGTTTCATTTAATCGCCCTGATTTGGTTTCAAACTAGACTTTTGATCATCTTATAAACACAAATGAAAATATTTTTTATGAAACCTGAGAGATTTCTGTCCTTTCAAACAGCTTGATTCTTGTAGATTTCTTTTTACAATCTTTATGACGTTTTTGAAGGTTTGGTGTTATGGGATTTCAATTGAGGGACAGAAGTCTCAGTTTTCATTAAACGTCTTAATTTGAGTTTCAGCGATCATGTGATCAGCTAGAGACAAAAAAAGAAGGAAAATCTGACCACGCCCCAAGTCACGCCCACAAGCCACGCCCCCAGCAATTATTTTATATATATATATATATATATATATATATATATATATATATATTAGCACATTAAAAGATTTATATTATACTGTAAGAATACATACTATTGTCCTGTAAAAATTTATAATAATCATGATAATAATATATAATAATAAAGTACTATAATATATAATAGTAAAGTATATATTATATAGAATTGTTATTATTATTAAAGTATCTGTCAAAAGTTTGGAAACAACAATAAATGATTCTGAAATAAATATCTTCTGCTCATCGAGGCTGAATTTATTTGATCAAACTAAAGTAAATATATATATATATATATATATATATATTAGTGGTGGGCCGTTATCGGCGTTAACGTGCTGTAAACGTGCTGCGATAAAAAAAATATCGCCGTTAATCTATTCTCAAAGTTGGGTTGGGAGCTGGGTCTATACTACGCAAGCTATGATGACTTTCACCCTGATATTTTAACGCGGATGTATACCTAGCCGAATTGCACTGTAGGGGGCGAGAACGAGTCTTCGAACTAGAGGCTCGCAGTCTGTGATGGACAGATTGTTAACGGCTGGTCTATGTGGTAATACAATCGGGCAGGACATCCAAACGCTCACCTATCATTCATCAACCTCAAATATGGCTTTTCCTCTGAAAGATGTATGTAGTAGCAACTTTACATGGCCGCTCAATATGATGTTAACCTAGAGAAATGTGCGCTATTGAAGTGTTTGTGTGGAAGCGCGTTTGCTGCAGGACAGGCTCCGGTGCGCTCACTTGCTCTTAAAATCTCCGTCATTCTTGGTCATACAGATAAAAGTAGCCTAATACATCTTTCGAATCTGTAAAGACTCTACGTTTATTTGTGTGCACTCAGAATAACAACGAAACGTTGCGCTTTTAAGCAAACAGGATGCGCTTTAGGTCTCATGTGAACTTGAGAATTCACTCCCGTGTCACCCTCTGCTTCGAACCTGTGTGTATGCCTAACGTTACTGTGAAATTACCACATCAGACGTGACGTGCTAACATGGATGCAGCTATGAAGCCGCCGGGTTTGCTTCAGGGAAAATTTATTTTTAAGAAGCTTCCCAATGGAAACTGTAAACAGTTCATCACGACCTCTTATGTAGGCCTACAGTTCAAAATTCATGTTTAACTGAATAAACAGTTAGTAAACACAAGTACATCTTATTGAACATAGTTTATTTTCATCACCAATTATCATAGTAGAACAGCTTTCTCAAGCAGTTTGTGATGCATTCTGGAAACAGGAGATGAGCCCCTGGTCTAATGCGCCACCTGGCTTGAGAAACCCGTTCTCAAAGACTTACTTTAAGCCATTATTTGGGTAGCACACATATTCTGAATGCCTTCGGCAGAATTCAAATGAGCCATTTTAATCTAGATTAATTCCAAAATTAATCTAGATTAAAAAAATTAATCTATGCCCACCCCTAATATATATATATATATATATAAAAACAGCAATACTGTGAAATATATTTACGAATTAAAAAAAAAAGTTTTCAATTTCAATATTTTATAAAATGTAATGTTATTCCTGTGATGCAAAGCAGAATTTTCTTCATCCTTACTCCAGATCAGTGTCACTTGATCTTATAGAAATCATTAATTTATTTGACTCAATAAATATTTCTGATTATTATAAATGTTGAAAACAATTTTGCTGCTTCACATTTTGTGTGGAAATGGTAATATACTAAGATTTTTTGATAATATAAAGTTTCATCAACAGCAATTATCAAATATATTAATGACATTTGCTAATGCATTTAATAAATATAATTTTAAATGTCTTCACTTACTTTTTTTATCACTTTCATGCATGAATAAAATTAATTTCTCTCTCTTTTAAAAAATCTTATACAAATGTTTGAGTCGTATTAGGGCTGCATGATTATGACAAAAATCATAAATGTTGATTATTCCCTTGAAATTGTAATTGCGATTATTAATTACGATCATCGCAATTTACACTGAATGATGTTTATACCACTGTCTAAACTAAAGCAACCGCATGACACATTTTTTGATGAAAATAAACAAACTGAAAACACTCCAACTGAACTTCTATAGTATTAAGCTACAAATGTGAACTATACATTAGATTGGTTTCTTCTTTAAATAAAAAAGTTCAAATATGCATGGTATTTTAAAGTTATAATAAAATTAAAACAATGCAAAAACCCTTAAGATAACATGTAGAAAGAAAAGAAAACATCTTAGGCACACAGAATAACATAAGTGGATTTTGAACGATTAATTGCTGCTTTGAACAATTACGTAATTGTGGCATCCGTAATTGTGATTCGAAATTTGATTAATTGTGCAGCCCTAAGTCGTATCATTGTTTCCACGAAAATATTAAGCAGCAAAATAGTTTTTAACATTGGTAATAATGAGAAATGTTTCTTGAACAGTAAATCAGCAATTTAGAATGATTTATGAAGGATTATGTGACACTGAAACTTCTCTGTAAACAACAACAGATTTATAAACGTTTCTAATGACGAATGTTGCATTTCCAAATGCAAATTAAAGCACCTCAAACCAAGCGAATCGAAAGTAAACAGTACTGTAACAGCAGACATGTATCGCATCAGACTACAGCCTGTTATATAATTACATTACAACCGTTGTAAGTTTTATGACGACATTAGCAATCTCAAATTCTCACCGCCATTCATAAAAATTCACCGGGACGAATAACACGCTTCAGCGCCGATTCTACTCTCGTTTGGCGCTTTGAATCATTTGAACGTTTTTAACTGTCCTGCAGATGGCGCAGCGAGCTCATGCAGTGCTCTCAGGAGCATTCTGTCCAAGATGTTTTAGAAAACAATCTTTTCGCAGTTTAAGTAATAGCTCAAGGCCATTTGCATGATTTCAATCATAATGCAGTAACAAACCAATCAACCCCACCCCCTACCCCGTAAAAACTAAAACAGCTCGGCGAATCACATGAATCTACGCGAATCACATGGGTCGTCCCTCAGAGGTCGGAAAATACGGAAATCCGTATCCTGATGAATGAAAGTCTTATTGGTTTAGAATGGCATGATTTCATCATAAAATAATTTATAAGAGTAACTTACATTTCAGAGGTTTGTTACATGTTTGTTTTTGCACAGCCAATGAAAACAGTTGCAAACAAAGTCAAAACGGAATCATATGGAGCTTCTTTTTTAACACCATAGTGGTGTTTTGCTCCTGAATAAATCAGTGTGTTCAAACAAATAGATTGACTCAGAGATTCACTCATAAATACAGTCACCTGTTTAGATTCTGAATGAATCAGTATGCTTGAATGAATCAGTTGAGCGAATGATTCAATGTCTCCTTTAGAAAAACTCTGGTTGCATACTTCTCTACTATATAGTCGGTGTGAAAAGAGTATGTATTCAGTAGTTTTCCGAAAAGAGTAAGCAGAAAGTACTAGGATAACATTCTAGATTTGGCAATATTCTGATGCGCACTTCCAATGAACACGTTACTATCCCAATTGGTTGAGTGAATAATACAATGGCTCATTCATAAAGACACTCACTGCATCTGAATATGCCTACTTCCCTAATACATAGGGAACAGTATAACAAATGAGTAGTATGTCCGAATACATTCGAAAAACAGTAGTACCCAGAAAAGTATGCAGATGACCAACTACTTCTATTGAGACCTAGAGGTATGAATTCAATGGATACTTTACCATCACACGAGGCCATGTCAGGTAATCAATGCAACTGACACATACATGCTAACATGGTGGATGCAATACGTCTGGACATCATTCATACTACAAACTAGTGCTGTCAAACAATTAATCACGATTAATCGTATCCTAAATAAAATATTTTCTTTACATAATATATATATATATATATGTATAGTGTGTATATTTATTATGTTTAAATAATTACTCACACATGCATGTGTATATTTAAGAAAAATGTGTTCTTTATATATTAAATATATCTATATATAATATAAATTATGTGAATGTAAATATATACATGTAAATACATGGACATTTTCAAAATATATACTTCATGAGTGTGTATTTATATATATATATATATATATATATATATATATATATAAGTATACACACAACACACACACACACACACACACACACACACACATATATTGTCTAAACAAAAACTTTTATTTTGGATGTGATTAATTGTTTGACAGCACTTCTAGTACAAACATTCATACTATATAAAACATACTTACAATGGTTGCCAAGTGTGTTCCTCATTAAATATAGTGCCTACGTACTTAGTAAGCAATTTTGGATGCAGCAATTCACTTATTTAGTTCCTAAATAGATCAATAATTTGCACAAATCGGTTGATTGAAAGATTCAATAACTCCTAAATCAATACTCAACAACTACTAATATACCATCTGTATTAATAGACTGACAGTCTGCCTGGAAATCCTAAGTATCTCAAACAAAAGTCAACTAGGGTCAAAATTCACCTGGGGCCCCTGATAGCGAGGTAGAAGAAGATTCAGCCCATGCCCAGAAGGACTTGAAAGTTCAGTAGATGATGGATATCGTATCACGAAAACAAAGTAGATTGTGCTGCTGTACCTCAAGCCAATCCCCATAAGCAACAAGCATCTTGAGGGTCACGCATACACCCACTCTCACATCCTTGGCAGAACAAAGAACCGACCAACAATTCTGACAGCCTCCCGTAGCAGAAAGTGAAATGCTATTTCAAGATGTTATAGCCCTCGAACTAGATCTGCTTTTTAAACGGATCATAAATGATGCATCGTAAGTTTCCCTGCAGCACGGCAGATGAATTCCTATCCACTGCTGTCAGCCCTTTGACTTCATTTTCCACGTAAACTGGAGAAACTAAGCAAGTAAAACAAGGAATAATTCAAGCCAGTACATAAACTAGATCTGAAATACTTCCGATTTAAAAAGATTCAATATAAAAAGATTTTCAGCTACAAATTCTGACAGTCGGGCCTAATAAAAGTGACATCGGCAATTTGCGGAGCATGTGGTTCCATTAGTGTGTTTTGTGGTGTCATGTTGGATCAAGCCACACAGTTTTTGCCTGCTCCCTTGAAGCTAAAGCAGCATGGCGAGACTCACCCAAGTCTTTAGATCCTTGGCTTTCACTGGCCAGCTCTCCCATTCTCACTAGAGCGTCAAAATAGCCCTTCGCTGCAAACGTCACACCTGCAAAAAGATAGAGGCAAGTGGAAAAATATGTCACAAACATTCTCATCTCTCATTACAGCAGTATATTTGATGATCAAAGGGCCCATGACGAGGATGGGACGGCTCTCAGCTGCGCAAGTTGGTGTCCGTCCAGCTGGGTAATAAGCATAAAAAAACGCTATAGGAGTGAATGAGTTTGTTGCGCAACAGGAAACACAATCAGTTGTACAGGAAACACATTTAGAATGAGTAAAGATAGCCCTCCTGTAACTATGGAAATTTGGCCCTTTTTTCTTTACCAGACCAGCCCAGCTGTCTCCCTCACACACACACCGTTTCCCAATCCCATACCTCATTACGGTTTTAAAATGTCAACTTCGGTGAAAAAAAATAAACAGAATATCATTATCTCCAAAACTCTCCCTGGATTCCCATGTGTGTGTGGAAGAGAGAGAATGTGTGCGATTTTAACAAACTAAAAATATTTTACTGCGAACTAAACAGTGGTCTAGCCTGGGCTGTTTTGGTGTTGGTCTAACAGGTGGGCCAGTAATGCTAGGCTATTCACTAGTAAAACTCGACCTTTTCTGAGACTTCATGAACTACAGTTTAGCTTATTGTGGCTCAAGCAGGTATCGGTCTCATTAAGTCACCAGAGACGTCACACTCAGTCTGATGTAACAATCACTAAAAGATATTTACTGTATATGAAGGGTTAATTTGCAAAAACTGATTACTCCATTATTTTTCACGTTTTTTTTATTGCACATGCCAAGTAATATTAATCAAACTGCAGTTGGGTTGTGTTGTTTAAGTAATAATAACTAAACAAATACAGCCAATTTACTAAATTAAAGTTCATTGAATTATGTTGTTTTTTTTTACATATTAAAAACATTTTTATTGCAAAAGCAGATGATACCACATTTCATGTTTTAGACAAAAAAAACACTCGTCTACTCTTTGTAATCTTCTCCGATGACAATGTAGATGCCTGACAAATGTTGTTGTGATCATATATTTATGGATGTGATGACACGCAATACACAGAGCTTTTCCTTCACCATTGTAACGCTCTGCTTTTGCAAGGCTCTGTAAAAACATGTCAGCTTTTATTTTCCTTTACGCCCTGAAGAAAATATCACAGGTTCATCAAGTTTGTCGAAATTATCCATCCTCGATCACTTTTAGTCAGCTTTGACGAAACTCCTCTCAGCTAACGCATCTTTTCATAATGAAAGTAGCCTTGTCACCTGACCTGAATACAGCGCGCTGATTCGCTAAAATTGACTTATCAGCTTCTGTTCAAAAACAACAAGGGCACTTGTCGGTTTCTGCACCTGAACTCGAGATGCCTTGGAAGTGGACAATACCGGCTTTTTTGCCAAAATGTGTTCAGGGTTCAGACCACGCTAATATGTAGAGAATAATACGCTGCTTTTTTTATGTGCCGTTTATCGTTTTTTGAAAATGAACTGTTCATATGCAGTGCTCTGCAAATGTTTAGAAAAGCTCTAAGGGTTTTGGACAATATATGTGGAGTTTTGGACAATATGAACATAAATCCTTTTCATTTTATGATGAATCTGCATTTATAAGAGACAACACAAAATATGTAACACCTGATAATACACATAAAAAAAATATTAAAGCTATTGTCAAAACATCTCTTAACTGTGTCCTGATTGGTCTGTTTTCGATAAATGGATACATCTATAAACGTGTTCTGAAACTATCTTTTTTTAAATAGTTTAATCTAGCAATCGGGCATCACACCTCTATATCATCCACCCATCCATCCATCCATCCATCCATCCATCCATCCATTACGGTTTGGGATCAGCAAGATTTACAAACTACAGAAATACAGTAAAACAGTAATATTGTGGAATATTATTACAATTTTAATTACGGTTTATTTTATAATATATTGCAAAATATAATTTATTCCTGAAATGATAAAGATGAAATTTCAGCATCAATATTCCAGTCTTCAGTGTCACATGATCCTTTGGATATCATACTAATATGCTGATTTGTTGTTCAATAATGACATCAATATTCTTATTATTAAGTTATTATTATCATAAGTTGAGAAAGGTTGTGCTTTTTCAGGATTTTTTTGATAAAGTTTTAGGAACAGCATTTATTTGAAATAAATTATTTATAACACTGTGAATGTACTTTTTAATCAGTTTAATGTGACTTTGAATAAACATATACATTTATTTTAAAAATACAAAATATATATTATCTGTATTATATGTATATGTCAGACATCAAAATAAAATGGAATACAATTAAATAGCTGTATAGCACTCCAAAATATAAATAGGGCATCTGTTTAATGAAGTTAGTAAATGAAACCGATGCTTGTAATATAGACAGCTAAGTTAATCACAACGAAGCAATACAGTTGTAGCATGTGTCCTGTGTAGAAACTGTCAAAATTGCTCTCTATTCCATATATAGTGCATCCAAGGGATTCAGATTAGCAACTCCGTGAAAGTGTGAGAGATCTGGAACAGCCAAACAGCATATGCTGGTGATTTCCACAGGTCTGGTGGCACTCATTATTAACTAGAGCAGTAGAAAGGTAAAGGTGGCCCACTCATACAGGGCTCACCTGTATCGCCTGCCTCTCAGATGTTTTCTGGAATCAGCTGCTCAGACTCGTGTCATGACTGTCACTCTTGGTCTGAGAACACAGTACCAAGGAATTACAAAGCCAAGATGCCGGTCTTCCCCAAAAAACACCAAGAGCAGCTCAGGTACTGTTATGCAACATGCTTCATTTAAGTGTGTCCCACACTGCGCCACGGCTGAAACAATGTCTCTTCAACTCCCTCAGAGTGAGAACGTAGCAAACAGACAGTCAGCTATTATTTATGGAACTCATTCAGAAATCAATCGAGACCTTCATTTGAATCTACTGAGAGCCTGTGGAAAACCACCCTGCGCTTCTGGCACGGGCAGAAAGGACACAAAAAAATCGGTTGAGCAAACAATCCATCAAGCTGACCAGCTGTGGCTCGGATTAAGTAAGCCAAAGCAGACTGTTGCACTAGGTGAGCCACCATGTGGATAGTGTTCAGGGCTTATTTACAAGGAAATTATGCAAAAACGTGCCTGACAGATGGGACCATCAGCTCTGGGAACCCGCATTGAGACAGATAGAAGGCTCTATCAGGTTTCTGTTCTTTGCTTCTTTCTTCCCATTTCTTCTAGGTTGGATAGGCCAGTACAGGAACTCATATTTTTGCTGATAAACTGATTTGACACGCAGACAGGAAGAAAAGTTGTTTTGTTTTAAAGGTTGACAACTATAAAATGTAGAACAAGTTAATGTGACTTCAAAACTTTAAGTTGACTATTTAAAATAATAAAACGTTAATTATTAAAATGTAATGCTGCAGTCCGTAACTGTTGGCGCTCTAGTGGTTAATAAACATAACTGCATGCGTCTTGCAGAAGAACATTGTAGACAGGGCAACTTCTCTCTGTTTACATCTATGATGAATCACGCAGGTATGTGTTACTCCGCAGTGGTACCTACCCGAACCGGTCTAAAATGTTCTGAATATAAACACTTATTATAGGTGTACCGTAGTGATTCAGGATATGCCAAAAACACGGTTTGGAAAATTGATTCATGGTGTACTCCCTTATTATATTAATTTAGTACATTTTGAAATGTTACGGACTGCAGCTTTAAATAAAAATAATTAAACAACTTGACTTACAAATGAATAGTTATTGAGAAGTAGATGTTTTAGCTATATCTAGTGTCTTTGATTATATTCTGTTGAAACATATATATGTTTCAAGTCCCCGTTAGAGTGATTAGTGTTCACTTCAGTTTTAAGTTTATAAAACTTTCAGTGTACTCAACAAACTGAAACACAAGTTAGGCTAAGGATGTTCACTACATCGCTATTATTTTATGTTGATGCTCAGCTTAACTTAAAATGCAAGTTTATTGAATTTAAATGCAAATAAAAAACATTGTTATTTTTGAGTTTGTAGAACTTAACTTGGTCTGCAACTACAGACCACTTTCGTAAATTTGACAACATTTTTTCCATAAGTTCTTTCAAAAGCCCTGATGATGGTTGCCTTAAGTTCATTTTAAGTTAAATTACTTTGGTGATGGAAAACTGGTTCTTTTTCAGAAACGAATGGATTATTACAAATTATAATACTCATCTGTCAATGTGGAACAACATTTACTAAAATACTGATTGTTTGCTGACCAAACTGAATGTGATGAGAAAGAAATACTGAAAGTAACAAAATAATACAAAGACAACAAATAGGCAACTTGCACAATCCAATTATTTTGTTGTCCTCAGTAGTTAGTACAAAGAAAACTAAGTGTGACCAGTGTAGTCTAATTCTCAAATGAATAATTTCTGAATTAATTCTATAATGCTGACAGAAAATAGCTGAAGGTTTTCCAATTTCTCCCTGTCTACTCTCAATACTCTCTCTCACATGCGGTTCTTAAAAATGGGAGACCAGAGATAGGCTCCGTTATCCTTCGGACACTACGAGAGTGGTTTGGAGCAGAATGGATGTATAGATAGTTTGCCTATGTTTCCTCAAAACTTGTTAATGGACTGATAAGTGGAACTGGAATCTCCACAATTCTCATTCATATATGTAGGTCTCCCACTTTGATATTCTGTCTTTACTGAGAAAGAACCATGTCATAACACACTCCTCCTACTGCACTCATTCATCTTTCTGTGCCTGAGGCTCTAAAACAAATCAGCAAGAACAATACCAGTCAGAAATAATAAATGGGGGTAGAAAGCTTTGCTGACTTTGTGTCTGAGTGATTTAATTTCCTAAAACATGGGGTAGGGTGGTAAAGACATGGCCTAAGAGCAAAAGAGGATTACGATTTATTCCGGTGGGCTTAGTGGCCTAGGACCTCCCTCCAGACCCCAGTTTCCCTCAGTACGGGGGAGTTAATTATGGAATAAATCTCTTTTTTCAACTCTGTGTCTTGCCTTTATGTCCTTTCAGCCATGTTTCTATGGTAAAACACCCACACCATTCTCTATACCACTGCTGTGTAATTTGCACTACTACTCTACCCAATTGGGTACATGTGGACAGCGGTGTGGCAGCATATGGACCCCTGTGTGCATTCAGCATCTTTTTGAGGATAAGAGTCTTTCAACCACCTCAGCCAATCTGGCATTGATTCTCAAGAGTTTGAAGGGCAGGCTGTCTCACAGATTTTACATAAATCCCCAAGTAGGTTGGGTGCCGGCATTTATGGGTAGCCCCTTTTTCCTTTGTGACTTTCTAAAGGAATATTGTGGATTCAATGAGGGAAAGCTCAGTTGACGGCATTTGCACTTTGCTTGTGAAATTTTTACTGAAAAGACTGACTAAAAATGCAACAGTAAAAACCTGTTAATTGGTTAACTAAGTTATCTTGCCATACACAATGAAACATTTTAAATGGTCACATTATATGCGCGCGTGTGTGTGTGTGTGTGTGTGCACTTGGATGGGTTAAATGCAGAGAACACATTTCACTGCTGGTTATACTCTGAACCTAATCTATATGTAATTTTACTGTAAGATACTGCCAAATGTATGTTTTTTTTGGAAGTAAACTTAAATTACCACATCATTTACAGTAAAGTAAGAATACATTCCCATAATTTCTGTGTGACATCACATTTGATTATATCTTTTACAAATCCTTTGTCTTCTGACTTGTCAACATCACAGTATTTTGTTACATTTTACATTATTGAAGTTGTGGCTCAAGTAGATATATTAACATTACGTTTATCAGATGTAAAATACACAATAATAAAGTAATACTGGAGAAATTGTCACAGTATATTTTATGATAAAATTGCTGTAAAAATGTAGTACATAAAAGTACATATATAAGTAATATAAGTGCATTATTTAAGCTGCAAACGCTAAACTAGAATAAAAAAAGTATCAAATTAAAACTGACTCAAAATATCAGTTTGAATAAACTATAACAGTATCTAGGCGTGTGACGAGACTCTTATCTCACGAGACGTGACTGGGTTCACAAGAACAAGACGACATTTTTAGACTTCTTTTTTTATCCTCGATCAAATATATAGGGAAAAATAGTATTTTATTCAACTGAAAAACACAAAATGCAAAAAAGGTGCATTTTGAAATCAACTTATACTTTATGAAATTAAACTTATTTTTTTATTAATTATATGCAGCAGGCCAATAAACTAGACCTGCATGATTCTGGATAAATTGAGAATCACAGTTTTATTTTATAAATTGGAGATCATGATTCTCTCACAAAATAAAAATTTACTAGTGGTTCTGACAAAATGTTAATTGCTTAAGTCTTTGAAATAAATAAATATATATAATATATATTAATTTGAACAAAATAATAATAAAAATTCAACGAAGGAGTCAGTGTCTCTTCATAAAGACTTGTTTCACTGTTAGAATCTCCTGAATGAATGATTCAATGTCAAATACATTTTTTAAACAGTTGTCGCCACCTCCTGGCGGAAGATAAGTGTTACAATACAAGTGTTAAGATACTTTCGTTTTGATCGCTATACTGTAGACAATAAGTGTTTATACCCAAACTATAAACTTTTATCCCAGTACTTCTGTTATTTAAATAATTAAACACAGAAATAATTAGCCTATGTGTGGTTTAAAAGACTGCTTGTGTTGCTCTTTCCGGATCAGCAGCAGCATAAATGTTTCACATCGCGAGTGTCAGTGGAGCATGAGCAGCGCGTGTTTTGTCGCCACCCATATCAGTGAATGACAGCATTCACATCGGAAGTGTGATGATGGCCGACCCTCTGATTCATCAACATGGGCAGCTACAAAACGTGCTCACGCACCACTGACACTCGCCATGTGAAACAGTCTTAATAGACATAGCTGAATTGTTGTCATTCGGGAATAAGATCGCGTGGGTGTTTGAATCAAGATAGCAAGCTAAATTTTTAACGATTAATTGTGCAGCTCTAATGTAAACATTGCAAAATATTTTGTGAGGATGTCGTCGCGTTCTCTAACAGGATCTCAATGATACTAAAATAACACTGATTTTAACATTTATAGATTGTCCCTATTCACTATCCCATTGTAAGCACCTCACTGTAACCCATATTGTAAAGAAAAAAGATGGAGAAGCCAATATATTAATTTATTTTTTCCAAAATCGATGTTGTCGATTGAGCCAGGACTAAACCTGGGATTTTCCTTTAAGATGTATTCCTGCACATCACCCTAAAGGTTTTACGGCCACTGTCGGGCCTAGGCTGCCGGAGCAAGATTACATTTGCCAATGTGAACGCAGACATCAATGGGCAATTGTCTGGCTTTCATCAGTCACCTACTGCACAAAGCCTTCAAAGTCGTCTGATTGTTCCTCTGTCTAATGGCTAAATATCAAATCATCAGTGAGGCTGGGCACATTATCTCCTCTGTGAATGCCCTCATCAGTGGAGCGCTAGTGTTTGGCCCATCTGAGCTCAGGAGGTGTCTCGGGCTGTGTGAGAGTTGATAAGGCTGAGTGGCCATCTGAACGACAGGATGACAAATATTGTCATCATCTTCAAATGAAGTGGCATTAAAGGCGGATGTGAAGGCGTGGAGGGTTTGGACAGCTGCCTGAGCGCAGATGAAACGGCAGATGCCTGGAGATGTGATGTGAGGATACTTACTGGAGAGAGTCTTCTCGTAGTTCTTTCCCATGGCGATGAAATTCCGCAAACAGGGGTTGAACTGTTCCATGATGCCCTGCAAGAGAGGGAAAGGTTTGTTTATAAAGGTGGAATCGCACCATGTTAAGTGTGCATGGGTTATGGCAGGCCCATATACAATCCTCAAACCAAGGATGCACCAACTTGATACCATCAACTGAAAATGTTCACCATTAGCCAATAAGCTAATGATAAAGGGGTCCTTTTCACTTTTAAAATTTTAGTCAGTGTGTAGTGTGTATGTTTGGGCATAAAAAGATCTACAAAGTTACAAATCTCAAAGTCCACTCCAAAGGGAGATATTTTGTTTAAAAAAAAAATCCCTTTTCAAGAACTACAGCGAATGGCTCGTTTGGACTACAGCATCGCTTTCCGGTGTTTGTGATATCACAAGGCGGCCCATTAGAATATCATTAAAATAAATCCCGCCTACGGAAATTTGAATGGTCGGCGGGTGGGGAGAACGCTTGGTTGAGCACTGAACGTTTCAAAATTGAAACCCGGAGCGGGTGCTTTTATATCACTGTATTTTTTTATGGAAACCGACTGTCTTCATTTCATCTTGCATGTAATGTCTGATAAAGCAGCGTTTGTTAGCAGAGCGCTAGTTTGTGTACAGCGTTACCGGGGAAACCTCTATCTATCCCGCTCCAACAGCGCCTCCCGCTGACAGAGAATGAATTTGCATATAAATGCCACCTCAAATATTGTAAGTCTGTGGGACTATGGTAGTTTCACTGCAATTCATGTTAAAGGTTAGCATTAAAGAAAAATAAACATAATACATACCGTTGCACTTATCTGTACATAGCAAATTAATTTATGTTTAAGCTGTTGTTGACATCCTATCTAAAACGTGATTTAGCCAAAAAAACAAGAATAAAGTTACCACTTTAACATGTCTTGCAATATCCATGCGTGCAAAGGTTCTGCGCGATCCTCTTGTTCAATATTCTCAAAGTCTGAATTGATATGGCAATATTGACAAACTTGCTGTTTTGGCAAGGGGCGGGGCAATACTGAAACACTGTCTAAGCTGTTCGCCAATCACAACGCACTGGGACAGCTAACCAATCACAACACATTTTGTTTTTCGGAAGGCGGGCCTTCATCAAACCCAGAACTAATCGAGCCGTTTGTGTCAGGCTGGGGAGAAAGGTATTGTATTTATGTAAATAATAATGCGAGTTTCTAACCACCAAGCATATGAGAGCATGTTATAGTACACCCCCAACACTTTGTAAAAGAGCATAATAGAACCCCTTTAAAATTACATACTTTTCTGTCTAAAAAAAAGTAAAATAAAAACCTAAAAAAAATGTAAATGCTGCAAGGAAATTTAGTATGTCAAAAGACCAAGGAACATTTATTTATCGGAAATATTCTGATCTGTATGGAAAATTAAGCTTTTTAAATGTCTTTAAGCCGCTTATGTGCTCTCTAAGGCTGCATTGGTGTGTTCAAAAATACAGTAAAAACACTAATATTGTAAAATATTTTTACAAAAAATAATTTATATATTTTAAAATGTAATTGATTCCTGTGAAAAAAAGCTGAGTTTTCAGCAGTATTTACTCGTCTACTCTACAGTATCACTTGATCCTTTAGAAATCATTCTAATACGCTATTCTAATAAATAAATGTATAAATGTAAAAAACAGTACATATAATTATAAAAGGGTCACTAAAAAAAAAGACCAAATATTTCAAATACAGCACAGAGCGAAACAAAGAAAATGCAGAAATTGAAACAAGGACACACATTAAAAAACAAAACATTTAAATAACCATTCAAATAATAATTATTATTGTGCAAATATGTATACACAAATACATAAATAAATAAATGAATTAATCAACCTGTCTCATAGCTTGTTTACTAAATACTTGGCTAATTCAATAATGTTGTTAGCTAAAAAAATATCAATAAATAAAACAAAAACAATTACAAACAACGTCAGCAGATACCACCTGGGGTTGGTTAAAAGGCAACTGATAGCATTGACTGCCTGCTAAAAAGACTAGATTGTGCATGAATTTCCATGAAGGTTTAGCCTGGTTAGTGCCTTCTAGTTAAGGTAGTTGCCCAAGGAGCTCCAGCACATACAAGGCAGCAGAGGCTGTGCATCTGTACCATAGAAATATACACATAGATTCCTCATTAGTGACTGTTTCTATGGGCAGCGATACGTAAGCCATCCATCCTGTGTTTGTCTGCAACAGCAAATTATACGCATGTTTATCCTTGAATATTCTTTGATTATTATGGTGAATGACGTCAAGTTGACTGTTCCAAAATGGCAGACGCTTCAACGTATCTGGAGCGGTCAAATAGGGCATCTATACATATCTTTTATCTGCACACCCAAACATACCAGAGATGCTTCCATTTCCCCTTATGCAAAAACTGTCCACAGCATCATCCCTCGTTCACACCACCCATCATTCCATGTTGTGTTAAACAAGAGTGTGATTTTTCTTGTGGGAGGGAAGCAGACACTCATTCTGGGGGTGAGCAACGAGCTTTGAAATTTTGTTCAGGGCTTTGAAGTTGTGTTTTTGAGGATGTGAGGAAGTAAAAGAGACAAAAAGTGAGCATATGTTAGGAGTTAATGAACATATTTTGCTCTGAAGTGCTAGTTTGTGGGCTTGTTAAACTGCCAGGATGTGTATACAGTACGTTTTAAGGAATGGCTGGAATATCTGGTGTTTCTGAGAGGGCACATATGCAAGGAGGGCAAATTGTCTCGAAGCTCTGTTCCTAGTGCAACCAAAATAAACACTTTACCGCCTCGCCATGCTGTAATCCTTCAGTGATGCTCACTCGAGCGGGCATCTGTCATAGCACCCTGAGCACCATCCACTTCCCCTTCAGGGCTTTCTCCAATTAGAGCAGCCACAGTCTGCCAGGGCCCTAAGGTTAACAAAGACCTGAAGCTGACAGCACAACACCACCGAACCCTGCTTTCTTCCTCCAAAATTCATGAATGACTACATCCCATACAGCAGCCTTTACCACCTTACAGGAACCTTCGACCATCCCTTCATAAACAACTCAAAAACAGTCCAGATCATGCGGTTTTTGACTGTAAACATCACTACTGGCCAGTGTTGGGGAAAGTTACTTTTAAAAGTAATGCATTACAATATTGCGTTACTCCCTAAAAAAGTAACTAATTGCTTTACTTAGTTACTTTTTATGGAAAGTAAGGCGTTACGTTACTTTTGCGTTACTTTTTAAATATGAGCAGGGCTTGATTGTTTGTTTTTAATACAAGAAGTTATATTTATAGCAAATGTAAAAGCCTTTCACACCAAAAGTGTAAGGAATAATCCTCAGGCTGAAGGAAGAGTAAATCACGTCTGTACAGCAGAACGCAGGAGAAGAAGGTTCAACACTCTTCAGAAATAAAACAAAAAACAACGAAGCACAATTGTTAGTTTATCTAAAGTAATTTTTGCTTATTAGTATGGTTGAACTGGATCAAAGTGAGCATCAAACACGTTGGTTAATTAAATGAGATTAGATATATTTGTGTTGTTTAACATTTTTAATTATTGCAGGTTTGCGTCATATTCTGAGTTTGCATTTCACTGTTTTAATTCATTTTGATGAATACTGAATAAGTGAGTATAATTTGATAATTAGAGTGATAATTTTGATGAATACTGAAAAGTTTTTTGTGAGTGGGATGAATTAATGCTCGTTCACATTTAGTCTAGAACTACAGTAACATTTTCTTGTAAATTAAAAAGTAATGCGTTACTTTACTAGTTACTTGAAAAAAGTAATATTATTACGTAACTCGCGTTACTTGTAATGCGTTACCCCTGACACTGCTACTGGCCAATCTCTAACCCTCATTCTCAATCCCGTTTCTGGCACATATTACCATGTCATAGAATTTCTTGATACCATAAACCCTGTTATCATGTAGTATGTCAGTTTGTTTTGTGGCATTAGCATCTAGCTAAATTCATGACATTAAAATCCAGCACACTGCAAAAAAATGGCGTATCTTGATAATATATATTGCATGCGATAGTCATGCGCATCTCGTCAGTAAAGACAGTTTTGTGATTAGCCGTAAATATCCATCACCTGTTTTCTAATGGAGCGGCATTTAATACACAGAGCCGTAGATTGCTGACCGATTTCAATTTCGCAGCGATTCATCTGCGATTCTGAGCGCGAATTGCGTAGCTTGTCAGTGAACTACGGCTCTGTGAATTAAATGCCGCTCCATTAGAAAACAGGTGATGGATATTTACTGCTAATCACAGAACCGTCTTTACTGACGAGATGCGCATGACTATGGCATGCAAAATATCGTGCAGCCCTACTATACATGTACTGTTTTTCCCTCTTACAATATAGGAGATATTACAATATAGGGAACTATGTGATTTCGGATACAACCAAAGTCCCCTTCAAGGATAGTCAGTCTATTATTTGCAATGCCTCCGGGCAGCTATTTTTGGGCACGCAAGACTCCTATCTGTTTGAATGGGGAAATACACAATCTCAAAAAGCTGCTGGCTAAACTCACATTTAAAAGCACATTTCATGTCAGTAACAAATTTAGGTCTCAATAATGTGTTTTCTTATACTCAAATAGCATTAAAGCCATTTTTATTTCAATTTCCTTTAGAGTTGGTCCTGACAATATGTGACCCTGGAGCACAAAACCAGTCATAAGTAGCATGGGTATATTTGAAGCAATAACCAAAAACACATTGTATGGGTCAAAATAAAATTAAAAATATTTTGTGTCAAAAATCTATAGGATATTATTAAGTATAGCTCATGTTCAATGAAGAAATTTAGTAAATTTCCTACTGTAAATATATCAAAACTTAAAGTTTGATTAGTAATATGCATTGCTAAGAGCTTCTTTTAGACAACTTTAAAGATGATTTTCTCAATATTTAGATTTTTTTTGGCAACAAACCATACATCAATGGAAAGTGCACTTATTTAGCTTTCATGTGATGTATAAATCTCAATTTCAAAAACTGGTTTTGTGGTCCAAGGCCACATAAGGTGTGCAGTACTAATCAAAAGACTTATGGAAAACTAGACCATCTAACAGTATCTGCAGTGATGCAATGACTTCACTAACTGCCAAATGGCTCTTTTATTCAGAAGGAACAGAAGGCACTTTTATTCAGTGTGTACTACCAATTCTAATACAAGTTGCACCCTGAACCACCAAGTTCAATTCTCAGCTTGTGGTCCTGTCCTACTCTCTTGCTCCATTTCACTCCCTGTCTAATCTAACTACTTTCTTCTATTTAAATAACAGCAACAGCAAATGCTTTAATACTACTTTAAGTTCACAAATTTGCAACTTAATGGATACATAAAGGTAGATGACACAGTAAGTGGCTTAGCATTAGGTGATTTAAGTGTTAGGAACAAAGCGACACTTAAGTAGTTACAAAACAAGCAGTAGCTAGCTTTGTCCCAATTTAAAAAATCTGCTCTGAAACAGCTGGTGCTACCCAGGATTGAGAATTTTTAAGAGTTTTAGGCAGGGTAGAAGCTGTTCAGTCAGTCAAGATATATAGAGGAGCCAAATACAGGCTGAAACATGTTAACAGAGAGACATACCAGGTCAAAACGCTCTCAGTTGCCTGGATTGGAAGGCATTTTTGGGCGGATTTTATGTAGCAGATTTGGGTCAGGTATTAATATCACTCAAATTACTTAAAGACTAGTTTGACAAATGTTTCAATCAATATTTCATCAATCCTTCAAGAAAGTCAATATTTTCCTCAATAAATGAAGTCTGAGAGCAAAACGAGCGCTGTTAGTTGGGGAATCTCTAGTAGAGCGACAAGCCCTGCTCCCTAGGCTTCAGTGGCTTGACGTCACAGGTCACCTTGCCGCTCCTGCCACACTCTCTGGGCAGCTCTAAAAGTGGGTCTGCACCTGACGGAGAGTAAGACGGAGAGTAGGCAGCAGTGCCTCAGCTAAATCAGTCACCTCAGTAGCTCCATTAGATCAACAAAAAAAAAAGACACACAGCAAGATGAAGGAAAAATACATATTCATTGATCAAAATATTAGCAAGAGTTTTTTGTTTGGGCTTCATGTGTCTCAATGCCAGAATGCAGGATTTAGCACAACAGCAAGACGGTATGAAATGTTCAGGAACGAGATGAAATGTGAAGAGCACACATTGACACTGAAGAGTACGGCTCTCTTCTCTGAAGGATGAAAGACCTCTCTCCATTTCAAGGGATTTTTCAGAAAATCTTTCTTTACCTACCCTCTGACTCTTTTCCTCTCCTTCCCTATATCCCAGCGACTCCTTTATAATGCACTGTCAGCATACCTCATTAAAAAGACCCCATCAACAGCATCCTCATAACATGTGAGGGCAAGAAAGAGAGGAAGAGAGATAAGGTACAACGAAGAGAGGTAGAGATGTGAAGAGCTTGGTGCTACATGTGGGTGGTTTACATAACGGTTATGCGAGACCGGGTCTGGACTAATATGGCACTCCAGCTATCAAGAGCAAAATTAGGTGACGCTGACGTGGGAATGATAGCACAGTGATGAAGTGGGCTCTGTTCCAAAACCTAGCAAGCTGCCTACCTTGGCGGCATTTTAAAGCATGTGTCATGTATGATTTCTCGATGCAAAAGTTGTCCCAAAACATAGGAAACAATCTTATATTGGCTTCAAAGTTGCCTCATTTTAGCCAAAATTGGATGTTTCTTATCATGTATCTTTATCAGAGGAGGTAATTCCAGAATGCTCTATCTTCATTAATATGCACCCGAACAAGTGCTTTCACGCTCAATCGAACTAAAAAAACCTTCATGTAAACACCTGAGCTTGCAGACGCACTGAAGTTTTGTTCAAAATACACAAAGACGACAACCCATGTAAACGCATAAGTAAATCAGATTGCAAAATTTAGGGTTCATATAAACAGAACATTAAGAACCTAAAATTAGATTGGACATATTCAGACTGATCCAAAGTTTAGCGAAAAATAAATTACATTTAGCTTTCATTTAGCAACGTTACCATCAAAAAGTATTCATATCTGTAGTGTTCTTTTCGTCTACTTTGTCAATGTACTGCATTCCACTTCAGCCACTTATAAGGTGCCATTTCAGGTAAAATGCTGCCTATGAAGACATCCAGTCTATGTAAGCAGCAGATGGCAAGACAGCTCACAGGAGCAGAGCTGTAGTCAGCACTCCAGTGCGTACGTGTAACTCTCACACAAATACCATTCAACACTGAAAGTGTACAATTTTCCGCTAATGTTAGTTTCACGTAAGCTAGGTGTAATATTGGCACCTTGAACTCACGAATCACAAGTGAGGTCAGAGGGAGTGGGCGGGGCTTGGGTGGTTTCTTTTCTAAATTCTGTGAGTGTTGCTAATTTTATCATCCCAGTCCTCGTGTGCTACATCTGCCAGCCTAATTGCAAGTGCTAATTGGAATATGAGGCCAGCATACACTTTGTCTGAGAGCGTGGTTATTCCTGTAAGGGGGACGTGTGCAATACCTTCCCTTTAGTGACAAGACAAGAAAGCGACAGTAAAAACAGTTAGTGAATACTGGATAAATATGGTTAACACAGCAAATGAAACAATTGCATTTGATGTTAAGCTTTATATTGTGTGAGGTGTTAACAAGTTCAACCATATGTTTACTAAAATGGCATGGTTGCTTCAACAAAAGCATTTTCTCCTCACATTTATCTCTTGTTAACACTATCGGTTAGGTTTAGGGTAGGGTTTATTTGTATGTTATTTTGAAATGCCATTTTAGCACCACTTAGAGCACGACTTGCCAGGCATTTAATTTCCAAATTGCCTGTTAGATCCAACAAGAAACCAGTGGCGGCTGCTGTGCTTTTAAAGAGGGGAAGCTCATTTTCGGCCAACATCATAACAATTTGTCCATTTATTTATACGTAAATTCTGCCCTATGTTCCTTTTCAAGAAAATATTCTAGCCTACTGTATGAATGAATGACTAAACAACAAACAATCTAAAAAAAAGATATTAAACTCGACGGAGGAGATGTGGGAATTAGGTTAAACTGAAACAAGGAATGTGGTGTATAATTGTGTGACATGTATGATGAAAATTGGCTAGCAATTTCGCCAAGCAAGTACCAAGAAATAGGTTGCAGCAGTTTGTCTTCCGACTACTCTTGCAAAATCCGCGATGGGGCTGAGCTCGAATAGAAGTGTCAGCGACTTTTTATAGTACAAAATCACTGTCAATCAAAACGAGATGCAGTCTATCAACAGACCCTCCAATCATCACGCAGAAGCCCGGAGTCCAGGCCAGCCCACTCCTCCATAATCGCTGGACATAAATCGCAGCATTTATCCAATGACCATCTAGTTTCTAAGAACTGAAAAAACCTATTCAAATCAGTTCCATTGAAGTCAATAGACGCTAGGTTTCAACAGAGAAATGTACTGTGACGCTACAGGAATGTATGAGAAGGAAATCGAGTCAGCCGACCTGCTATATGTAGCTGATTCTGAACAAACTCGTCTTCAAGATGAACGTGCTCTAATGCATTTTTAGTCAATAAAATGTTAACACAATAGTACATATTTGACCATACATTTTTTGACATTATAGGGGAAGCCGAGCTTCCCTTGCAGTCTTAAATAAATCGAAAATGTTGCCACATTCACTTTCATCTTCACATTCTTCCAGTGAGCCTAGGTTGCTCAATTTAGGTATAGGTTGAGTCAAAACATCTACACAAGTTGGCTGTTTGAGCTGCCTTTGAGCCTTGTCTTTCTAAAGGGGATCAAAGAAGCCTTAAGGAAATTGTAACTGCATTTTTGGTAATTAAACTTTGATTGGTACATTAATATGCGCAATCAAATAATAGCAATGATGCCTCTTCAAGAAATTTGAGCAACCACTTTTTTGGCTCATATGATAAAATCCACTGATGAAACATAATTTACTGTGAATACTTGGCCCATCATTTTTTGCAATATTCCCAAAGAACCTTCCTGTCATCATTAGTAAATGGAAAAATATGAAGCTGCACCCAATGCGTCCATTTATTTCTGAACAAAGCCACATCATACACTACTTCCAGATTTAATCTTTCAACCTTTTGATTACCGTCCAAGGCAACCATTGCTCAGCCACCCAGCATTTATGGTGCTGTGGGGAACCCAATGTCGCCTTTAATATTTGACATTAGCACTGACAGGCCAGAAATAAAAGAAATAAAGTGTTAGCAATAAAAGGATAAGGGAAAATGTTATCTAAACACTCAAGAAGCGTTTAAGAGGAAACAGGGCTGGGAAGAGTGACAAGACATTATTGCAGATGTGAATTATATTCTTCTTGGGGCCCGAATCATGCAGTCTAGGTATATTTTATGGTTATGACAACTTAATCATGCATTATAACTTACATAAATCTTATTAGTTTGAAGCAAACCCAGTTTTGGTATAAAAAAGTTATTGAAAGCAGATTGAAGACGAGTTTGAGTTTACTAAGTGGCTGTTCACACAGGAAATGTTCCTGCCTTCCATCTGTGCAATTCAATTTCGTAAACTTATTAAATTGTGCTTTACTTTAAGGATAATTTTTCTAACATCAAAATGGTTGGTATGCAACTATAAACACCATCAATGTGTTTCTGTTTTTTTGAGGCTTTATAAATGATTGACACTACAAAGGTTCAGAACCCAACAACAGCTAGGCCTTGCGCTTGACAACATGCTGGCAGTGCTAATCTAATGCGGCAGAGGTCTGTGCATGGGCCCTCGGCAGACGGAGCACATGTCGTATGCAATCAGAGAGGAATGTGTGGAGTATAGCGACTGTATCAGTCTAATGACTAGCGTACTGTTCCTCCTCCCTCCATCAGACCCCTGTCTTAATCACATCAAGGGGGCAAAAAGCGCAGGATCATCTCTTTCTCTCTCCCTCTGTGTTTCTGGGCAGGCTGAATACAAGCTTATTTTCAATATGCAATACAAATCTCATCTCAGTTTCAATCCCTAATTCAGGCTCAACAATGATGAATCCTCCTAAACACAAGCCTGCCAATGTGGTTCCCAACTGGATTTACTTCACAACCAAGTTTGTACATTGGAAATCAAGCACCGTCCAAACAGACATTCTAAAAAAACTAAGATTAGCATTACCATGAACTGCACAGGTCCAACAAAATGCTAAATTATTAATCACCAAGAAAATCACTTAACAAGGGAAGTTTTTTACATTGGTTGTTGTATGTAGCACAGCAGTTTGGAAATGAAACGTCCGGGTAGTTGCGCAAAAAGGTTAATGCTCTATTCAGTTTAGGTTCAAGGTTTCTTTATTTGTCACATAATAGTTATACAGGGTATAATTAGAAGTGAAATGTAATCGAATCAGGTCCGCTCAGTGGACAGTGCAAAATAATAAGAATACAAATTATATAAAGTAACATAACACAAGGGCATACATATGGTAAGAAAAAGAGAAATAAGAGTAAAATGTGCAATGAAATAAAAAAAAGTGCAAAAAAATAAGATGTGCAAAAAACAATAAGATGTGCAAAAAAGATGTGCAAAAAACAACAAGATGTGCAAAAAACAATAAGATGTACAAAAAAAGAAAAACAGTGTACTGGGACTTAATAAATAGTAGTGTGAATAAGAGGGATGTGCAGACGGGTTGTTCAGGGTATTGTACATAGAGCAGCAATGATGAGAATGTGAGAATATTTACAGTTAACAATGGGTCTTTAGGTTTACAAATAAAACCTACTACACTATACATAACCAATACTGCTAACAAAATCAAACATGAGAAACATGCATTTATATACTGATGCAGAAGAGATCAATGCAGGCACATGAAGTCTTTCCAAAAAATTATATTTTATTAAAATAATTTATCATATTTATAAGAGATAATGATTACAGATGATTAAATGTAAAATATGAAAAAAAATATGTATTATAATTGGATACAATATCTGAACTGAATATATTCTGCTAAAAATCTAAGAGAACAGGTTAAAAATCAGAGTATCATTATCTTCAAGAGCAAAAGAGATGAAGATCTTCAGAGCAGGCAAAGAGAGAAGAGAGAAGAAGCCAATTTCTGGACCAATATGTACACTAGAGACTTTCATCCTCTTACAGCAGCATGGAATATTTTTGTGTCTGATCGACAAATTTCAAAATGTTTTTATCCGATATGTCATTTACATGTGTTGTAAAATATTTCCACAACTTAAGGTGAATTTTCACACTGGCATGACCTATGAAATGCAGGTAGAAGCAAGATAAAAATAGAGACAATATTTTTTGCAGAGAATAAGTTTCCAAATATCACTTAAGCATATCAAAAAGTACTTAGTATGTCAAATGAAGGAAATATACTACATCAATGGAATATGAATACTACTGGAATTAATTAGAATTATGAATAGCTTATAAATGCACAATACTTGAGTAACTGAGTATATGAGTAACATAATGCAATAATACGAATATAACGTAATATAACCATAAAATAATAACCCATAATGACAACATAACCATATTGGAAATTCTGATACACCACTGACTCAAACAACCATGTCATTTTAGCTTGCTTTTACAAGATTTTGAGCTCTTTTATCAAACCTGAGAATGCTGTACCAGGTGGGCTACCGAGCACGTTTACTGCATCACAAGAGCCATACATATGCTATGTTTTCCATCTGATATATGCAGTTTGGAAGGGGTATTCTGAAGGGCCACAGCCTAAAAGGTACACAGCATTGATACCACACTTGCTTGCTTGCCATTTGTAGGTGGTGCTAAGGAGAGGGATGCATGCTAAAGAGCATTTGATTGACTAAAATATATGGTTTTATATATATATATATGTTTTTCAGGTTAGAAACTAATATACACACTAATATACAGATAGCCTTAAAGTTCAGTTACAAAAAACTAAAATGATAATTTTGTAAACACATAAACAACAGCAGAAGTGTGATTTACAGGTGTAACACATGGAACAAACACTGGGCCAAATACTCATTAGCTAAGCGAAATTAAATTGTGACAAAACACTGCATCAAAACAGACCTTTGACCCATTTTAGGTCATGACCCACCAGTTGAGTCAACTGTGATAACACAAGCACTGCAAGTTTATCTGCAAGTTATCCTTTAAAAAGACCCAATGGAGATATATTTGACATAGCCTAGTTAAAAATTGCACATCAGCCTATTTAATGAGTGAAGAAGACACCAAATGAGAGTGCATGAAAAGCACTAATCACTCATCATCACTAGTTAATGAACAACCGCAGAAAATCCATGCAAGCTTCGATCGCTGTCCTTTGCTCAAACTAGGCTTGAACTTTCTTATGAAACACACTATCATGCTATACCCTTGAGTTAATGATGAGATAAAGATCCTCCAATTATGTTTAGGAATTCCCAGAATGCACATCACGAGAAGCATCACTGGTCTGTCCACAGACCTCCAGAGGTGCTTGCTGGAGTCAAGCCAAGGCCAGTTTTTAGACACGATTCAACAAGAAACTTGAATTCTGCATTTTATCCAATGTATAACAAACATCTGACTATCTGAGCAATGAGAATATATGTAAAACTTTTTTTTTCCACAACAGATTAAAAGTGACTGTATCAAACCACAATGGTCTTCCTTTTACCATGGGTAAGAGCTGTTAGCCACGATGCAGAGCATGTGATAAAAACACTATAAAAAGACAACCTTCAGTGTCTTCACGATTTAAACTATTTGCACAGAATGATGATAGAAGATGGCATCAAATACTTTCGATTTCTTCACTTTTTGTGAGTCGACTGTACATTAAAACGTCCCCCTTTCAAATACTACCACATCAAGTTATGTATTTTGTTTGAGCTCATTTTGTGTTATTTCTGTATTATTTATCAACTATTATGTACAATATATAGCATTTGTTACGGTTTTGAATTCACTTTCATTTGTATTTTTTTATAAGTTTTAATTTATTGCATGTATTTTACTTTCATTGCAAATAATATTTGTACTTAGTTAGTTACCTTAGAGGTAACATTTCTAGTTTTCATTCAAAGGGGGTGTACTCATTTATGCTGAGCACTGTATATATTATTTTTAAAAATATTAATATTAGATTAAAAAAACCTAAAGACAAAAATTAGATAAGAAAACATAATAAAAATGGTATAAAGATAAAGGAAACAAAAGTTTTTTGAACTGGCTTTTTCACTTTCAGATATAGTTAATAATCAAAGTAAGTCAATGTGTGTAAAATGTGTTTTCAGGGAGTTTATTTTCTAAAAGTTCACCGTTCCCAAAGTGCCCATAAATGAAGAGGAGTTTAGGTCGAGGCGTCATACTCAGTGGTCACTGCACTAATGCTTATGTACCCAAATTATACCCCCTTGAAACAGGCTCATCCAACCAGAATTTATAGTCGGAACGAGAAAAAGAACAAATCATGCATGACTAATACAGTGAATGTAACGTTATGTAAGAAGAGAAAGAAAGCCTGTTATGGCAGACTACAACGAACAGCTTGAGCGATCGATACTGTGCCATTGGCTGAGATAACTGTGTATCAAGATTAAATTATCCCAATTAAACGAAGCAGGTCTGAGAGAGACAGAGGCATCTGAGCTGGACAGATGTGTCTTTGCTTCAGAACGTAGGTGATACTGTAAGACAGCGCTTTCAACACATAACCTCCTGACCCTGTGACAACACTTCATATTCCTGCAGCTCACTGACGGTTTCCATGGAAACATCTGCGAGTGTGTCTTCCTCGGCATTATACACGCTGATTGATTTATTTTTGAGAACTTAATTAAGAGCGTACTCGGTGTCCCCTGATCATTAAACTACTCCATTCAATACAACAAGCAGCATACCTTCAGCAAAACAGTCTGGAGAATCTACCACATCAACTCCTTTTATGTTCTATGTGAGGAAAAAAATCCCATTAAACATCATTGGATTGGAAAACACGAGCGGTTACAGAATTTGATGATTATTATTTATTTATTTAGACAATGCGCATGAGTTTTTTAATACTGGAAGACAAATGTATTATATAGTCACACATTTTGGCAATATTTTTTATCGGTTTTTGAATACGATTTGGGGAAAAAACAGCTGTGTGTGTGTGTTTTTTTATTTCATTTTTTGCTGTTCAGACTTTTAAAAACTAATAATATCTGCATATGCAAAAATATATTGTTTTTTTCTCAACAAGGTCTTGGTAGAAGTATATAAATGTAAATTGCTATTGGCAAATATTAATTGCTGTCTTTTTGTGTTAATTCAAGGGAAAAGACCAAATATGCCTTGACTGTTACTTTTCTTTAAACATTACTAATTCTTCTGATTAAGAGGGGGAAGGGGGGGGGGGTCCCATCTAAATCATTTCAAACCAAAAACAGCAGTTTTAAAGTTTGCGATTAATACAAATTTTGTGGAGCATGAAACTTATTACCAGCATTTTCTAAAACTGTTCTTCAAGTAAGGTCAAATTAGATTGACCAAAAGTGACAAAAACATTCTTGATTTTATAAAGTATTTCAATATCAAATAAATGATGTTCTTTTGGACCTTCATCATCTATTCACCTGAGAATCCTGGAGAAAAATGGAAACCGATTTCACAAAAATATTAAGCAGCACAACCGTTTTCAACATTGATAATCGGAAATGCAGAACATCATCATATTAGAGTGATTTCTGAAATATAATGCACTGAAGACTAGAGTAATGATGCTGAAAATGTAGCATTACATGACAGGAATAAAACACTAAAAAATTATATTTAAATAGAAAACAGCTATTTTGAATTGGAATAATATATTTTTTTGGTTTTATATTTTCAATTAAACAAATGAATAAGAGCTTAAAAGAATTTGAATGGCAATGTACATCGAGGTTAACTTTAACCTCGGGAACTCAAGGAGGACTCTCTTATGAACAACATGATATATATTCAAGATGTGAACATGGAGGTATAATTGCGTTTACACACTTCACACTATAAGTCAGTGTCCTCTTCCCCCATAACCTTCAGAAACAGGAAGACAACCTCCACTTTCATCTGCACAAAACACGAGCAGATTGTTCACAAGAGAGTCCTTGAGTTCCCGAGGATAAAGTTGACCTCTTCAGATAGATTTAATACAGTTTGCCCCATTTGTCACAGCAGGACTGACCCCTGTGACCCAGACATTATGAGAACGTGTTCCTATAGGAAAAGAGTCATTTGAGGGCCATTCTCTCCATTACGGTCAAGCAATAAAAAGGTTAGGATATAAATGTAGCATTACTCCGTGCTAATCCCATTTCATATGCCTACGTGCATCTAACCATCCGCTGGTTAATTAGTGCTGGAATCAAAAGCAGAGGAGGTTCCTCTCGGCCGACTCCGTGACCTGCCGCCCGCACCTCCTCCTGAATAATTACAGGCCCACATCTCCACACAGCAATTACAGACCATTTCCACAAGGATCGGGAAGCTCTCTTTCTCTCACCCACACTCCTCCTCCCAAATCTTGCTCCCACATTCATCTGTTCTTTCAAAGGCTAGTCTTGAGATCTCATTATCTTCTCAATTTTGATAGATACTATAGACACTAGGCCATTCTGACCTTTCCAAAAGTCAGTTTTATAGAACTTTCTACATGTTTGGGACTTTCTTCAACTAGGCCTAGGGGAACTTTTATGACCCGGGGGTTGATTTTATTTAAACTATCAGGGTTGTTGTTTTTTGCCTTGTCTCAATCACTTCATTTTCATACGTTTGAAATGTACAGTATGTGCAATGAACAGTACAGTGTTATTTTAAAGCTTAGGGTCAGAAATATCTATTTTCTATTTAATAGAAAATAGAACTTCTTTGAAAGAAGTCTCGTAGAAGGGCTGTATTTATTTGATCAACACATTCAGTAAAACCAGCAATACATTGCGGTTTTAAAAAGTGTTTTCGATATGAATAATTTAATCATGTGATGAATTTAGCTAAATTTTCAGCATTGTTTCAGCATCATTAGCTTCAGTCTTCAGTGTTGCATGATCCTTTAATAACCATTTTTTTGTATAATTATAAATTAATAAATCAGTTGATCTGCTTAAAATTTTTGTCTCAACTGTTATAATATTTTTTCCCACAATTCTTTGATTAACAGAAAGCTCAAAAGAACAGCATTTATTTTAAATCTATTATTTATTTAATTAGATTTTTTTTAAACTAACTACATATCTTTAATGTCACTTTTGGTCAATTTAATGCATCCTTCATATAAAATATACATTTTAACAAATATCTCAGACTTTTTAAAATGGTAGTGTATTTTATAATTTACATATTTTATTGTGCAGATTCTGGATTTCAATACGAAAATGTCATTGTTTATTAAAATGACATTAGTTCTTGACAGTTAATGTGGGAAAAGAGCAAAAATGACAGAATTCATCTGTGCTGGAGATATATAGCCTGTTGGACATTATTAGCAGATCAATTAAATAAAATATAGTTTGGAAAGGGCTTGTTAAAGAATGGAATTAAAAAAGTCTCAAAAGGGCCAAAAGTTACAGAAACACTCAATTAATGAATATGCTAAACCAAGCTATCCCACGTTCCATATGCATGAAGCATTCGCCTTAGCTAACCTCATCAGAGTTAATGCGTTGACTCATTATGCAATGAATCCAAAGCGCGTTGTTGCTAATGGTAAAAAAGGTGTGCATTTCGTGAGCGCTCTGCAACATTACTTGTGAGCTCTGAGTATTAGAGATAGAGAGCTCTTTGAAGAGAGAGCTCAGACAATAAGATGTGGCAACGGCTCCGAGCCATCCACCCCCGGACCGAGAGGAGAGTGGGTGTGCGGAGTCAATCCATCGCTTATAAAACCCATTCCTTTTCAAATGACTGTCGGGAAACCTATGATAAATGCAATCTCTTGTAGCCTAGGGACTTCTGACGCGGCGAAAAAAGCTATATCTTTGTCGAGATCACAAAGGCGATCGTGAAAGTTGTTTTACACTTATTAAATATATTGCGAGTGATTGTAAGGTCGAGAGATCCATTAACTTGTCAGAGAGTAACTGCAAACTATCGATTGTTTAAGTGTCAAAGGGCCATGGGAATTTCATAGGACTTGAGTGTACTTGTTTTCCTTAAAAGCCTTGCGGGGAGTAAAAAGCTGCTGTATTTTACACTACAAAAGCACATCTCGTTTACTTAATTACAAGGGGAAAAATCTCTCTCGCTCTCTTTCTTAGAGGTTTATATTTGGTTACTGTAAAGAGGGGACTTGTAATGTCATGACACAAATACAATAAATGTACATTTCTTGTCATTATTTACTCACCCGCATGTTGTTCCAAACTCATAAACTGTTATTAGTCCATGAAACACAAAATAACTGCTTAAAGATTCTTAAAAAATATATTACTCTATACAACAGTGTGTAGTGACTATCTGTCAAGCTCCACAAAAATGACAAGAAAGCACCATAATATAGCCAAAATGATTCAGCCATATTCAATATCTTGTATTTCACAGGAAAACGCAGCATAGCTTTGAGGGTACATAATGAGAATTGGTGAAAATTATAGGAAACTTATGCCTATAAAACCCATGATTTCTTGTTAAAAAGTATTGTATATAATGTACTGGTCATCAAAAAACTAATTTGAGATTTTTGCCTTGCATTTTGTCATGCTGCCTAACATCTCGTTTTGTGATTCTGAAGACAGAAGAATGTCAAATTGGTTTAAAATGATATGAGGGGGAGTAAATGATGATAGACTTTTCATTTTAGGTGAACTATCTCTTTAAAAACTCATCTAAAATTGCTTGTCTATTAGTACATTAACCCTATAACAAGAACGTTATGCGTTATTGATGAATATAACCAAACACATGCCCTCAATGTCTGTTTCTACTGTATCTGCGGTCTGAGCATCTCACAGAGTGATATGACAGAAACATTTTGTTGCATGTTGTTGCTAAGAAACCACCTGTCCAGATTTTCTACATGAAAAATATGTCCTCTCACTTCTTTGAAATGAAAAAAAGAAAAGAAAGAAGAAATTATAATTTGCTCCTGGTGATTTCTGATGAAATGAGTCCCTGAACAAGTGAAATTTCACACCTGTTGGGTATGATAATGCTGTCTTCTAACAGATTTATGGGAAGGTTATATGCATATTGTAACCGAAACCTTTGCTTGTTATTTCCATTCTCCAATATCAGTCATGGGCAAGGCATGTAGAAAAGAAAAACAACAACAGACCATCCTAGTTTCCCCTGGGATTGTGTGAACATAGTAACCATGTTTACTTCACTATTTGACTATTTGGGAGAGGTATTAGAGACACTCCTACGGCATTGTTTCACCTGTAGACAAGATGAAACATGCCCTGCTGCATCACATGTCTCTCACTGCACCCTGATCACCCACAGCAGGAGATTCCAACCAATCACTATGCATAGGTAATAGTAAACTTTACCCTACAGCAATATGTGAACAAAAATGCTTTGTCAAGAAATCGTAATATCACCAAGAGTTGCTATGTTCCAGAATACTCCATTTATAACTATAATTACATGCAAGTATGCGCTGAATTCCTGAACGTCGCCACAAGTTTCAACGGCAACAACATACATTTACATTTACATTTATGCATTTAGCAGACGCTTTTATCCAAAGCGACTTACATTGCATTGGAGTTACAGTTTTTTTTAACATTTTATCAGCTCTTGCTTTCCCTGGGAATCGAACCCATGATCTTGGCGTTGCTAGCGCCATGCTCTACCAGTTGAGCTACAGGAAAGCTACATACACAAACGTTACTGCGCTTGCATGCTATTACGGCCCAAACTTAACTTCCGGTAGACTTCCACAAACACAGTCCCTCTAGAATAGATTATTTCTGATAACAAGCTAAATAAATAAGTAAATGACATTCTCTGACAGCAGGAGGCGCTTCTCAAGAGGCAGAAATAAAGGTTTCCCGAGGAACAGTTGTACACAAACAGCACTGAGCTCACAAATCCTGCTTTATCAGGCATTACATGCAAGATGAAAGAAAAATGAGAGAAAAAAAAGAGAACGAGATACAGTGATATAAAAACATTTTTGATTTTGAAACATGCAGTGCTCATGTTTATTCATTTGTGTTTATTCATGGGCGGTCACAGATAAATTAATGTATGGGAAACACTGGGCTGCGTCCCAGCACAACAAACTGAGCCCAACTTCAGTGTACTCATAACCTTAACTGCTTCTGTAATCGAGCCCATATTACTAGCCACTAACCAGATAATCACAGACCAGAAATTAACTTTGGGCCAGGTGTGTGCAACCGATGAAATCGTATATAGAACAATAGAATAATACAGTTCATCTACAATGATAGACAGATACAGAAAGACCATGTGGGATTGCTGACATCATGTTGGTATGTCTTTAGAGGGTAGAGTTTTGTAAAGAGGGTGAGTGATCCAAGTTAACAAAATAGCACATCCAGCAACTAAAACGGCACAAATGGATATGTGATTCCGCTAGCAACCAATACAGACATGAACATTTTGTGCAAGTACATTGTATTCGACAAGCACTTTAATTCAAGAGATTTCAGTAAGAGCAAGATTCATGTTTTGCCTGGGAATCAAAGCCACGACTTTGTGCTTCATATTTAAAGCTAACTCCTGAGTTAAATCACTGAACACTGAGATGTTACCACCACAGCGAAGCAAGAACACATACAAGTCCAACGAAACCACATGCTAACAATGCAGGTGCATTATCACACAGTAAGTGTCTGGCCTCACACTGCACCTAAGTGGCTTGACCTCAGCTCGCCCACACACACGCAGGTGAGCAGACAGCAGTTATGTCACCCTCCAGCTGGCAAAGGTCCCGTCAGGCCTGCTGCCGGTGCTCGCCTGGAGGCTGATGGGATTAGAGAGATCCGGCTGAGCCCGGCGATCTCTGGATCACTGGGCCCCGGCGCTGAGAGTCTGACAACAGGAGGCTGAGTGATTGAGGGCCGGTTGTGACTCACAGGTGAGGCTTGTTTTAAAACCATGGCAACACCAGTAGGATCACAGTCATCCCTCGCAGGTAGGGAGTGTTTTGTGTGCACAGTTGAGTAACAACTGATCTCTCTCACACACACACACACACACACACACACACACACGCCCTGGTACACCCATGCGTTGAGTCACAGAGCATGTTCTGGCTTTCCTGTGACACTTCAGCAGATGTTTAACATCCCACCACTGATGTTTACCCCTCTTATCTTTCCCTCTCACACAGAACACTCATCAATACTGCTCTCCATTTGAACTCAATATGTACTTTAGCTGGTTGATTTAACAAGCTATCTGAATAGCAGGTGGATTTGGACGAATGATCCAGCCCCCGATGAATTTGCACACAACGATTCTGTGTTAAATGACCGGCATATCACCAATAGACAGCTAGCAGACTCATTCAAACCCCTCCCGTGAGGTCTAACCCACTTTAGGTTTATGGAATGTAAATATACAAGCTGACATAGTAAACTAGAATTTAAATATCTGCCAGAACGGTCGGAAATATAATGCGGATCGCGCCGTATGCTAGTCCTCACAGTCAGTTTCCCATTGCTTTAAGAGTAACACCCCAGATACGGGAGACATCCGCTTGCCCTTGATCAACCAGAATAGTTTCTTTGTCCTCGTTTTAGGTGTTGGACTTCAGGTGGCCTATTTAACGGGCTTAAGTATCTGTTGAGAGCTGTAATCCTATGGTGTGGTAATGTACCAACTTTTTTTAAAGTTACAGACCAAAAACTGCAGCAGGAACCCATTGAGAATCTATTGAAACATTGACGAGACACACATTGACTGAACCTGTTGCAACACACACCAGCATGTCCCCTCCTCCACCTATGCTGGAATGCCCGACGGAGCACATGCCAATAAACATAGCAACCAATACAGGTTTATGGGAAAGAAACCTTAAAATATAATGGTGGTTATATATTTGTTTTTAAAGAACAAAAAAAGATACAAGAAATAAAAAACGCAATTCTGCTTAAATATAATTACATTAAATAAATAAAGTATATGATTAAGTCATTTAAATTAATTAAAATATTCATAAAATATATATATCGTTGCATGTATTCTAAATAAATGAGATACATTTAATTGTATTTTATATGTAAATAAAATGTGTGTATTACATGAAATGTGTATTTATTTTCTTAGATAAAATGCAGAATTAAAACGATATATCATATCAGTCATATTAATATCTTAGATAGATAGAATAGTGCACTAAAAGGTAGTGCACTGTCTTGTGCAAACGAATTAGTGCACTTATATATTTTAAGCTAGACGTACCTGCAAACAGCCATAGATAGATAGATAGATAGATAGATAGAGAGATAGATATAGATAGATATAGATAGATATATATAGAGATAGATAGATAGAGATAGATAGGTGTGTGTAAGAGAGAGAGAGAGAGAGAGAGAGAGAGAGAGATAGGTGTGTGTGCGCGAGAGAGAGAGAGAGAGAGAGAGTTATATTCTTATCGTCTCAGATAAGTAAAACACAATGCGAATCACTTCTGTTCTCGTGGTGCAATTCATTTAAATGATATGAGCAACACGAACAACAAACTTGATCTCCCAACAAGTTCATTAATGATGATAAATCTAAACGTAAAGCCACTTAAGAGATTCATCTTTTACACTACAGTAAACAACGACGATAACTCGTATCTAAAAAGCATGCACTTTCGTTGCACAAGTCTTATTAGATCACAACATGCGATCAGTAAGTTGTTCCATCATTTGGATCAATGCATTTACCTTATAAACATTTTCCGAGATGCGGTGGGCCTCGTCGGTGCGAGACATTGTGAAATCTTCAGTTAAAACCATAAACGATGTTTTGCTGAACGTGATGTGTTATCCGAACAGTTTGTCTGTGTAATGATGAGAGTCAGCTGCGTATCCGCGCTCCGATCCACAGGAGTCTGATCTCTACTCAACAGTGCAGTGCGGAGGCAGCGGAATAGAGGAGGGGCTTACACGAGTAGCCCCGCCCCGTGTTCTAACTTCTAACTTGCGCCCTGGAGGCGTGGCTACGCATCACCTGCACCCGCCTCCACCCGGATGTAAGTGTTCTAACCACTTATCACAATTTAAAATGTTCTATTTGAATATATTTTGAAATATAATTTCTTGTTGTGATGTTAAAGCTGAATTTTCAGCATCATTACTCCAGTCTTCAGTGTCACGTGATCCTTCTTTGTAACACAATATCCTTACACTTTCAGAGAGCGGACTGTCACTGTTGATCAATGTAATCAGGGACGTGCAGAGTTCCTCAGAGGCAGGGGCTCAAATGTAAAATAGGGGCAATGTAAAACACACAAACACACACACACGCATATATAAATATATTAAAAATATAGGTCAAAAGTTTAGATACATTATTACTATTTTATATTTTTGCAAGAAGTCACTTATGGTCATCAAGCAATACATTTATTTTATCAAAAATTGTATATACTTTACAATACATTATGTTGTAAATATTGTATATATAATATTGTAAATGTTGTATAAGTTATGCCATTCTGATTTATTATCAATGTTGGCAAATGTTTGCTAAATATATAGAATATATATATACATATATATAGAAAAAAATCTCTATTTTGATTTTTTATTTATTTGTGAACCCCAAAAAGGTATCAGGGGTTCCAAATGTTTTTTAATAATAATAATAAATAAATAAAATAAAAATAAGCAGCACAGCTGTTTCCAATATTGATAATAAATCAGCATATTATTATGATTTCTGAAGGATCATGCACTGAAGACTGGAGTAATGATGGACACTGACAATTCAGCTTTGCATCACAGAAATAAATGAGATTTTAAGTATATTAAAATAGATAAACATTCTTAAATTGTAATAATATTTCACAATATTACAAGTTTTCTGTATTTTTGATCCAATAAAGGCAGATTTGATGAGCATAAGACACTTTCATAATGCTGCATAATTGGTAATATAATAAAGTCCTTTCACGTCACCATTTCGCCAGCCTGCACTTCACACAAAAGGCCTGTAGGTGGCACTTGGGCTTAATTAATTACGAGAGTTTCATGAAAGAGTAAACAGTACATACATAATACATAAATGTAGGTGAATTGAATACTGATTACCATTATTGAGTCTTTTGGCGCTGCACGGTTTTGTGCAGTGCTTTTGTAATCATTCAGCATCTATTTTCTCAGCGATGTAATTTGATTTATAAAATGAGACAAACCACAGATTCAGATCACTCTATGAATAAGCTCTTCTCTCCCATGTCATTTTCAACCAATTTATTAATAAGAACGGAAAATGACCGCTCCACTGAACATTGTTGTCCAATGAAATTTGAACTTGTGCCGGATCCTGATTGGTTGGTGTATTATACATGAAAAACGGGCATTGATTAATTATGTGGGCCAATATTCTAAAATATATAATATAGCCCATGGATTTGTAATTAAATCGCCACACTAGCTTAGAGTATTGATGATTTTTGTTTTTAAATATTGTTTGGTTTATTTATTTCCTTCTGTCGACCCACTCACTGAAAGAACCTGAGTTTCCGAACAGACTGGAATATCAGTCAGCCGAGCAAAACACACGAAGCCCATCAACGCCTCAGATTGACAGACATGTAAAACTAAACAGGAACGTTACGACTTTTCAACGATTAGTTACCGTTTTGTACACATTGTCATGTTAATTATAATTCAGATGTATTTTGTTTTGTTTAGGCTACAGTATCACTGCTATTTGTCTGAGAGGGGCACTTTTGAATAATTAAAAAAAGGCAGGGCTTGAGCCCCTAAAGTCCCCCCTTCTGCACGTGCCTGAATGTAATGCATATATATATATATATATATATATATATGTGTGTGTGTGTGTGTGTGTATGATAACAGCGTCTGCTAAATGTAAAACACACACATTCACACACAAACATTTGTGTATGTAGGCCTATATTAAAATTAATTCAAGGTTTTTCATGGCTGTGAGAGCCAGAGAAAAACCTTTATAATTACAGTATTAAAGATAGCTGTAGATACATATATGGATATTAATACATCCATACATGAACAGAATGTTTGCATTAATCACAAACTGAGCCATCGGAAGAGGATTGGCAATTGTGCATCCATCCGCACAGATTCATTTCCTCTCAATTACAGATATTAAGAGCCCCCTGCTGGTCATGATATGCTAACACACACAACATCAAGAGCCACGACAGTCTTACTCCAGTCAAAGGCACAGATTAGAACCCAAACTCTTTTAGGGCTTGCATACATGAACCGGCTTAAAAGACACATCCGTAAAAGTGCTATAAACCTTTTGGGGAGTAATTGTTACTTACAATAAAATTCATTCAAAATCAATGAGTAGTTCATCATTAGGCTACTAATCTAGCTAGTCTGGCAGAAGTTAGCAACACAGCTAACACTGCTAAAAAAAAATCAATGCTACAGGCTAATTTATAGCTGTGATAGATAGCAATGAAAAAGATACACGACAAAAGTGTTGTAGCAGTTGTAGTTCACTTTTTTGCATTTGCAAATTAAAATAAAAACAGTCTCTTTTAATAGTTCCACATAACAGAGCTCACAGTTCATATCTTTATTTTAACAAAACTAAATATGAATTGATTCTGAACTGCCATTTATGTTTCAGACAAACTTCCCCAAACTAACAAAGGTCGATTTTAGTAGAACACATTAAAAAATTGCAGTAAAATCTGTAACAACAGCATTTCTATCTACATGGTTTGCCTAACTTTTATTGCTCATGACATGTCAAGTCGATCGTAATTACTTCTAAAAAGAGAATGTTTTAAATATAATTGTAAATATTACAAAATATATAATTGCAATAACATTATAGCCAATTACAATAAATGAATTAGAATAACAAGACATTTCCAAAACTTTTTGTTGACATTTCATTTCTTTCCATGACTATAATTCTGAAAAATAAAAATGTCAAATTCCCTGATATTTTCTAGTTTTCCATGACCATGGCAACACTGATTCTGATGCGTGCCTATTAAATATGCTATGAAAGCCTTTTTCTGCCAATTACAATCCCCTAGCTCTTCCTTTTATTCCAAACAAAGTGATGAGCCAGGTTTCTGGATGAAACACTACGCTGCCAGCATCTCTCGCTCCGGCTTGATTTGTGCCTCTTTTCTTTCTGCAAAGACAAAGAGCACAAAGCGAGTGACAGAAAGCAAACAAAGGCCAAATAAGAGAGCCATGTCATTCTTTCACACAGTGCTGTGTTTGACAGCAGTAAAACAACACCTGTCTCCCCGGTAGGCACCGCTAGCAATGGATCCGCCGGTAATTCAGGAAGGGTTATGTCTTCTCCCTGCCCAGGATGAAGAGAGCAGCGTTAGATCAGACACAGACTCTGCACACCCAGCAGCGATGATAAAGACCGGATATCTGGCAGCACGGATGACAGGTAAAGGTCTCCACACCTGAGTGATGGCCTCCAGCTCTGCTAACACAGCATCCTCATCCTCCGCTGTCAGAGTCCCTGCCAGCAGTTCATCAATTTGCTTTAAGAGAAGACGTTTCAAGAAGCAGTTAGACATCCGAAGCAATAAAAACCAGGAAAGAGCAAGATGGCCAATGTCCAGGTCAGCGTTTCTCAAAAGTAGATGCATGTGTTTTTAAATATAATTTCCAGTCTTCAGTGTCACACGATTCTTCAGAAATCCTTCTAATATGCTGATTTTACTGCTCAATAAACATTTCTTGTTATTATCTATGTTGAAACAGCTTGCATCCAAAGTATAATTTCCTTCACAAAAAAAACCCCCTCAAACGTTGTGTATCACATTAACTATAGACATGTTACACATGTATTCCTGTGCTCTTTCTTCAATATAAGTGCTACTTGGTTTTGTTTCATTGTGGTATGTAAAGCAATGACTTTTATACATTTCAAAGTTAGATTGTCTCTGAAAGTTAAGTGAACTGAGTTCGACTCTCATAACCTTCTGATACTCAACGGCCTCCTGCGTCTCCTCCAGCATTCTCTCCACCTCCTCAATAGACATGACCTAATGAAGAAAAGATCAATCTGATGCAAAAAAATGACTTCAGTCATACTCAATAGATAACTTTGTATATTCATAACACTGTTGACCCTTCACTAACCTCCACCCCTATGGTTACTGTTGCTGTCGAGCCCAACAGAAATGAATCAGTCCACAGATCTTAGTAAAACGTGCTCATATAAAGCAGTGGAAACGGAAAAGATGTTACTCTGATATGGGCTGGAATTGTTTATAGAGTTCCTACAACACACGATACTGTGAATGTTGGTCTTCATACTCATGCAAATTTGGGAATCAAATGCACGGATCTTCTAAAGACTTATATTAAAAAAGCAACACTATCTGATAATAGAATGGACAGAAACAGGTACTTATATTAAAGGTGGGACTTCGAGAAGGGGAAGGGGATTTCGAGGGGTTCTGGAGAATCCAAGACAAAGACGGGTCTGCTGTAATCTAAGAGTTTTATGTTTAAGCCTTTAATCCTACCACAATATCCAACAGTTCCCAAAACATGCAGCCACTATCTAAACCACCCACCGCACAACACCAAACAGACCGATGAATCATCTTGGCTCCTAATAACAGCATTTAACACCACTGATAATTGATTACTAAGCTGTTGCAGGTGCACACACTTGTTACACTACAGCAATAGTTTCGGTCTATATAGACATACCTCGTGCATTTGCTTGAGACAGTCATTCCCAGCTTTTAAACCCTCGATGACCTTTATTTCAATCTGAGCAAATTCAATATCTTGAACCTGAATGAGGCATAATCAAAGTATAATTTATATTGCTCATGCTTTTTGAAAATACCATAATATAATTAAACAAATAAAGAAATAGCCAGTTTGTTTAGAATCACGTGATACTTCATATTTTTCTAATATATTGATTTGGTGCTCATTTATTAATAAGGGTCGTTCTTAATAATACTGTTTTTGATGCTTAATATTTTTGTGGAAATTGTGATACATTTTTTCAGATTCTTTGATGAATTCAAAGTACAAAATAACAGCATTTATTTGAGTAAAAATTGTGTTATGTTCACTTCTGACCAATTTAAAGCCTCCTTGCTTGATAAAAATATTGGTAATATTATTATTTTAATTATTTCTTACCCCAAACAATTGAATGGCTGTGCATCACAGGTTCCATAAAAATATTAAGCAGCAAAAATCTTTATCATTACTAATAAAAGACATGAGCAGCAAATCAGCACATTAGAATGATTTCTGAAGGATCATGTGACACTGAAGACTGGTGTAATAATGCTGAAAATTCAGCTCTGCATCACATACATTACATTTGAAAATATTTTTCAAACAGAAATTGTAATATTATAACTTTTTTACTGTATGTATGATCAAATAAATGGAGTTTAAGAGCATAGGTACTAATTTTATTTTCATTATTATTGCAAACATATAGCAGTGTGTATCACATTTAACACCTTTAAATAAAGCTAAATGATATGATCTAAACCCACCATGCGCTCCAGGTTGGCTATCTGGCTGTCGGTCTTGTCCAGCAGCTGATCTTGGTAGCGTTTCTTCTTGAGCAGCAGAAGAGCTCGTCTGTGAAATGCATGAATCACACGTGTTAATGAATCTGATAAACCGAAAGCACTTGTGCCATGTATGATGCAGATGGCACCACGTCAGCACAAGAAAGGCCCAGTGCAAGGCATTGATGGGTAACTCTGGGTAACGGCTATCATAATGAGTGCACTTGTATCGATGTAATCTGAAATGTCTTACTCCTTCTTGCCATCCTTCAGGAGCTGTTTGGCCAGACGTCTCTCTTTCTCCAGCTGTAATGTGATTTTCTTCTGATATTGTTTCAGTTTATCTCTCTGCTGTTTCAGTTGCTGTGATCCAGTGACAGAAACATGACAGTTCACTTATAGAAACACTTCTTGACTAAGATGAACAAACAGCGGTCAAAACATGGTATTACAGTCCAGACCTGAAACCCTGTTCCTGTGTTCTTCTGATTAATGAGACCAAAGAGACCCCGCTGTGCAACACAATATTCAAAGATATTTCTACTGTTTCTTCTGTCATTTTGACAGTTAACTTTTCTTATTAACAGAAACTGAGTATAGATAGATATTAAATCAACCCCAGCTTTGTGATTCCAGAACTGTTCTTCAATGAAAACATTAGTTATTGAACTGGGGATTTCATCTTGATTTTGTGTTTTTTTTTATTTGAGTTTTAAATATGTTTATGTAAAGTTATTTTTATATGAATTGTGTTGTATTTAGTTTCATCTTGATTTTGTTTTTAGCATTTTAATTTAAATAATTTGATTTATTAGACATGATATGAATACAATTACTGTAAACAAGTAATTTAAATAATTTTATTTCATTATTTTATATTTAATTTATTTTTTTAGCATTTTTATTTAATTTAGAGTTAAACTACTATTACTGCAAATAATTAATTTAATGTAAAGCTTTTTATAGGAAATATTTTGTTGTATTTTTTGTTTAATCTTGATTTAGTTTTTTTAGCGTTTTAATTTAGAGAATTTGTTAGACATGATATATACTGTACAAATGGATTTTAATTACATTCATTGGATATATATATATATATAAACATACATACAATAATACATTAATTAATAATTTAATTAACTTAAATACTTTTAATTCGAGCCCCTTGTTTGAGAACCATTGGTATACTATTATAAAACAGAATGTAAATTGTATATTATAAAGAATACATTGTATCATGTTCTTATTGTTCAGGTTTTTATGCTATACAATAGATGCTGATATTGGTTATATTCCATTCTACTCAATACTGCTCTGTCACACTTTATTCTACAATATGTCTGATAAAATGCTATTTTATTCTAATAAATAAAAGCCATTCTGTTCTATCCTAGAACAGTGTTCTGTTGTGTTCTATGATAAACTGCTCTCTATAACATACAGCACACTCTACACTTGTCCATTGTACTCAATTCTATATCTGTTCCGTTTTACCCTATCCTGTTCTATTCTACTCAGAGTCAGTTCTGTTGTATTCTACTGTTCTGTTCTGTTCTACACGGGTTTATATTCTGTTGTGTAAAGTAGAACAGCTGATCTATTCTAATCCGTCCGTCATGGCTGAGTTGATTTCAGGCGCACTACAGTGTGTTGATCTACACGTGTATTAATGACACAAACCCAACTCAAGTATGTTCGTTGATTGATTGATTCTTCTTACCAATATCGCCCTGTCCTGATCTGTCACTCGACTGGTGACTCGTCCCTGTCTGCCGAAAACATTTCCCATAGCGAATAAACCACATTCCCGCCTTACAGCTAATATCACATCTCATATGAAATAGCAGCTGCTCTTTACGTTATAACACACAGAAAAGGTGTGCGCCGATATGTCAAGACTTGTAGAGCGGAGGATGGCGTGTGTTATTCAGTTTAAGCGCATTTAGGGTCTCTAGCTGCAGCTGCGTCCTCTCTGGTGAAGCAGCGAGACTACAGCAGGCTAATAATCTCACTATTGTCCGCCCCCTGGCGGAGACTTAAGAGACATTACCTGTTTCCAAACAAACTGACACCTTCAGTGACAATCCACACACAGGCAATATGATATAGCACACGTAAGATATCTGTTAAAGATGATAAAAACGTCTGACTGACGTCCTACATACAATCTAAATCATAAACACATCTAATAAACATATATTTGACATCTGACATCCTATAGATGCATTGCAAACAGTGTTTGCTCTAGATGAGCAAACACTAATAAATACGTCTTGCAGATGTAAATGCCGACGTCAAATAGATGTCTCTGAGATGTCATCAAGGTATGTTACATATGGCTCAGGTACCGTCGGTGTAAATATATTGAATATTCAGTTTCAGGAAATCCAATAGCTCTTTGACAAGCTGAATGATTTGAGGTATCAGTTGAATTTTTATTCATATTTATTTTAAATTATTTGTCCATAACTATGTACAGTATGTACAATAGCAATAGTGCATACTTTGGAGCACAATGCTAATTACTGATTTATCTATTTCATTCATTTATTTTTTATACTTTTTACGTCTATAAGAATTTGATTAAAAGAATGTTTTTTTTCTTCACATCATACCACATGTTCATACAGCAAGACCTGCAATTAGAAATTAATGTTATGGAAGATTGTTTTAGCCATTGGATAAAAAAAGCTAATTTAACTTATTTTTTATCTCATTCTGAGTTTATATCTCACAATTTTGACTTCTGAATTCTGAGAGCTGAAAGGTATAAAAAATTGTGAGATATGAATGTGTAATCAATCCTGAGAAGAAAAAAAGTCTGATTTGCAAGATAAAAAGTTGCAATTACAATTTGTACTTAAATATAACTCGGAATTCAGAGAGAGTAAAAACAGATTTGCGAGATATAATCTCAATTCAGAGAAATAATTCGATAAAATCACAATGTAAAGAACAAAATCAGAATTGCGACATGTAAGCTCATAACTGTGAGAGATGTGAGATGAAAATCACAATTACACCCCCCCCCTTCCATTACAGCACAAATTAAGAAGAATAAAAACGTAACTTTCAAGTAAATTTATTTATTGAATGAAATGGTCACAAAAACATATTACATTAAGAATAATAAAACACAGCACTTTTGAAATGTTATGACAAATAAAGACAATAATAGCGGTAGAATTCAACATAATCTAATCTAATTCAATTTTTTCATTCACTGGGATAACAAACAGCTGCCTGTCCGAACAGCAGTATTGTGAACCGCGATAACAATAATTTCTTTAGAAATGGCCAAGTCTATACAGTACGTCAGTGGAAACACACAAAAGCACTTAAACTAGAAAATAGACGGTCAGCTTTGAGCTAGTTTGAATACACAAAGATACTTTAAGAAGCTTGAACCAACAAACAACTAGTCTGTCTGTGATTCTTCATCCCCATATCTACCACTGCAGAATATGATTCATATTTATATTTGCTCTATGCCGTGACGCTCATAAATATAGTCTGAAATGAATAGCAAACATATGTTTACTAGATTACAGACATTAATATTTAAAGACAGGCACCAACAAAACACCTTGTTCCTCATGCAAAACATGTTCACTATAGCAGACCCTCACCGAAGCCCGTCCAACTGATCCTTTCTCTCATTCTATATGATGTGGTGTCTATTCAACCAGTACTAAAGTCAGAGTATATTAAATAAAGGCTCATAATCAAGCTCAAGTTCTTTGTGTGGTAGAAAGCAACCATTATGTATTCATTTTCATTTGCTTTAGCTATTAATCATAATTTGCATGCCCTAAGCTGAAGTGCTAATCAAAACCTGAATCTCGAACACCAGGTTGATCCAGTTTGTTGCTATCACAGAAAACGATTTATTAATGATCTGGCGAGCCCCTGAGGAGAATAAGTGAATATTTACATAGAGCTCACACATAAACCTCTGAGGTATCCTTTGCCTTTTTAGATGAGACTTGGATGGCATGCAGTCTTTGAGAACTCCCTTTGAGGCATTAAATATGTGCTTTAACTATCCACAGGTGTCCTCCTTTGAGATGAGACGAGAGAAAGGAGCGCATCTCATGCTGCTGGAGACCTCTTGAGGACGAGGAAAACTAAATCTGTAAGTCTGTGCCGAAGTGTCTTATTTGGGCATCAGTCATAGACAGGTAGGTGGTCCTCATGCTGGGCGAATACTGCAGTCGTTAAAGAAAGAATAAAGAAACAGACATTAGATACCGTCATTGACCGTCAAGCCTCGTTCACAAACACATACAGAGATCTGCACTGAGAAAAATCACTCATTTTTAATGAAAGTTAGTGTTTTGACATGAAATAAGGTAAAGCAATCATTTTTATTTGATGTGGGCGTGGCCAGTGCCATTATGCAAATTATGAGCAATGCAGTTACTACCATTAGAAGTGATGACTCAAAAACGTCCTGTTAGTTACTTAGCTTTACACACACACACACTCACACTCACGCACAAACACTACCAAAAGTAAGGTTTTTAATATTTTTTAAAGAAGTATCTTAAGCTTATAAAAGCTGCATTAATTTGATCAAAAATACAGAAACAAATAAAATGATAAAAACAGTAATATTTTGAAATATTATTACAATTAAAAATAATGATTGTCTATATTAATATACTTTAAAATGTAATTTATTGCTGTGATTCAAAGCTGAATTTTCAGCATCATTACTCCAGTGTCACGTGATCCTTCAGAAATCATTCTAATATGATGATTTATGATCAATGTTGGAAACAGTTGTGCTGATTAATATTTATTTTTGGAACCTCTGATACTTTTTTCAGGATTCTGTGATAAATAAAACGTTTAAAAGAACAACATTTATTTAAAATATAAATATTTTCTAACCATGAAAGTCTTTACTATCACTTAAAAAAAAAAAAACCATAAAAGTATGTCTTTATTTAAAAAAAAACAAAAAAAAACACTGACCCCAAACTTTTGAAATGCATTGTATGTTGATGACTAAATATGCATATATATAAAAATGGATGTGCATATATACACACCTTTCTATAAATGCAAAGTGACTTGAACATGAACAAACTAACTTGCCAGGAGGACTCGCAAGCACTGTGGGTGTCAGCAAGATGGAGGAGCTACTGTGAGTACTTCCACTGCTCTATGTGATTAGCTTCTGCCCATGTACTAGAAAATTATAAAAAGGTAATGCGTGGAAACCTCCAGAAATCACATCACTGTATGTGTGAACAAGACTTCAGGTAAGGAAAAAGGTGAGTTGGAAAAAAAGCTGATGAATTTTTGGCAGAAGACAACAGCTGCAAACCTGCTCAGTGCTCTTATTTTTTTAAAGGGATGTACAGAATGTTTATGGAGTGGGTGATGATATCCTCAGAGGAAGGAAACGAGGAAGAGAGAAAAGGCATGTTGGGGGGGGGGGGGCACACTTACTGTTGTTAAATGTCTGAGGATATAACTTCACGTGTGATAAAAGACAGGAAAAGAACTCAATTAGCTGTGAAATATCACTGTGTGAATACAGAGTCATGACAGTTAAAAATGAAGCTGGGAATCGGTTCATTAGACAGAAGACTGTCCTGTGATGAGTTACGCCTTCTCACGACTCACTAGATGATCCTCTCAATTACACCCTTTCATTTATGATTCATCTTACAGCTCACAATCTGCACAAGTCTGATGGACAATTTGGCTTTGAATTAAATCAAGACAGGACTGTTTTTAATTCATTTTCATTAATAATTAATAGTAATTTCTCCTTATTCCCTTTATAACTGCAAGGATATTCAACAACAACAACAAAGGAAACATCAGGGGGCAGTAATGCTCCATGCCTGCTTTCAGCTTCAATTGTCGTGATCTCGAACCCCACAATCACACAATGAATCCTTAGACACAGGTTACATTAATGAAATCTAACTGGATCTAATATAACATTCACCATAATTAATAATTATGATGAAAATACACTATACCTTTCAAAGTTTTGGGGTCGGTAAGATTTGTTTTTATGTTTTTGAAAGAAGTCTCTTATAATTAACAAGGCTGCATTTTTTAATATCAAAATTACCACATGAACAGAACATTCTGAAATATTATTAGACTTTTAAAAATCAGTTGTCCATTTGAATATATTTTATGATGTAATTTATTCCTGTGATGAAAACTGATTTTTCAGCATCATTACTCCAGTCTTCAGTGTCACGTGATCCTTCAAAAATCATTGTAGTATGCTGCTCAAGAATTTTTTTTTACTATTATCAATATAGAAATACTTATCAGTTTTGTGGCAAACTATACTTTTTTTAAAGATTATTTAATGAATGAAAAATTCAAAAGAACAGAATTTATTTCAAATACATATATTTGTGTAGCATTATAAATGCTTTTACTGTCAAATTTAATAGATGCTGAATACAAATATGAGTTTATTTTCTTTTTAATCTTACTGACCCAAAACCTTTGAATAGTTGAGTAAAGTGATAATTAAAACAATTACTAAAACAATATTGAATATTTCTATGGTCTTCAGAAAAAAACAAGACATTCTGGTTTGTAATAGTGATAAAAATCTGCAACTACCTCAAGATATGATACACATTATTATGTGTTATATTAACAGTACTGAACTGTAATTTTAACTTTGCTTTATTTTTCTCCAGCAAGACACTGTATGGAGTTGAGAGTTTTTACCAGTTTACACTCAATTAGATGACCTACCTCTTCTGAAATTAAGAGAATTTACATACAAAATAAATTAAATATAGTAGTAATATTACATATAATGATTTAAAATTGTTTTAGCAGATTGTGTAATGGCATGAGGGTTGGGTATACAGTTTTTTACATTTTTGCAACCCAGTGTTTTACAACACATTAACAGACCAATGGTTGGTGATATACAAACCATCAAATATACAAAAATTGAATAAAACTCTCAGTAAATGGAAGATTAAAATCAAAATACCGATGGTGGTGGTGAAGCGCTCCCAATCAACGGGACGTTTTCATAGCGAGGATTTCTTTCAAAAAGCATGGACTGGTTCCTGCAGGAGAGGAAGAAAGATAAGTGGGTCAGCATGAGAGAAAACAACAGCTCTCTCTCTCTCTCTCTCTCTCACACACACACACACTCACTCACATGTACTCTGGTGTGCTGGATGTGGCCTGCAGTGGAGGATGCAGACTCGTCTGGCTGCCCATGCTGCTGCTGAAGCTGCAGAAACTGTGAACTTGAGCTCGGCTGGGATTATACGGCGTGATGCGTCTCGATGGGTTAAAGGGGTCCTCCTCATCCATATCATCATAATCCCTGTCCCTAAGAACAGCCAGTCACACGTCAGCCACACCGATGGTCTCAGGTGCCATGCACTACAATTACAAGGCAGGAAAGTGGATGGTACCTGACGGCGATGAGGGTCCAGGCACATGGGACAGCACACAGCAGGGCACAGAAGGCACAGGCTGCCAGCAGAGAGAACAGGCACAGATACAGGAGCCCCTCCACGCCGTCATAGCAGACACCCAGCAGAGCCTCCAGATAGTCCTGCAGGACCAGAGCGATGTTAGATAAACACAGGACCTAACCACGTTTCTTATTTGCTTTTAAGTAGTTTGAGATAATAATTTACTATTATTTATAAGAGGAAAAAATCTGCTTCATTCCTTGTTAATATTTTGAAAAACATTTGCTTGAAAAATTTAAGTGGTGCAACCGACTTGCAGAAAAATATATACCAAGCTCTATACCAAGGGCACCTTAAGAAAAATAATACTATGGTTTACGTTTTCGAAAATAATAATTACAATTCAGGGCTCTAGAGTGCGACCAATTTGGTCGCACGTGCGCCCTAATTTCTCTCGGGTGCGACTAACAAAAATCCCAGGGCGCACTGGTGCGTCCAGCCATTCGAGAAAAGAAAAAAAAAGTATCCGCGACTCAGAAACTCTGTGGTTCAACAAAAGACACCCCCGTTAGGCTTATATCGGGGTCTAAACCAATCAGAGATAGTGAAGGGCGGACCCCCCCTCTGATTGGCCGCAGTCCAGATATTCCTTTATTATGTGTGTGCGCGTTGACAAATGCGTCACGTGTGCTGCTGCAGTCAGACAGAGAGAAAGAGGTTAGTAGAAATGCGTGCAGTGTTGCCAACTTAGCGAGATTTAGCGCCTTTGTAGACCCCCATAGCAACTTTTTGTTTTCCAAAAAAAGCAACTAGTGACAAATCGAGTCTCTCAGAGTGTCTCTGTGATCGCCGCAACGGCGCGAGATCCGCGCGCGCAGCTCTGCATCTGCTCTGTTCAGCAAGCGTCTGAGTGGAGCCCGTTCAGTTAAAACAGATATTATTGCTTCTCTAAATGTACATGCAAATATAGAAGAAATCACAGCACTGGAATTGTCTTGTCTTATATTGTGTATTATTTGATTTCATCAGACAACGGCTCAATACAATTATAAATTAGTATTTTTGTGCAGACTAGCTTCTTGGAAGGGAGAGCTGGTTATGAATTCTTAAAGGGACGTGTTTCAGTCACTATTTCATATTTATTCTGTTGACTGACAACATAAACAGTCAAATATATAAAGTAAAACAGTTTTATTGAGAATTTGGCTGCATTAAAATACAGTATGAGCACAGAGAGACGATTAGACAGAACAGAACAGTTATTTTTTTTATTTACTTTACTTTGTCATTTAGCAGATGCTTTTATCCAAAGCGGCTTACAAATAAGTAGTAACTAAAATTAAAAGTTAAAACTATACATATTATATACACACATTTAAGAAGATAAAGACATGAAATAAACATGACAAATGCATACAACATTTCAAAACTAAACATTTAAATGAAAATAAAGCTAAAAAAAATCAAAATATTAAATCAAGAAAAGGTATGAGTATAAAAATGCTTCTAACATAACACGAAAGGCCTAAGTATACTTCTTTTTTGCATAGTAAGAATTGGTTATAAAAACTGTAAATACATTGTACATTCACATACAAATACATTCATTATGTTTAGTGCAATTATTTGGTAGTCTGTGGTGGGATGGGGCGCAGGATTGTTTTATGGGTTTAAGGGGGGGGTTTGAGAAGCACTGCACTCGAGCATCCCTTCGTTCAGACACAGTGGAAGATCTGATCAGAATCAGTGTAGAGGAGGCAAGTCTGGAAGATGTTTAATGCTAGAGAGTGTGGTCAGCTGGTTTAGCCGAGGCCAAAGATCAAGAAGGCCAAACTACAGGAGTTGTCCATCCGAGGGGCATGTGACTGCAATGGAGGATAGTCCATAATACATTGAGCCACGAGATGTTCAGTTTGATGCCCTTAAAACACTTAATTTAGATTTTATTTATCTTGAGATGTTTTAAGTTTAAATCTCTGCTCAGTGAAGCACTTTAAGCACCAACACTTTTTCAGTAAGTTACCTTTCTTGTAGAATTGTGCTTCAAATAAAGAACTTTATGTTGACCAGATTGTTAGTTAGTCGTTTACTAGTCAATATTGCCTATATAAAAATTTGGGTGCACCTAACTTTTGTGCCGGTGCACCTAAGAAAAAAAGTTAGGCGCACCAGTGCACCCAGTGCAAAAAGTTAGTCTAGAGCCCTGCAATTACAATACATTCACTGTGAAAGGGAAATGTTACTACTTTATACTCGATGGTTACACCACATGACATTTTTAGAGACATTAAATTTAATATTTGGTTGTAGATTGAAAAAAAAAATTGTTCCTAAAGTTTCAAAACTATATGAAATCAACATAAATACAAACAATAAAATTATTTGAAAAACCTTTGTACGCAAAATCTAAGTCAAGTGGTGCAACCAACATAAAAAATGCCCTAATGCCAAAGTAATCATAAATCTCTTGAATAGAAAATTCAACCTTTTTATGAAAAATCAAGGTTAATTCAGGTTAAATTAATAATACATTTAATGTGGTGCAACTCCCCCATACATAATATGTATGAATTAGGAATATATTTGTAAAATAAATTAGCAACAACAAAAAACAATTTATTTTTTAAAACATTACAATTTTGAAATTGGCATAACCGGTAAAAGTTTTAAATCCATTTTTGTTTTTTAACATGAACGCTCTTTTATTTGTCATTGTGGGCGGTTTTGGGTAAAAACAAGACTGGCGATAAGTAGAAGTTTGACTATTTGAGATGACTAACTGTTAAAGTATACTTTGAAGTACAAATGTGACTCACTTTATGCAGACTACGGCAGTCCAGCAAGGCGGTAAGCTGGTTCAAATTGAACTCTGAAGAGTTCAAGATCCGCTGAATTCCTAGAAGATCTTTCTAAAATGATTACAATTGTAAAATGAATGTTTAGAAAAAAGGACGTAGAGAATGTGAAGCAGAACTCTCTTTGACAGCACTCTCACCTCTGCGGTGGGAAACACAGCGACAGAAAAGTGCAGCAAACCTTGCACCTGTATCTGCATGGTGGTCAGAGACCTCTGGAAGATGGTCAAAGACTGCAATACAAAAACAACAGCAAATCAGACAGACATGTGACCTAAAGCAGTCGATCCACTGACCTAAACGATTTCTACATAGTCACGCTATAGGTTCTGCCTTCAGTTAATGCAATGACTAGTAAAAGGTCATTAATTCATGCTGAGGATTTGTATTTACAGCTGGATTAATGGTTATTAAGGTTTTAAATTTGGTTAATGGTGACATCGTTCTTATACATCTGCTTTGCGACATTCCCCATAACATTTACTTTAATAGATCCTCCAAAACAGCAGCTTAACCAGCAGAGAATACTGTCTAAATCCGTGTAAAAGCTTTCTCGGGATTCCCACAGGCAATGCGAGAAAGCCAGACAAATCTAATTATCCCAAATCTACAGACAAAAGAAACCCCCTTTGATCAAAGTTTATTTTCATATCGCCTACTCATAATTTAATTAGCCATGCAGATTTTTTACAGAAACATTATAATGACTTTAACATGGGTATTTGCCTCAATTAGAAGTCAAATGAATCTGTAAGCTCCGTTAATTGCTTGTGTCAGGAGTTCAGGGAGGAATTGAATGCTGACGTGACGGGGAATTGTTTACCTGCTGGAAGGGATTGGGAAGACTCTGGCTGCAGTATAGGTAATAGTGCGCTATATCTGCAGGGGACACAGAAACACCGTGAACATTTAAACAGATTAAAGTCTGTGACATTAAATGAAACTGAACTAGCAAAATGAGTCATTTGGAAACCATCATTAATCATGAGAACATTAAAGGAATAGTTCAGCTTAAAAATTTAATTTGCTGAAAACGTACTCACCCTTAGGCCTCAGTTTCAACTATGGATCCTCTGCAGTGAATGGGTGCCGTCAGAATGAGAGTCCAAATAGCTGATAAAACATCACAATAATCCACAAGTAATCCACATGGTTTAAAGTTAAAATGCCTTAATATTGGATTCGTTAATCAAACAGCTTTTCAATTCACAAAATAATTTGATGGACTGGAGTCATGTGGATTACTTGTGATATTTTTATCAGCTGTTTGGACTCTCATTCTGACGGCATCCATCCATTGGTAAGCAAGTGATGTAATGCTACATTTCGCTAAATCTGTTCCGATGAAGAAACAAGCTCGTCTACATCTTTGACGACCTGAGAGTGAGTCAATTTTACAAGTACAAGATTTCATTTTTGGGTGAACTATTCCCTTAACACATGACTGCCCAAATATCAGCTATTGAGTATTAAGCCACCAATCACAATAGAGATCATTTAAAGGTAAAGTAGCAAAAACGGTTTCATTCTACATGTCAGAGAGTGTGGAAAATGATTGTGTGAAACTACATTATGACTGTTTTTGGTGCAATAAACATTGACTAACATATAGGATATGCCTTTGAACAGCTGTGTTAAAACATCTGGTTCATGCAAAGGACATATGGAGCACTATTACTTACCCGAACTTAAGGAGTCTTTGGTTTGGTTGACAATGAACTTGTCAGGAGAGACACAAAAGTCACTTGTGCCCTAGAACAGACCAAACAACAAGCTCACAAGTACAATTTAGCAAAACTGGTTTTAAACAATAGAAAGAAATCGAAAGGCCACATCGCATTTGGTGGATGTTGTTACAGTGTTCACTGTTCATTGCATTGTGGTGTTTGTATCAAAAGGTGACAGGGTTTATAAGACCTTTGCTGAAAGTCAGGACCATACGAGGTGATCAAATAGGGGCTAATCTTATTGCAGAGATCTGTGGATGGCCTGGCAAATTAGTGGGCGTCAGTGGCAAGAACAAACCATGTGAAGCCTTACCTCGGATACTGAAAAAGGCTCAAAGACCTGAAAACTTGAAACCTGAACTTTCTTGACAAAGCACTGAAAAACTCATTCATGCATTTATCTGAATGCACTCGGATTCAAAAGTGACAAAAATCAACCAGATTTTAATTCCAATACTAGGTCTAAGGATGCCCTTGATTTAAGCGACATTATTACAAATAGTTTCCTAGTTAAGTAAGGCTAGGGGTGAGGTTAGGACAACGGTGGTTTGTTGGACCAGAACGTTGTTGTTGTTTCAAAACCACTACAGAGTGATTCACACGGGGTCCCAATGGTGAATTATGGTGCAGGTGTGAGAGTCACATGTTCCTTCAAGACTTGTTTCCACTCGCTCCTACTATCAATAACAGGAGGGGATCGATGTAGTCAGGCACTGCTGGAGTAATCCACTTCACTGCTGGGCCTGACCTCTGCTCTGACCCCTCATTGAGCAGTCTTAAGTTCTGTTCTCTACAGACATCCTGACTGAAGCGTCGGCTCTTACTCTAATCACCGCCATGCTCACCGCTTGCCTCTTAATGTGTAGCTCCTAAAAGATTAGAGCTAAAATAAGTAAGCCAATTCACTGATACTTTAGTTCAATTGTTAATTAAATTTAGAGATATTATTTAGAGAGTAAAGATTCGAACTCTACTTAGAATGACAAAATAAACAGATTTGTCAACTTTTAAAAGGATAAAAATCAATCCATGTAATTTGTGGATGATAACAAAGACAATATAGAGTTTGATTGAATGCATGGAAAAACTAATCTAATTAATAGATGGACAGATTGATTCAGGTCACTTAGTTGATTCATAAAATAAGGATTCGGGATAAAACAACTTTCTTTATTAGTGAGTCACTAAATGATTCCCACTGATTTGTTCACACACACACCAGTTTGTTCAGAATCATCCGTCTTCAATCACGGTTCAGAATTATCAGGTCATTTTATTGATCGATGTTGAATCTAAAATGTTTATTGAACTGTATACGTGCAATATCACTCAATCATTATATTAGTAAAAAATATTAGAGAAGCTTATGTACAAAGACAAATAAAAACACAATTTCTGATTTAATTATGCCTAAATATAGAATTACTATGATAAATATATTTCATTCACTATATATATTTATCATATTACATTGTATTTTATAACAACATATGTTTCATGAAAAAATGCAAATATCATTTACTAATTTCTTTCACAGCATTTGTTAGTTATAAACACGTTCAAGCAAGGTTGAGGATTCATAGTTGAGGATTCGGACTACTAATGTAAAATGGCATGTTTGATGTCAGGGAAGACATGAGACAGAGTAAATTGGCCTGTTTAGTGACACAGAGAGAACTGGCTGTTTACATCCGTTAAGCCAGCGGGCTGTCTAATTTAAATGACCAGGGCTTTGTAATCAGCTTTTCAAACTGGCATGTACCACGAGACGCATAAACGCAGTCACTGAACCCTGATAATCTCCTAAGAGTTTCACACAGCTCATGCCTCCCTACCTTTACAAACATTCACTTAAAAAAAGAAAAATCCAGGACAGTGTTAGTGAATGAAGTGACTCATGGTCAATGGACACTGACCAAAACGGATTTAAAGTAGGCAGTCGTGTGAAAACACAGTAACTTACCACAGCTGTGGCTGTGCCCACTCCTAATGATGCCCAACTCATGATCAGGGTCAGTACGCCACACAACATAATACTGAAACGAGAGAAAAAGAGGAAATAACAGCGAGATACAAGGTTAAACAAGAAATTAAAACACTACCTTGCAAAATTTTGGGTCAGTAATATATATTTGAAAGAAGTCTCTAATGCTCACCAATGTCAAAAATACAGTAAAAACAGTTCTGTCGTGACAACTCTCGGAGTGATTTGCATGCTATTGTACATTTGGTCTTGGCGGAATAGACCTGCTATGCTGCTGCTGTGGCAGAGCAAGTACCGGGACTTACTAAATCCACAACATGAGAATGTACGAAATACTGCTGCTGCACATATAACACCTATGGATAACCCCCATATAGCATACATGAATCACCTCATAGCAGATCTATACAGGTGGAGCGTTTCTGAAGTGCACTGCAAACTGCTACCACAAACATTAGCTACACATTTTAATGTTGAACAGAGAGCTCATTGGCTACCGATACAGGAGAGAACCAATCAGCTGTGATGTGATGATGATGTCATTATGTCATACTGAGTTAGATCTATCAGAATGCGCCAACTTAGAGTTTCATGCCAGAACTTTGTTATTTCTTTGTATAGAACTTTGTGAAATTCTGTTATAATTTAAAATAATCTACTTGAATATTAAAAAGTAATTGACTTCTGTGATGCAAAGCTGAATTTTCAGCATCATTATTCAAGTCCTCAGTGTCAAATGATCCTTCAGAAATCATTCTAATATTCTGATTTGTTGTTGAATAAATATTTCTTATTATTCACAGAATTGAAAACAGGTGTGCTGTTTCATACATTTTTGTGCAAACAGATGTGCGATACATTTTGTTTCACGATTCTTAGATGAATAATAAGTTCAAAAGAACAGAATTTATTTGAAATATAAATCTTTTTCTGCTTTTACTGTTACTTTTGACTAATTGAATGCACGTAAAAATAATATCTATATACATTATATATATATATATATTAGTGGTGGGCCGTTATCGGCGTTAACGTGCTGCGTTAACGCGAGACTCTTATCGGGCGATAAAAAAAATATCGCCGTTAATCTATTCTCAAAGTTGGGTTGGGAGCTGGGTCTATACTACGCAAGCTATGATGACTTTCACCCTGATATTTTAGCGCGGATGTATACCTAGCCGAATTGCACTGTAGGGGGCGAGAACGAGTCTTCGAACTAGAGGCTCGCAGTCCGTGATGGACAGATTGTTAACGGCTGGTCTATGTGGTAATACAATCGGGCAGGACATCCAAACGCTCACCTATCATTCATCAACCTCAAATATGGCTTTTCATCTGAAAGATGTATGTAGTAGCAACTTTACATGGCCGCTCAATATGATGTTAACCTAGAGAAACGTGCGCTATTGAAGTGTTTGTGTGGAAGCGCGTTTGCTGCAGGACAGGCTCCGGTGCGCTCACTTGCTCTTAAAATCTCCGTCATTTTTGGTCATACAGATAAAAGTAGCTTAATACATCTTTCGAATCTGTAAAGACTCTACGTTTATTTGTGTGCACTCAGAATAACAACGAAGCGTTGCGCTTTTAAGCAAACAGGATGCGCTTTAGGTCTCATGAACTTGAGCGAGAAACTTCAAAAATCCGTCTTTGAAAAATATATCTATGGAGAGTGAAATGACTAAAAAATAAAAATAGAAGACGTGTGTGTTAGCATGGATGATTTACATGAAATTTAATCTGTGCAACACTGTGCATAAAATGGCTTTCAGTTCAATATAATAACAAAAAACGACATTTTGGGTTTTTATTCAACTAATAAGGTGGGCACGCTGTGATCTGTACTATATTTTTACTGTAATTGACAGTTATCGGCAAAAAAAACAACAACACGGGAGTGGGAGGGAATGGGAATCATTCTTCCGGGAGTGGAACGGGATTTTCCTCCAGTTTTTTCGTGGGATTGGGACGGGAAGAGATTAAAGTTTGTGATGCATTTTGGAAACAGGAGATGAGCCCCTGGTCTAATGCGCCACCTGGCTTGAGAAACCCGTTCTCAAAGACTTACTTTTAGTCATTATTTGGGTAGCACACATATTCTGAATGCCTTCGGCAGAATTCAAATGAGCCATTTTAATCTAGATTAAAAAAATGAATCTATGCCCACCTCTAATATATATATATATATATATTATACATATATACACATACATAATATATATTATACACACACACACACACATACATATTTTGTTATTTTATTTGTTGTTGTTTTGTTCGGTGTTTATTGTGCAGTGCAAAACTAATACAAATACTTACCCCCCCCCCAAAAAAACCTTCCTTGCCAATAGGTTTATGATAGAGAATTCAGTTTTAAATATGAGAGTGCATATACGATATACATCTTAAAAATAAATGATACATCTAGTCTCAGAATTCTATACTACTACCAAACTATGATTAAAATTATATATATTTATATTAAAGCAAAAAAATAAAAATAAAACTTAATCAACAAAACTTCCATTTAGTATGTAAATTAAATTTTACTTCAAATAGCTGCTCTGACAGATTCAGTAGGTAATTAATTTAGTAAATCATTACTTACTGAATGATTCTAAACAACTCTTGACCGATTCATTAAAAGAACCTTCTCATAATAAGTATAATTTTGGGGGAATTGAACCATCCTCTTTACACTTTAGAAGGAAGCACACGAAAGAGGATGTAAACCAGTGAGAAAGTGATCAAAGACATGAGCATGTGAGCAATCACATGAGCAAATATGAAGTCAAAAGGAGACAGAGATGAATGGGGTATACGGCTCCCTGATGGCCATGGAAAATGGAGCCGAGGTTTCCTCAAACAGCCTTTCTTGTCTGAGGATGGTCTTAAAAGCACCAATAAAGCGGATTGGAAGCACATAATAATTAGTTAAGGGCGAGCACATGCTCGCGCGGGCAGAGCGATCAATAAGCATTAGTGGGGTAAGTGGGGGATGGATCTAAAGGAGCTTCCAATAAGGCTAACGGGGAGAGAGACAGAGGATTGAGATGAGAGTAAATGCAGGGCTTGCTGGAGACTGGCTAACCACAGCACTCGATGCACTCAGAGTCATTCCACAGAGGTCTGTTTATGTCAGAGGCTGCATGATTTTACAGTGCATTTAAGGTGGCAGGAATAAACAATTTCACAACACTATACAAACAATTGACAATGGTAAAGGATTATATGCAAGCAGAACTACAGGAAATATGACAAGTTGCCTCCTTTCTCCATGCTGACATCTTTATGATTACACAAATGGATCATACTTCCCTTCTGTGAAGGGAATACCCAAAGCCAGAGGTCTAACCATAGATACCTAGAGCATACTTACACTGCGAGCATACATTGAGACTGCTTTGCCAATCCCACACATGCTATGAGACAGATGACCAGGTCCAAAATCAGAAGCAGCAGGTATGTTAACCATCTGAAAAAAGCCAACGAAAGATGATGAAAGCAGAAATAAGTGTTCAGACAATATAAAAAAGGCACGTGTATATTTTATATTTACTATAGTATTCTTATATTAGCTACACTATAAAAAAATGCTGGGTTAAAAACAACCTGGGTTATTTGGCAACCCAGTGCTGGGTAAATATTGGACCGAACACATGCTGGGTTATTTTGAGCCAGCTGGTTGAGATTTTACCCAACATGCTGGGTTGTCTTTATTTTAGAAAAATCATAATCAAAATAGATTCAGGTCAACTGTAGGCATGTTATTTTCAATAATATAAAAAACAAACAAAATGTCTACTTTTCTAAGCATTTTTTTTATCAGTTGACAGTACTGATTTAACCTACTGTGTGATTTAGATGCACACTGTCAGTAGGTCTCTAAGTACTTTAAAAGTGGGTGTTTATAGCACGCAAATTATTCTTCCGTTGAATGTTTCCCATACATACCATTAATAATTGAACAGACCAAATACACATAAGAATTTCATGAGCTCCTGCCTATTATGTGAGAACAGACAATCGGTCAAACAGTTCACTCTGAGAAGGTGTTATTTCCAGTGTTGGGGTAAAGCATTACAAGTAACGCGAGTTACGTAATAATATTACTTTTTTCAAGTAACTAGTAAAGTAATGCATTACTTTTTAATTTACTAGAAAATATCGGAGTTACTTTTTTCCATTTATTGACTGAAAGTGCGCTGTGTGAACGTGATCTTACTGTAGTTCTAATCTAGACTAAATGTGAATGTGTATAAATTCATACCACTCACAAAAAACTGATTCAGTATTCATCAAAATAAATTAAAATGTTGAAAAGCAAACTCAGAATATGACGCAAACCTGCAAAAATTAAATATTGTTCAACACAAATATATCTAATCTCATTGTATTAACCAATGTCTTTGCTGCTGAATATTGATGATCCAGTTCAACCATACTAATACGCAAAAATGACTTTAGATAAACTAACAATTGTGCGGTGTTGTTTTTATTTTTTATTGCTGAAGAGTGTTGAAACTTATTTTTCTGCGTTCTACTGTACAGATTTACTCTTCCTTCAGCCTGAGGATTATTCATTACACTTTTTGGTGTGAAAGGGCTTTTACATTTACTATAAATATAACTTCTTGTATTAAAAACAAATAATCAAGCCCTGCTCATATTTAAAAAGTAACGCGTTACTTTCCATAAAAAGTAAATAAGTAACGTAATTAGTTACTTTTTTAGGGAGTAACGCAATATTGTAATGCATTACTTTTAAAAGTAACTTTCCCCAGCACTGGTTATTTCTGGTAATCAAGCATAATGTCTGATCAAATAAAATGTTTTATGTAGTATGAACGCATACAATCTCAATAAAAGATTCACAAAATGACCTAAGTAGTAGGGAAGTGTTTTCTAAAACAGGTGTTTTACTGTATTTTCTGTACTGCATTGATTCAAGGTCTACATGGTTTGGTGCGCTACTGGAATGCCTGGCAAGCCACAATCCGATCAGTAATCCTACACCATGAGGACTTAAAAATGCCCACACATCTTGAGACAGAGAGAGGGAGGGAGGGAGAGAGAGAAATATATGGACACAAAGGTGTATAATAAATCAAGGGAGGGAGTCCAGAGCTTGGGCGATTAGATTTGTCCATGAGTAATGGAGGAAGAGACGTTTGACCGTTGCTGCTCAATAGCACAGTCCTTTAGCTGCTTGAAACACTAGCTACTCGTCAATACATGCACTGCAAGTTCATAATGTGCAGGTCTACAAATGGAAATGTAATCTTCTTGGAGGGCATGCAAATCAATTTAACATGGCTAACAGCTGCAAAAGGGCACAAGTAACCTACTCCACATGGGATTCAGTAGTAGCGAAAGTAAAGAAAAAGAAGTAAGGCTAAACCATGAAAAACACCTTGATTTTGGTAGGGGTAGTAGGGTGGGTGGGTGTGTGTGTGTGTGTGTGTGGGGGGGGGGGGGTCAACATGTTTGAGAAGTAGGGCCATTATTATGAGATGTAAAGCGAGAGTTTAAAAAATGGGGACATTTATTTTAGTACGTCCAGAAGTTTAGAAATAAAAGGGTTACATATTTGAGGAGTAGAACTAGAAGTTTGAAAAATAGGGTCAAATGTTTAAAGAGTAGGGCAAAAGAAATAGGCTTGCATATTTGAGGAGTATGGCCAGAAGTTTGAAAAATATAGAGAAGATTTGATGAGATGGGTCAGAAATCTGGACAGTTTGAGATGTGGGGGGGGGGGAATAAAATAACCGAAGACTTAAACTACTTCAGTCTGTGTGCATTGAATTGATTTAATACACGAGTTCTACAATTTGAGTTGAATTACTGAAATAAATGAACTTCCACAACATTCTAATTTATTGAGATGCACCTGTAGCTGTCCAGTCTCTGACCTCTGATGAAACATAGGACATGTTATTGCAAAAGATTTTAAGAGCACAGAGTGCAGTAAATAAGCCATAATTACCCCACCTGCCCAAAGCCAGCTTACCTGTAGTACTCTACAAATGAAGTTTTATCCGCGATGGCTGCCAAATCCACTTGCACCTTCCTTGTGTCTGGCATGGCTGTCAGCTGCTGGATAATGTTGTTGGCCATCTGCTGCATGAAGCGCAAGGTTTGGGTGTAGTCTCCCCGTGGAGAAAATATCTCATCCAACCGCTCCAGGTGTTCTTTCACCCCAACCTGCATACTACCCAATGAATTTCCAACCTGAGAATAGAGAAAGAAAAATGCTGATCACCATTAGAAGGCTATTAATGGCAATCGGGCCCACTGGCACAGAGACGAGTAACTGTTTCCATTTAATTCTCTATGGGAGCAGGAGGCATGCACAGGGGATCATGGGATTGCCAGAGGCAGGGGTGCGGGAACAGGGGGTGCTGAGGGTGCTGCAGCACCCCCTGTTTTTTCTGTGGGCAACTGTAAACTGTTGTGAATAAAAAAAATATAGGCTATAAGGTTGCTCCGATGTTTATAACATTTAGTTTACATTGGCTATTTTGCTATCTATTTCTATGTGATCTTCTACATATTTACCATTTACTCATTAATTTAACAGTTGTAAGAATTAAAGTTATCAAAGTTATTAAACTGATGCAGGGCTATTTGATGAGCGCGTTTAGCACATCCTGCCAAATCACACACGCAGCACTGCCAATGCTTGCTTTTATGTTTGTGAATGTTATGTTTGTGTTGTGGGATCTGTAGGTTGTGGCTTAAAAGTGGAACATGGAAATATCATGGATGTACTGGAAGAAAAAAAACCCTTCTTTTTTTTTTGTTCTCAGCGATCTTTCCCTTCTCCCAAAACAGCTTATAGCTACCTATTAAAATAGTTCAGTTTTGTATGTAATGGAAAAGTGATTAGACTATGTTTCGTTTTTTTTTCCTTCATAAAGTTAATTTAGAAAAACCTTGGGAGCATTTTTTGTTCGTTAAATGTTTTTTTTTTTCTTTTAAGCAATGACCAAGAGGCCAGCATCAGAGTTGATCGCCTATGTTTGATTAATTTAGCCTTATCAAATCATCACGACTTGACTAAAATAAAATCGATAGGCCTATAAACAGTTCAAGCATATCACAGTGTTAGTTTAAATGTTTAACCTATATAAATGTGCAATATCCAACAGTTTGTGTGGAGAGTGGAAGCTGAAGCGAGCTTTACAGGACATGGAGGCTCCAGCGTGGTCACTTTTCACTATACATTTTAAGGGTTTTTAAGCTTGAATGTAGCTTGAATGTAAAACATTGTTATGAATTCATTGTAGCCTATTCCCATTTGTAAAATAGTTAATTGTTGTCTAACACGATCTCATGAAAGTGCGTAGGCTATAGCACGATTTTCTGTTTCTAATTGGCGTAATATTTATACACAGAAATTGACTACCCCCCCCCCCCCACACAGCACCCCCGACATAAAACACCTTCCCGCGCCCCTGGCCAGAGGAGTAAAGTAAGTGGCGAGAGTGACCGAATGATCGAACAACAATACTGAGACATTTCTCAAGATATCTTCTTTTGTCTTCCACAGAAGAACAAAAACGAAGTCACACAGGTTTGGAATGTACTGTATATGAAGGTGAGAATATTATGAGTATATTAAATTGTGTGATGTGGTAACAGTGAAATTTTGTTGCAGATTCAAAGGCAATACGGGTACATTGTCAATAATTTTGCAGTGTATAAAGCATATCTTACACATAAATCACTCCAAGATAGAGCTGCACATGCAATGCTCTAAAACTGAGCCACAGGAACATTTCCTAATCATTAGGATATTAAGCAAAGATCATGTTCCATGGAGATATTTTGTACATTTCTTACCGTAAATATATAAAAACATCATTTTTGTTTAGTTGCTAAGCACTTAAAGTATTTAGATTTAGATTTTAGATTCTAGATTGTAAAATAGTTGTATATCTGCCAAATATTGTCCGATCTTAACAAACCATACAGCTTATTTATTCAGCTTCCAGATTATGTATAAATCGAAATTTCGGAAAATTGACACTTAAGACTGGTTTTGTGGTCCAGGGTCACATATTTTGATCGCTACCATAGACCTCCATGTTTATATCAGACCTATAAACCTTCATCCCAGTATTTCTGATTGTAAGACTGAAATAATACTGTGTAGTACCGGAACATGGTAAAAGCTCTTTCTGTGTCAGCAGCAGTGCAAACGCAGATATAAATGTTCCAATTTCTTAACGACAACTATTGGTCTAGGTCTATTAAATCATTTAAAAAGTCACTTTTTAAGAAATGACTTGGCTTGGGGGTTTGAATCGAGATTGCGATCTCGTACCGATTAATCATGCAGCTCTACTTCAAGACAAGCCTTTTTTCAATGTGGTGAAATTCGTGTGAGCAGCTTGAACCAGTTGCAAAATCTGAACGGGGAAACTTTTGTCCTCATTTGAAATTTCTTGGATTTCACCTGCGAGAATTTGCTTAAAAGGAAAATGTGACCGTGTATTTTTTTATGTTATGTTATGATTAAAGGAGGGTACTACCTAAACAATTTTCTCAAAATAAAATGCAATTATAAACGTGTTATAATATTTTATTTAATCGCAGCAAGGATTTGATTTGTTTTGGCAGGCCATCCATTGTTAATATCAAGGTGGACTTCAAGGCTCAAAACTTGCCCAGAAACTAACAAAACAATTTTCAGTGAGCTTCATTAGTCCCCGATCTCGGTTTCTGACCGATTCACTGAAGCTGGCAGAGAATCAATAATGCTTTCAAGAGGATTTTGTCAGGTCATCACTAAATATTACTGCTATCTGCCTGCCTAGGTGCAGTTATGACTATGAAATATTCTGTGCTTATTTCTTTAAAACACTAGAGCCTCTGTAGCAGGCTTGAGTCGATTTCAGAGATCTATCCACGTATCGACATGTCTGTAAAGCCTGTAAAAACCAAATGCTGCACAACCCTCAATAGGCTGTACCATAGAGACAAAACAATTGTGAAAAAAGCTTTTGTAAATGTTGTGCGTACAACCTTTATATGACAATGTGATTTATTGTAATTAGCTACCAATTTTATATAATCTTACCCAGCCGGAGTAAGCTACACTAGACTGGATTAATGGCACATAGCCTGTATCTATTTTAAATTTGTTATGAGACATCAAATCATTTATATAATTAATCAACACAGTACATCAACTGAAAAAATAAAGAGTTGAATCCAGCCATTTGACCTCCTCTTTCCCTGTTTTTAAAAGCCATCATGCAGCATTTCTGGTAAACCGCTCTCATTCTTGACAATAGTTCTTTATTTTGCTTTCGTTACAGTGAATTGCAATATGTGGCTCTTTTGAATAATAGCTCTATAACTCATAATTTCGAGATAGTGGAAGCATAATTAAGATTCATAAAGATTAAGATTCAAAAGGACTAACATTCATACATTAGATTCACGTCCCTTGTGGATGATGTGGATACTGCATGAAATAGAGTTAGCAGCATGAGAAATGGCAATCGCTACACCATTTACTCACAGTTGAAACAGCTATTTTATGGCACGCATCTACACGCAGGAGGTGTTTAAAAAGCCTGGAAGCTCAAAAACTTCCTCCACACTCTCCCAATCCCTTCAACATTCATGAATTCAGTTGTGCAATCAAGCTTGGCCTTCAGACTTGGCCCTCTTTGCCTTTCAATTTTAAGAGAGAAACTTCCACTAAAGCTGAAATTGGATTTATGCAGTTGCAGTGAAGCCAATGGCTGTTAGTTGGTCTCACAATCTGAATGTTGTTTTAGTTACAGCAAACAGTGAAAGGGCTGTTCTAGACAGCATATGTTCACTCGACCGTGAAGCAATGCATTATGGGCCAGTGAGCCAAAGATACACTGGCAGAGAGTGAGAGTGACAGCAGGAAGCTCTCGGAGGAGACTGTATTAGAAGAACAGAGGTTGTCACCACATTGCCAGCAGGTAATGAACATCAGGGCTGTATGAGGAGAAATGTTCTGCCAGCCAGCGAGCCAAATGCTCCGTTTGTCACACTCAACCTGCCATATGCTGAATTACACCACCCTCAAATCCAAGACACTGCTGGAAACACCGTTTTTGGGTTGTTTTAAATATAACAGTTCTCAGTGCATAGATGCTGATGTTCAGACGTTCGATCTTGTCACTTAATCCACATCGAATATAAAAAACTGCCTTTTTTGTTAATAAAAATGTGAAGTCTGTCCAGTACCAGCATACTTCTACATAACATACTCTTTACGGCTTAGTATGCTTGAACCAGTGACTTGAAACTGTGGAAATATGCATCGATAAATGTTTCAAACCCTGTGTTCAGAATGAAATACAGTACTTCCTGACTATTTGCTGAAAACAGCACAGCATAGTCATCAATAATCAATAAATATTGCAATACGAGTAAAAGGTGTATGTTTTTAATTCAAGGAACTATCATGTCAACCAAATACTGTAGCAATGGCAGCCTAGAAAACCCAAAATGTTTAAAACTAAGAAGTAAAATACAATATAAATCTAGTGGAAAAGTCATATTTTCCCCAAATCATTGTTTCCTTCAAAACATTTTTTTATCAAAATGCAACAATAAAACAATACACTGTATAGTAATCAGTGTATCTTTAATGCTTTTAAAATAAAATGAAGGCTTTTTTCGACATGCACATCTAATTTTAAAAAGACTTAAACATTGACCCCAAAATACAATATTCATTACAGTAACACCCTTCCCTGCTAAATGTAATGTTAGACTATTTTACAGCTTAAACATAAGTTTTGGCAAAAACAAGTTTTATAAAAACCTAACATTTCAGCTATGAGTCAAAATTCTGAACATGATTCAGGGCTCTAACGTGCGACCTAATTTCTCAAGGGTGCGATTAAAAAAAACTTTGGTCGCACTGGTGCGCCCAGCCATTCGCGAAAAAAAAAGTCTCTGCGACTCAGAAAGTCTCTCTGCTGTTCGAAAACAGACACGTTAGTCTCATATCGTGGTCTAAACCAATCAGAGATAGTGAAGGGCGGACCCCCCCCTCTGATTGGCCGTGGTCCAGATATTCCTGTATGTGTGTGTGTGTGTGTGCGTTTGAAGATGCGTGTGCTGCTGCTGTCAGACAGAGAGAGAGGTGAGTAGTAGAGATGCACGCAGCTCTTTCTCTGAATCTTCTCTGTTCAGTGAACGTCTGACAGTCCCTCCAGGATTCTGCGATCGCTGAATATGTCGCAAAATCAAGCAAACTCTGCTATTTTCCAAATTGCCGCAGATTTTGCGGTTAGACGCGTCTTGTGACGTCATCGCAATGCGCATTCAGTCAAAGAAAGGTTGTTTCTCAGTTCCAAAAATGGAATGAACAGCTTTGCGTTCTCATCATGCCCGATTTACAAGAGCTGCATCGGACAAACGAACCGAAAGCGGAACAAATCCGCGCTACTCGTTTGGGCTACAGACCGTTTATCTGCTCGGACCGGAGCCCCGGGCTGCTCTCGATCACGCTACACCGTTATACACAGCGCTGGGAGATACAGTGAATAAAGTAGAATCAATAACATCTCTGTCAGATCTTGTGAGAAGCCTTCAAATTCGGCACAGAATTATGTTAAAGCTACAGACATCAGAACAAACGCCACTGATGTGGAAACCAGGAGAAAAATTGTTCAATAAACACAAATCTCCACCATTCACCATGGATTTAATATAACTAACGTTACAGGAACAACTTGTGGCAGAAATGGTCTAATGTCTTAAACTGTTTTTAAATGCCTCACACAACTTTTCCCAGCACTTCAAACTTTAAGTATTACCGAATTTTAAAGTTATTTTTAATGTGATGACATTATTTGTTCATCCTTAGGTTGCCCCATTTATAAAACGAAACGTTTCATAATGTAGGAAAGCAACCACTTATTTAAAAATAAAAAATACATTAAATTATTACTATTATTACTTATTACTAAAAAATACATTAATTATTACTATTAGATGGCTGCAGAGAAGTACTTATAGGCTTATCAGCCATTTCCACTCCCTAATATATATATATATTAAATTATATTTAGACATTATGAATGACATTGATAAAAGTTAATTTTGAACTGCATCTCAACTACCCAGACAGCACAAGTACATCTGTAAGACGTCTGATAAAGATCTGGGAAACATCTGCTGTGTAATCTGATAAACGTCTCAGAAGCAGTTTTACATGCATTTAATAAATCTCTATTTGATATTTTCATCTACTGGAAACATATTAGAGATGTATTGTAGATGAGCAAACACACTTAAAAATACCTCTTGAATATGTAAATGCAGACATCTCTGAGATGTACATGTGTGATTAGGGTGAGTGCTTTACTGTCAGGTGCTGGTGCCACCTTCTGTAGAACTTAAAGGCACTGGTTTTGGTGTCCTTAAATGCTAGTCTGGAGCCCTACAATGTTTCTCGAAGTTAGAAAAGTCATAACAATATTAGAAGAATGTTGTCTGTGGTATATTTTGAAGGATGTGTCCAGCTGCTTTAGCCAAGGCCAAAGATCAAGAAGGACAAACTACAGGAGTTGGCCATCAGAGGGGCATGTGACTGCAATGGAGGATAGTCCATAAGACATTGAGCCACGAGATGTTCAGTTTGACAGCCTTAAAACACTTAATTTAGATTTTTTTTTTTTTCATTTATCTTGAGATGTTTTTAAGTTTAAATATTAGCTCAGTGAAGCACTTTAAGCACCATCACTTTTTCTGTAAGTTACCTTGTAGAATTGTGCTTCAAATAAAGAACTTTACGTTGACCAGATTGTTAGTTAATCGTTTACTAGTCAATATTGCCTTTATGAAAATTTGGGTGCACCTAACTTTTGTGCTGGTGCACCTAAGAAAAAAAGTTAGGCGCACCAGTGCACCCAGTGCAAAAAGTTAGTCTAGAGCCCTGTGATTATATGAAATTTTCTAGACACCTTATTATTCTAATTGTTTAAATCTTTGAATGCACATGAGCTTTTTTGGACCCAAAACGTGCATAATCACCATGTTGTTAACTTTGAAACACACTGCGCTCATATTTATTTGATTAAATCATAGTCTTTTAACCTTTAACCCTCACACATTAAGCCATATCGTGATTCCTGGTTTTCTGTCCTCAAATATATGCATTTCAAAAAATATAATGGTTAAATAAAAGTGCATTAAATCACATTGATATTGCAGTGCAGCTTAATTTTATACCATGATTTCACTGTAAACAATCAATACAAGGCCCAGCGCTACAAACTACTTTACAATTAAGCCATTATGAGATGGCATACTATCTGTTTTGAGCCTATTTAACTTTGTGTTGTTTCTCCTTGTCAGAAAACTTTGATTTAACTGCATTTAATACAATTAAATAAAATAGTTAAATTAGATTTTATATTACATAATTAACTTTAAAATTAGATGTTAAATTGCTTCCAATTTTAAATTAAATTAAGTGAAATTAAAAACATGAATATACAATTAAACAAATTCTTAATAAATCCTCAATCATTTGATCAGCAGGACACTCACAGACATTTAAAGCAGACAAGTGAACGTGGATGCAAAGATAGATTTTGAATCCCCTTTAATGTAGATGAACAGATACTCCTAGTCTTCTCTTTGTGCTTACTGTTTGGGACAGGCACAAAATGACTACAGCTCTCAACATGCAGAGATGAAGCCTGCAGCAGTGCATCTATGCGTTTCTCTCTGTGTGTGTGTGTGTGTGTTTGTGTGTGTGCCACTCATCACATGATACACTCATACTCCAGCAGCAGTGAAAAGCCCCTGAGGCTCCGGCTCTTAGTTTTTGAGCATGCAGAATGTAAAATTCAGAGTTCGTTTTAATCACAATGTTCCTCAGGCTATTTTAATGAAATGGGATAACATGATGAGTGACAGGTGAAGGAAGTGAAACTCTTACCAGACTGCCAATGCCATGCAGTGTGTGATTGGCATTATAAATGGAGTAAGTCAACTGGTAAACGCCATCGTTGGTTTCGCTGTTTCCATAGAAACCCACGCCCACCGCTGAACTATGAGAAAAACAAATCGAGGCAGAACAACAGATTATGTTACAAATAGAGTTTCACAGCAATACAATTCTCTCATGTTGCTTCAAAATGCTTGATGAAGATCTGAAACATTTAAAGGTGAAGTGTGTATTATTGAAAATCAAAAATACAGTAAACTGTATTATTGTGTAATATTATTACGGTGTTATTTTAATTTTCTATTTCAACATATTGTAAATTGCCATTTATTCCTGTGATGCATCATTATTTCAGTCTACGGTCTCACATGATCCTTCAGAAATCATTCTAATATACTGATTTGCTGTAACATTTCTTATTAATCAAGCTTAAAAACAGGTGTGCTGATTAATATTTTTGGTGGAAACTACGTTTTACATTTTCTTTCAGGATTATTAGAAAGTTCAAAAAACAGCAATAAAAAAAAAATAGTTTATAAAAAAAATGTGCTTACTGTTACTTTTGACTGATGTAATGAATCCTTGGGGAAAGAATCCTTCGGAAAAAAAAAACGTCTGGCCCCAGTTAGTAGTGTTTATAAATAAATATATACTTATATTGTATTGATTTGGAGATAAATTGTGTCCTGGAAATTGTAGACCGGTTTTGTGAATGATATTCACTGATAATATTCTTGTTACCTTGTTTATTGAATTTGAAATGCCCTTGTTTCACAAATCACAGGTCTCATTTTGGCACAAAACAGAGTAAAGTGATCTAAAACACACCTGACTCCAGCTGTTACTGCAATAAACATGAAAAGTGTGCTCACCGGTACCAGTTTGGCTATAAAATTAATCATTTTAAATCTCATGGTAGCTTCTAATGTGTAATCTGGGTAAATGTTTCAAAGCAGCTTACAGAATTGTAGTCTACCTAATTAGACTGATGTGTTGTGTCATAACAGGCCCGCAACCAGTCTGCTTGCTCTCTTCTCCAGACAGCATCAGATCTGATTCATTAAGCACCCTCATCAGAACCATGTGTGCAGACTGTCAAGTATTAGGGCCGCTCAGTCTATCTCAGTAAGCAAGGGATCCAACCCCTTCTCCTTATGTTAGAGCCGCTATATGAGACACAGTCCAGGTGTGATTTTTCCCCCTACTATTGGAAAACCTCTTTTGTTTTCGATATATTAATGGATTGACTATAGTACTGTCACATACTTCTAAATTTGAATACAAAAACAGCATTTCATCAGAATGGAAGGATTGCCAGGGTTACTGAAACTAATGTATACAATATAACATAGGCTACAACAAGTTCCAACCTGGCCAACGAACAAACATAACTGTGGTTTCCAGATATTAAAGGGATAGTTCAGTAATGACATCACGGAGCTTTTGGATGTTAGACACATAGTGCTTCTCCACCTTCCGCTTGAGGATGCCCCACATGTGCTCAAAAGGGTTTAGGTCTGGAGACATACTTATACAACATACAAATACAAATTAAGCTCAGATGAGCTTTATTTGTCACATACACAATTATACAGAGTATAATGAGGAGTGAAATGTGTTCTCTGCATTTAACCCATCCAAGTGCACACACTTGGAGCAGTGGGCAGCCGACTGTTCGGCGCCCGGGGAGCAGTCGTGGACTTCCTGCCGGAGCTGGGATTCGAACCCACAACCTTGGGTTACCTCGGGTTTCAAGTCCAACGCTCTATCCATTAGACCAACGACTGCCCTTGGCCACTCCATCATCTTTAGCAGCAAGGCAGTTCTCATCTCCGTAGTGTGTTTGGGGTGGTTATGTTGGAAAACAGTTTTTTTTTGAAGGGAGGGCATCATCTTCTGCTTCAGAATGTCACAGTATATGTTGGAATTCATGTTTCCCTCAATGAACCGCAGCTCCCCAGTACCAGCAGAAGTCATGCAGCCACAGACCATGATGCTACCACCACCATGCTCGACTGTAGGCAAGGCACAATTTTCTTGGTACTCCTCACCAGGGTGTCGCCACACATGCTGGAGTCAAACAAGTTTACCTTAGACTCATCAGACCACACACAGGACATGGTTCCAGTAATTCATGCTCTTGGCCAGGTTGTCTTCAGCAAACTGTTTGCAGGCTTTCTTTTGAGCCAGCTTCACAGAAGAGGCTTCGTTCTGGGACGACGGCCATGCAAACAGACTTGTTACAGTGTGTGGCATATGGTCTGAGCACTGTCTAGCTGACCTTCCACTTCTGTAACCTCTAAAGCAATGCTGTTAGCACTCATGCCTCTATTTTTTGAAGCCAGATTATTTTCCTGATGCACAGCACAAGGACTCAACTTCTTCGATTGACCCTTGCGAGGCCTGTTCCGAGTGAAACCCGTCTTGGAAAACCTCTGTATGACCCTGGCCACTGTACTGTAACTCAATTCCAGGCTGTTACCGAACTTCTTATAGCCTAAGGCCATCTTTGTGGAGAGCAACAATACTAATTCTCAAACCTTCAGAGAGTTCTTTGCCATTGTCACGGTCCTCCTGGTGTGCCCAGGCTGGCCACCAGATGTCTGTGTGTGTTGAACACATGGCTTGTTGTTTGTACCATGTGCTCCCATGTCTATTGTCTGTCCCCTCCCATCTTGTTACCTAATCATTGTTTCAGTTACTCCTCCTGTGTCACCCTCGTTTGTCTCTCTATTTAGTCTCCTGGTGTCTGTAGTCCTGTGCTGATCTGTTGTCTAACGTCGTGTGTGTGTGTAGGTTGAGTGTCTGTTTTTCCCCTTTGGGGTGTTTTTTGTTTATCTTTGTTTTATTTTGTTCTTAAAAAGACCCTCTTCCTGCATTTGAATCCTCGCTTTCATCTCTCCAGTCAATTCCTGACAGAACGGATCAGCCAATATGAGGACTCAGCAGAGGAAGGGTTTGTGTCGTCCACCACCTGCCACTATCTCCAGCCCCCTATACCAACACATTCTCCAGTTCGAGACCCTGAGCTCCTGCTGTCAGGGCAATGACGTGAGGAAGTTTGCCGTGGAGTTCGGTGGTGCAGCAGAGGGTTACAATGAGGCGGCCCTCAAGGACATCTTCAACAGTGCCCTTGATGAGCCCCTCAGTTGGTGGAGGATGAGTGGGCAGGACCACCTGACATTTGGGGAATTTGTGGAGTTTTTGGCACGTTCCCCAGCTAAAGTGGCTGGTTTACCTTAGGTGGCAGCCGATGAAGCTGCAGAGTCCCCAGTGGCGGGCGACAAAGCCGCAGTGCACCCTGGGATTCCAGGGCTGGTACTCAAGCTGGAGGATCCACCCATGAGGTCAGTACGGGCAGCTGGCATTCCAAGACTGGCTCCTCCCAAGGCGGCGGTGCCAGTTCCAGAGCCCGCTCCGTTCCCCCGGGAGCCCTCTCCCTCAATTATTTGTTTTGAAAACAAAGTATCTAATTTTACGCTTATTTTCAAGTCACTTTATAATAGTACAAGTTTTCTGTAAAAACATCAGAAAACAGTTTCATTAATGTAACTATTCTAAAAACACAGAAAATTATCAAAAAAAGAATAAAGTTAAAGTTTAATTATTTAACATGCTTTTTAAAGAGACCTTGTCCTCTGGTTTGACATCTTTGTCCTGTGGTGTGACAGTACAGGTGTCACACCGGATGACATTTTCTGTCACACCGTAGGACGTTTCAGCCTTTTCCTGTCAATTAATGACCTTGCTATACCAAGCTAACCTACAGTTTGCGTCAACATTGTAACCAAGCTTGTAACTATAGCATTGTAACCAAGCTAACTTGTTGGCAAACATTGTATTAAAGTCATTATTTGATGAGGGCTAAATTAGACAAAACACCAAGCAGACGATTTATTTATATATATTTTTTAATCTTGGCATACCAGGGCTCTAGAGTGAGACCAATTTGGTCGCAATGCGACCTAATTTCTCACGGGTGCGACTAACAAAAATCCCAGGTCGCACTGGTGCGTCCAGCCATTCGAGAAAAGAAAAAAAAGTATCCGCGACTCAGAAACTCTGTGGTTCAACAAAAGACACTCCCGTTAGGCTTATATCGTGGTCTAAACCAATCAGAGATAGTGAAGGGCGGACCCCCCCTCTGATTGGCCGTGGTCCAGATATTCCTGTATGTGTGTGTGTGTGCGTTGACAAATGCGTCACGTGTGCTGCTGCAGTCAGACAGATAGAAAGAGGTGAGTAGTAGAGATACGTGCAGTGTTGCCAACTTAGCGAGATTTAACGCCTTTGTAGACCCACATAGCAACTTTTTGATTTCCCAAAAAAAGCAACTAGTGACAAATCGAGTCTCTCAGAGTGTCTCTGTGATCGCCGCAACGGCGCGAGATCAGCGCGCTTCTCTGCATCTGCTCTGTTCAGCGAGCGTCTGAGAGGAGCCCGTTCAGTTAAAACAGATATTATTGCTTCTCTAAATGTACATGCAAATATAGAAGAAATCACAGCACATCAATTGTCATTGTCTTTGTCTTGTCTTATATTGTGTATTATTTGATTTCATCAGACAACGGCTCAATAAAATTATAAATTAGTATTTTTGTGCAGACTAGCTTCTTGGAAGGGAGAGCTGGTTATGTATTCTTAAAGGGACGTGTTTCAGTCATTATTTCATATTCATCCCGTTGACTGACAACATAAACAGTCAAATATCTAAAGTAAAACAGTTTTATTGAGAATTTGGCTGCATTAAAATAGACAGAACAGAACAGTTATTTTTTTCTTTACTTTACTTTTAGTCATTTAGCAGACGCTTTTATCCAAAGCGACTTACAAATAAGAAAAAGTAACTAAAATTAAGTTAAAACTATACATATTATATACACACATTTAAGAAGATAAAAGACATGAAATAAAAATGACAAATGCATACAACAACATTTCAAAACTAAACATTTAAATGAAAATAAAGCTAAAAACAATTCAAAATATTAAATCAAGAAAAGGTATGAGTATAAAAATGCTTCTAACATAACACTAAAGGCCTAAGTATACTTATTTTTTGCATAGTAAGAATTGGTTATAAAAACTGTAAATATATATTTTTTTCATTATGTTTAGTGAAATTATTTGGTAGTCTGTGGTGGGATGGGGGCGCCGGATTGTTTTATGGGTTTAAGGGGGGGGTTTGAGAAGCACTGCAAAAGAGCATCCTTCATTCAGACACAGTGGAAGATCTGATAAGAATCAGTGTAGAGGGTCAAGTCTGGAAGATTGTGATGCTAGAGAGAGTGTGGCCAGCTGGTTTAGCTGAGGCCAAAGATCAAGAAGGCCATCGGAGGGGCATGTGAATGCAATGGAGGATAGTCCATAAGACATTGAGCCATGAGATGTTCAGTTTGAAACACTTAATTTAGATTTTCTTTTTATTTCATTTATCTTGCGATGTTTTAAGCTTAAATCTCAGCTCAGCTTTTCAGTAAGTTACCTTTCCTGTAGAATTGTGCTTCAAATAAAGAACGTTATGTTGAGCAGATTGTTAGTTAGTCGTTTACTAGTCAATATTGCCTATATAAAAATTTGTGTGCACCTAACTTTTGTGCTGGTGCACCTAAGAAAAAAAGTTAGGCGCACCAGTGCAACTAGTGCAAAAAGTTAGTCTAGAGCCTGCATACTCATGCAAAGTGAACGCGTGCTGCTACCCTGAAAATTGAATTAACCTTATATTAAATTAATGTTATATTCATCAACTAGACCTAGAATGAATCTGCTGCTCTTTTTCCACATTAAGTGTTTATTTAAAGGAAAAAATGTGAATGTCTTGTTCCTGTCCATGTCATTATTGCCATTACTGAGTGACTTGAACCTAAAAGCAGGACAAAACAAACTGGGTCATCAAAGGACACTGCTAGCCATAGATCTGGTTTCAGTTGAAATGCATGAATTTGAATGTTGTATAATTAAAATCAATGCTCTACAGACTCTAAAGGATCTATGCGTACATGATAGTTGTATGTAGTAAATGGCATAAATGTTATTAGAATATTTAACTTAATTTTTTCTCAAAGCATCTCATACTCCAGATTGGACTCCCCTTTCACACCCTCTTCTAACCAATGCATACTTTGTTCAACCACAAACACCCACTGCACTATTCTCAGACTGCGCTATATGTTGTCAGATATCACAGAGTTGTGAACAAAAAGTCTAAAAATACCTTCAATGCAAAAGACCCATTGAAGAACAGTGGGGAGTGAGCAGATGGCATACATTGTCCCGCTATAATAACTCAACAGGATGTGTGTGTGTTGGTGTGGGGGCAGGTGGTCTGAGTGAGAATCCTCTCTCTGATTTCCCCCAAGCATGATGGATTCCAGACTCTTTCCTTATATCATTACCACTCTCTCAGGCTAGCAGAATTTCTGCTCCCATTAGCCGGTGAGTGTGTGAGACCAGCTCTCGCCCTTTGCCTCCAGCACACTGCTGAAATCCCTTCTCATCTGGTTAACTTACAACCTGCACCTCTCCATTTATTAAAGTGCCAAAACCAGATAAGGTGTACATTTGAAAGAATTGATTAAGCACAGTGTCTGCGAGATGAGTAAATTAGCCAGATCTCAACCCCAGAATGATTAAACCTAAAAAGTGCAAAGATTTAAATAGTTCTTAAAGACTCCTTCAGGGTGGATCATTACGAACACTGCCGGTGGTGTTTTTTAACATGTTCATATTAATAAATCCAGTACATGCATGCAGATGCCATCAGCAAATAAAACCAACGGACACATTTTTAAATTAACAACAGCCTGTTTTTGCTGCTGTAGCTTCGAGATTTTAAATGTTAATGACTTCTGTTATGACTGCATGTGAAAAACCGCTTGACAGCTTATTCAAATTTGGAAAGAGAAAAAAAAACACTAAATCTACAAAACCACAAAATAATTAGACATTTTTATGACTAGGCAAAGTTAGTTCAAACTGTAAGTGGTGAAACTGCCAAAAAGCGTGATATTTTTTAATTCACTCATAATTCACAATATTTGAAGAAAAAAAAAACGTCTTGAAAAAATTCTTCAAAAACATTCTAAATAAATGTATTAATATGTGCAAGCTCATATTCTGGGAAATATGTTTCCCCTTTTTACTTAAAGGAATACTATCAAAGGTATTTAAAGTAAAAAAAAAAAAATATATATATATATATATATATCTTACAAACATGCTTATTGGGTAAACTTTTCCTTCAATGGTCGCACCAATTGACATTTTTAGAGCAATAAGCAACAGTTTTTGTTTGAAAAGTTCTAAAAGTTTCAAAACCATATGAAACCACAATGAATACAAAGTGTACAGGTCTAAGAACTGGTCACATATGAGATTTTTAAATGTTATTTTCTTTACCATGGGCATTCTGATCTCTCATTTACAGTAACATTTTACAACCTAGCTCACTACAAAATGTCATTTTATGGAAAGATCTGCATAGTGCATACAGATTCTTGAAATCTTCTCCATTTGTCTTCCCCAGATGAAGAATGATAGTGCAGACTGATATCGCTGGTGATCCTTCTCTAAACCGCTGAAGGACTCATCCAATGCTTCAGTAAACACTTATGTGCTCCCACTGAGCACTGACAGACCGACGCAGGATAAAAGTGCCATTTAAATGCCTCATATGCTCAAATGTGCAAATGACAGACACTATCTCCCTAAACCGTACCGTCAGATGCTGTTCTGAAGCTGGATATGAATTACAGAGTCAGTTCCTGCTGAAACACCCCACTGCGGCCGAATCTTCACCCATCAGCCATCTCTGCAGGGCTTTAATGGGGTCAGTGCTGTCATTACAGCTCAGAGCACGGCTAACTGAAACGAACGCTCATTATGATTAGCAAAAATTGAGATAAACTGGAAAACTGTGGAGAATGGGGTGGAAAAGGCTAATGTTATTCTGTAAATGAGAGCACTGGCTTCTAATCTACATGGATGTATTGTAGGTAGAGATCTCCAGTGTCAAGTGCTTTATAGGAAACCAGTGTGACTGGATAAACTATTCTGGTCCTGCTTTATTAGATTAAAAATGGACAAAGGTAATATAATGAAAGTAAAAAGCGACTTGAGCTGATAGGATAACACAATAAGGACCACGGGCCACCTGACAAAAACAAATGAGATAAACGGCCACATTATTGAGTTAAGGCCTCATTATAAGAGCATCTTTGCTTAAAAACATGTGCTGTGGTGCATCATCTTTGTTTTTTTATTTCCTATTTTTAAGACATACCACAACCAAAAAAATAAAAATCCACTTTCTGAAGCCAATACACTGATACAGAAAGAAATAAAGTGCACCTTTTTTGTTTTGTTTTTAGGAGCATTTACAAATTTCACACCTTGTTCCACTGCACTACTTTTCTATTGTTTTCTATGTAAACACTATAGACAGACATCTTTGACCGGAGCACACGTCACATTGTTGTCTATTGTTCTATGGTAGAGATTTCAAATAAACAAAAAAATCACATTTAAAATGAGTGAGTGTACAAATAATGACAACTCAGGCCAAGATTCCTTTATGCATGGATGTGGTTACAAGTTTGGTGTCAAGTGTAAAAGATGATAATGAGGTCATTAGTTAACCAAAGAATTAAGCCAAGCATCAGTGATGTTTCTCAGCAAAAGAGAGGAAAGTGTAGGCAGAAGATAATGATGTCACAGAGTAAGTGGAGGAAATGAGAAAACTGAGCCTGCAACTTGATTCCATTATTAAACTCTTATTCAGACTATTTATATTCTCTTAGAATGACAATACTGAATTAGAGGAAAGACACATTTAAAAAAAAACAGCAAAATGTTCAGTGAAAAACTACACTATATTTTACACAATAAAGATCCATTTATAAGAGAAGTAAATTACCATGACACTAGAAATTGAGGCAAGAGATCTAATCAGCCGACTCACATGAAAAATGGCAATTTCGAGTCAGTCTCCTAAACTCATCTGTATCTAAATACTTTCAATTTAAATAATATTATAAATAATATTATCAGCATACAATTTTTATTACTATAAATCAATAGTTTTATAGTTTTCACAGTCAATTACAATTGTCAGGGGCTCAATTGTCAGAGAACTCTAATGACTGTAAAGCTAACAGTCGTTGGCTAAAAGCAACACAGCTTCAGTTTGGGTTTTATATAGGTCTTTAAAAAAGCCCACTTAGAGTGTGTTGGATGCACGTACATAACTAAAGGGTTAAACAGGACTTTAGCTGCATCACGTAGCAGTACTTCGCACAACAACCAGCCTTGTGTCTAGATCTGGAATGTTAACTCAATCAGGGCTAACACTTTCATGACTGTCACAAGTTTAAGATGAACCCTCTGCCAATTCAATTTAGCACATTAGCAAAAATATTTGTTTTCTTTTATTGACGATGAAAAACAAACAGTGTTAACAATGTGCTAACTCCCAATGCTCTTGAAATCGATTTAGAGCTTCTTTAGATGGTAAGAAGTGAGCTTCAGGTCAGGATGCCTAAAGTAATTATATTGTTCTCTCTCACTCACTCACTCACTCACTCACTCACTCACTCACACAGGATTACAAGAGATGAAGCCTGAAACTGGTATATATCTCATTGTAAACATGATCCACATGACTTTGTGTAAGAGTTCCTCACGTGTTTTCATTCACTGGACATAATGAATTCTGTGACTAGGGTGTGCTGGTTAGCAGGGAATACATTTATACAACATATCCGGCTCGGAGAGAGCAGAAGTGAAGGAGGATTAATTCTCACAAAATTAAAATTAAGTTTCCTTCTTATTTTCTGCCAGTCGGAGCTGAAGGCAACGGTTCGCGCTCTGATTTGCTCCACCGTTTGGGAGCTCAAGGGACTGTGTGCGAGGTCACAGCATATTTGGCTTAAATCCTAAAAATATCTCTTCCACAGCTCACAACCCACCCATGAACCCGTCGCATAACAAATCCAATCCAAATGCACCATTATCCCTGGCAAAAAACCGCTGACATCCTAAATGAAATGTCACAGGTTAAAGAAAATTTAATTCTAATTCTAAATGCCCTCTGAACTTTTCCTACTCAGTGGTTCTGAATGAAATGTACACGTCTTGGATGACTCTTTTTCTCCCCTTTTCCCCCTGCAAGCTACATTTTTGCATTCTACTGTGTTGTTTTCCATTGTTTTTCTATGGGAACATGCATTTGATGGTCATGTTTGACCGCTGCACTCTCATCTACAAGCTAAACTTATGAGGTCGTAGCATAAATATTTAAAAACTTTGCTCTCTTTTACCTCATATTCATCCTCCTTATCAAATGCTCATGAATCGATCAGCTTACATATGAATGCGTAAACGCTTACTTCAGTGGCCTCCGTGTTTACTTGTTATCGTTCAGAACCATGATTAGTTCACACTGGAATTTAATATTGGCCATTAAAAAAAAGATAATGTAAACAGCCACAAAAAAAAATCAGATCTGGGCCCGTATTCACAAAACATTTTATCCTTCCATTAAGAGCTCTCCTAAATAGCAGTAAAAGTTTTTAGCTAAGAGTTTTCTTTTAAAACCTATTCACAAAGCTGCGGAGACAAACTTCTAAGGAATAGAGAGAAGTCATAAAGGGATAGTTCATGCAAAAATGAAAAATCTGTCATCATTTAATCACCCTCGAGTAGTTCCAAACCTGTATGAATTCTGCTGAACACAAATAAAGATATTATGAAGAATGTGGGAAACAGAGCAGTTCTGGGGCACCATTGACTTCCATAGTATTTTTTTTCTACTATGGAAGTCAATGATGCCCCAAAACAGTCTGGTTACAAACTTTTTTCATAATATCTTCCTTTGTGTTCAGCAGAACAAAGACATTCATACAGGTTTGTAACTATTTGAGGGTGAGTAAATGATGACCGTTCTCATTTTTGAGTGAACTATCCCTTTAAGCTAAGTGTAAGGGTGGGGTTGACCTCGTTGCCATGGATGATGTCAGCATGCTTGCTTACTATGTACACAGTCATTGGCTGATTCAGAAGTATTGTAGAGTGCGATATTATGTTGCCACATTCAAATAAAGATTTAAAAACTCAGGCTAAGTGTCACTAATTAAAGTTGCAGTCCGTAAGTTTAGCCTCTTTGTCGCCATCTCTGTTTGAAAACCTGTAATTGCAGCTGTGTGCTGAATTATCTTCCTTGTGTGGTCTGTACTCTGGGACAGCTCCAGTGCGGATTAATCTAATGTTTTGAGGTGAATGTGTAGACGTCACCGCACCAGTGTGGATGTTTACTGTACTTCACAATCACAGATTCTAGCCTACGTCTTGGAATATATGACCCAAATCATAATTTTCACTGTATATTGCCATCTAACAAGTAACAAGTCTGCCACGTTTGTTCTGACCAACTGAGGAAAAAAGCATTACAATAAATCACACTATAAATGGTGATTTAATCTAAAAATCGGTTAGCTCATATCAAAACAAACTGTGCAAATTATTATTATTGTTATACTTTATTCTCAAATTATTAATGTTAACAACATCAGCATTGTGTGACTAGGAGTATAGTGTGTATTCGCGTGTGATTTCAATTTCTGTACAATGTAATTTTCATCCCATTTTGCCAAATCTCCAAGCTCTACTCTTATATATTCTATACATTTTAAAATGATGCATTAAAATGAACATTGTATGTTTTTTTTTGCTGTTATCAGGAAAAAAATGCAATTTGATCACTTAAGTGGCTGTTTTGATACTTATGACATTTTTTCAGTCAGTATTAAATTATTGAAAGAACCACGAGTATCACTTTGTAGTGTATTTTTTAGGTTTGATAATTTGAAAAGTAAAGTAAACTTAAAAGTAACTTGAAAGCAAAGTAGTTAGTAATCTGATTACTTTTTAAATGCAGTAATCGTTAATGTAATCAAATCACAATTTTAAAAGAAGTTACTAGTAATTCCTAGTAGATAACTTTTTTAAATAACTAACCCAACACTGTTGAGAACTAGCACTTGTGTGAACACAGCCTTAGATTTGACGACAAATGTTTTTGAATATTAATGCACTATCAAGCAATTAAATAAAAAAAATCCCCTAAGAAATAATTAAAAAGTTTAAATATAGAAATCCTATTGTTTACCAAGGCTGCATTTATTTGATCAAAATGTACTATTTTAGTATTTTATTTTTGTAATTTATTCATTTTATGGCAAAGCTGATTTTTCAGGATACTTTGATGAATAGAAAGTAAAAAAAACAAACAGCATTCATTTAAAACATGATCTAAACTATAAATAAAACCAGTCCCTGTTTCCTGGTGGGTGTGAAACAAAGTGAATGTACTCACCATATGACCAAACCGGTGATAACAGCAGCCCATGTGACACAGCAGGTGTCAGGCCTTTTGACTTCCTCATCCTCTTCCCTTCGACAGCAGCACAGGCAGGTCAGATATGCGGACAGCACCAGCAGACTCAAACCCAGACCCACCGCAGACACACAGGCCAGGAAGATCAGAGACTGCCAAACAGAGTCAGGTAAACATGGGGCAGATGGTCAAATCAAACAGGAAGTAGACCAAATCAGCTGTTGTCAGTGTTGCAATTCAATAGGGCTGCAACTAACGAATATTTTGATAATCGATTAGTTGGCCAGTTATTATTTCGATTAATCGATAAAAAAAAACATGCCAGCTGAATGATATACATATAGTACTTAAATTATTAGACCACCTATCATAATACAGGGAAAACACAAATATTTTAGGAATCTTTTGAAAAAAAATTTAAATCTAAAAATTTTATTGTCATTTATTGGTCAAATAAAAAACTGAAACAACCAAATAGTATTAATTCCCACTATAACAAAAATGGCCTTGCAACAGCTGCATTCTTGCATTCATTATGCACTTTTTGACTGTAATTGGTATCTGAAAAAAACACTATATAGTGCTCTGCCTTTCTTTCATAGATAACAGCAATAATTATATAATAGCATTAGAAATAGCCTACTATTGTTATTAAAGTGCTTACGCATTTTGGAGGACTAACCAGTACAGAAAGCTAAAACATGATTTTGGTAATCACCAATGCTGTTAGTTCAGAGCAGCAGTGGCACAAACCTTACATAATTTGTTAATTACCTTACATAAATGTGTTTTAATACATTTGTTAAGCACTGTAATAGTGAATAGTTTAAATTTCTATTAAAAATAATAATAAAGACAAATAAAAACACAAACTCAGTGTTACTCAACAGGTAAGAGTAATTTTCAGCAGGAACACGCGTTGACTTTGATCAGTCGCGTGTCATTTATTTATTGTGTAATAAGGCGGCTATGAAGCGTCTGATATTTATATTCAGAATTACACGCTGTTATCCCTTAACAGTTCCTACTCTCATAAAATACTTGCATGGCATGTTGACTTAAGCCTTAATTGAACTTTCAACAACAGATATTTAAGCACAATGGATATTTTTGCGTTGAATGGCCTTTTATTTGTCTCCCTCTGTGTTCTGTCTGTCTGACGCAGGCGCACTCACCCGCCCGGCATTCAGTATTTTAAACTTAACACAGGCTGTCAGGATGGACCTTTATTCAAAAATGGAAATGCTCGCGTGAATTTGTGACATTTATAAATAAGGATATGACTGTAAACTGAACGTTTTTTTGCGCTGAGGACGCACACGCGTGTATCACAGCACCTGACAGGGCAAGTCTTTACACTAATGTATTCAAATAAAGAATTCTCATGTTGTGGGCAGCTTGGATCACGTAGCCTAGTTCTCCCGCGGCATCTCATTCTGTTTCCTCCACTATTTTTAGATGCATTTTGTCTATAGAAATGCTTTATTTAGTGCTGTAATTTGAGCAACCGGCTGAAGTTGGACGTGCACTGTGTGCAGACCCGACTAATCGATAATGAGAATCGCTGTCGATGATTTTCATTATCGATAATAAACGATTAGTTGTTGCAGCCCTACAATTCAACAAAAAGTTTAATAACATTTTCTCAATCAGCCTTTTTCGTCTTTCTTTCCACAAGATCATCAGATTTTTTTTATTTTTTATAATACTTTAAAAGAATGAATATTGAATTAAATGTCTTAGAAATCTTTAAATATTACTGGGTAATATATACAGATTTAGTTACTTTCAAACTAATGTAAATTTTCGGATCTACACTTGAATGTGGAACATAGTTATTTGTGATGTTACCTACGAGGAAAGGCATTGTGTTTTCCTGAATAGTCTATATGTAGAAACTGAAAAACAGATGACCGCATCTCTCAGAGAAGATGCATCTTGATGTTGTGCTTGTGTTCATGGCAGCTGTGGGTGGATAAATCGCATGGAGGTTGTTGTGAGGGCGAGCTGGACCCCCATGCGCATCACCATGCCTACCCACCCACATGGACTGAGGCTAAACAGAAACGTTCAGTCTAGAGTTGAAACATCATGTGATGAAAGTAAAGCACAACAGCTCGGGGGTCTTGTGATCCAGGGTTTACAGAGGGACAGCCGGATATTAGATGGATATAGGAGGTATTGAATCTATTATTAACTTAAAAAACACTGAAAAGGACTAGGCCTACTGCTCATTTTAATGCAAAACAAACACTTCTTCACACTTTCAAATTTTAAAATCACATCAAAAGCCAAAAGAGTGGTTAAAGTAATTGCTAAAAATTCATAATAAATCACAAAATGCTCTTGGGAAATGACTAAAATCACTAAAGGGTGGTTTGTAATTATTTGTAATGCTCAAACCACATAAGAAATTGAGGATTTATAGTCAAAACCAAAATGTAGAAAGCTGAATAACTTACTAAAAGGTCAAAAAAACTAACAAACAATAACAACAACAACTTGAGTGAAAAAGTATGTGGAAAAAGCCCCTGAGCCCATGAGATTTCTCATGTGAAAACGTACTAATGTTAAATTTAATTAATGATTTTTGCTAATGAAAATAATATTGAGTTCAATAGAGATCGACCGATATATCGGTTTACCGACATTTTAGCATTTTACCATAATCGGTTATGAAAAAAAAAAAAATCGGTTTTGGATTTATTTATTTTTTTGTGTCACATACATAATTATACAGAGTATAACCAGCAGTGAAATTTTGTTCTCTGCATTTGACCCATCCAAGTGCGCACACACTTGGAGCAGTGGGCACACACACACACACACACTTGGAGCAGTGGACACACACACACACCTGGAGCAGTGGACACACACACACACAGACACCTGGAGCAGTGGAGACACACACACACACACACACACACACACACACTTGGACCAGTGGACACACACACAAACAGACACACACACACACCTGGAGCAGTGGACACACACACACACACACACACCTGGAGCAGTGGACACACACACACACACACACACACTTGGACCAGTGGACACACAGACAGACACACAGACCTGGAGCAGTGGACACACACACACACACACACACACCTGGAGCAGTGGACACACACACACACACACACACACACACTTGGACCAGTGGACACACAGACAGACACACAGACCTGGAGCAGTGGACACACACACACACACACACACACACCTGGAGCAGTGGACACACACACACACACACACACACACACCTGGAGCAGTGGACACACACACACACACCTGGAGCAGTGGACACACACACACACACACACCTGGAGCAGTGGACACACACACACACACAGACACCTGGAGCAGTGGACACACACACACACAGACACCTGGAGCAGTGGACACACACACACACAGACACCTGGAGCAGTGGACACACACACACACAGACACCTGGAGCAGTGGACACACATACACACACACACACCTGGAGCAGTGGACACACACACGGACCAGTGGACACACACACACACACACCTGGAGCAGTGGACACACACACACACACACACACACACACACACACACACACACAGACACCTGGATCAGTGGACACACATACACACACACCTGGAGCAGTGGACACACACACGGACCAGTGGACACACACACACACACACCTGGAGCAGTGGACACACACACACACACACATACACACACACCTGGAGCAGTGGACACACACACACACACACCTGGAGCAGTGGACACACACACACACACACACACACACACACCTGGAGCAGTGGACACACACACACCTGGAGCAGTGGACACACACACACACACCTGGAGCAGTGGACACACACACACACACACCTGGAGCAGTGGACACACACACACACACACCTGGAGCAGTGGACACACACTTGGAGCAGTGGACACACACACACACACACACACACACACACACACACACACACACAGACACCTGGATCAGTGGACACACATACACACACACACACCTGGAGCAGTGGACACACACACGGACCAGTGGACACACACACACACACACCTGGAGCAGTGGACACACACACACACACACATACACACACACCTGGAGCAGTGGACACACACACACACACACACCTGGAGCAGTGGACACACACACACACACACACACACACCTGGAGCAGTGGACACACACACACACACCTGGAGCAGTGGACACACACACACACACACCTGGAGCAGTGGACACACACACACACACACACCTGGAGCAGTGGACACACACTTGGAGCAGTGGACACGGTTCACTCAGGAGAAGCTCCAGCACGACCACCACATGTAACTTTTATTAAGATTCACTTGTTTGAAACGCGCTAAATTATATTAACATTTACTATAGAAACATTATTTCGCCAATAAACATCTAAATAAATAAATCTCTATCGAAATTAATTATTTATTTTCTCCACAAGCGATCGCAGTTTGAGTATAGTTCTGTGTAAATAGATAAACCGCGCTGTCAGCAGTTTTCATAATCTAGAATGACAAAAACATTTTAATAATTCTGATAAAACATACAGTTAAGAAAAGCAATAAAATACAATGTTTTGTTTGTTATAGCTTATTTCAATATTCCAGAGAATATTATTCAGTGAATTATTCTTCACTCTTTAGTCTATTAAACAGCGTTTAAACCTAAAACTGTAGTTTAAAATGAAGTTGATATGACTTCTGTCCTTTATTTTCTCCATTTGAATACATTAGACATTATTTTGCTTACTGTTAATATCAGTGTTGCTGATGATGCTTTTTATAAATAAATAATGTGTGTGTATGTCCATAATGTGTATAAAATGTTTTTATTGTTGTAATTTGAAGATTAAATTGTACATGAAAGAATGTTAATTTTCAACAATTGTTTGTTGTTGTTAAGACGACTGAAAGTGAAGAATAGACTTACTTCACTCTGTTATTTATTTACTTTATAACAGTAAATAAATATTGGTTCTGAATATCGGTTATCGGGTACATAAACATGCAAATAATCGTTATCGGTTATAAAAACTCAATATCGGTCGATCACTATTCATGTTACTTCTGAGCTAAATCTGCTGTAAAGGGGCAAGCTGTTTAAGTCAAGTGTTTGAAAGTGGACATAAACACATTTGCATGTAACCGTTTGTACAGGATAGACTACTTTAGGTAAAAACTAGAAATAACTATAATGTAAAAAAAATTATGCCGCTGTTGGAATAGTTTCACAAGACATAAAAAAATAGTATATCTGCATAGCTTTCCTCTTAAAAAGTCACCACAAGTTTAGTTTTTCTTCCTTTTTAAAATGCATGGTGTATACAGTTGCTAAATAAAAGTTTTTATACTCAAGGAGATAAAAAACAAGTGCATTTCTATTTTTCTTAAGTAAACATTACAGCGATTTTTACTGGAGTAATAATTTACAGGGGTATCTGTACTTTTACTTAAGTACTTGATCAATTTGTGTAGTTCATCCACCACTGTCTGCAATCAAAAATCAGACATCTCACCAAGATCTCAAACATTTCTAAAAACTAGCAAACACTGCATAGCAGTCATACCAATAATAATAAAAATGATTATAATAAAAGTTTGATCTCTATATTTGTCCCATGCATTGTTATCAGAGGAAGTTTAACTACATTAAACCAAACTTCCTGTCAGGGCTAAAGAAAACATGCAGAAGAAAGATGGAGGCCTATACATATAAATATGCAGGAAATACATATTTCATATACGTACACTTCCTTACAAAAAAAAGCATTGTGATAGTACTATGGTATAGCGATGGCATCTGATTACTATATTCATCAAACAGACACTTTAAAACCATGATGACACAACTACTAACATACCATTTTGGGAACTTTTAAAGGTACATACTTAAAAGAACACACCAAGGCACCAAAGACACCTAAAAGATTGTGCGCATTTGTGTCAATGCCTTTGAAAATGTTATGCCACCAGAACTAAAACCACATTTAATATTTGCACAAAGGCGTTTTCATCTGTGCAATGTCAACACATCTCTTGATATCACACACCCCTAAGATGGTATTGAAATATGCTCAGAAGAACAATTCCTGAGATTGATTTCAAATAAGCACTAGCAAGAGAATTTAACCGAGAGAAAGATTTGACAAGCAGTTTATTTTAGAATGAGAGACGAAATAAGTGTGTTGCCACGCCATTGATTTCCTCAAGTAACCCAGATAAATGTGACCTAGAACAAGGCACGTAATACCCTTTTAGATAAAAAACCCCCAGCAGAAATATTGACTGAATCAATGAGCAAAATGTTCCTCTGGAGACATGTGCTAAGGTACAAAATATGCAGTGTAGAAACAGGGTCTCTTTAATGAAGATCTGACACACCACCAGATACAATTGTGTTTACCAGATACTGTACATTTATAGAGTTCAGTGACAGACATTTATCTCAGATCAAAAACCCTAAATGCGTATGCTACAAACTATATTCAATAATCAGAGTGTGGAATTCTTGTCTTAATGGTAATGAACTTGGATTATGTGAACAGATAAAGTACGCATATAGAGCACACGTCATAGACATCAGCTCCTGTTTGAGATAGTTCTACACAATCGAGTTGAAAGAAACCTTTGATCCATTACAAAATTACATTTCACGCTAATTTCATTCTGCATGTTCCACTACTACACCTACAAGAACAGGCCACCATTGGGCAGGGGAGGCCGGGGCAAGTTGTCACACTGTTTACCCCCACGGATATTTATTTAAGGGTTTATATTTAATTCAGCTTCTGTATAGGCATATTTTAACATTTCTTGTCCAGTAAAACGAAAACAATGCAAATGGGACATGTCACACCGCATGGCAAAATCTTGCTGTTCACTGACAGTGATTTGAAAAAATAGGATATTTGTACAAAGTCATCTACTGTACAACATGTATTTTGGGGATTATTTAAAATGTATCTTATGTCGACGCCGATAGCCTCGTGGGCATCTATCTTTCTCTCACCTCCTTTCCTTTCAATATATACTGTCCTACCCTAATAAAAAGGCAAAAAAATGTATAATAACAAAAATAGAGAGTAGCTTATAATAAGGTATTAAATAGTTTTCAAGTGAATGAAAGAAGCATGTATATTTTTAGGTTTTATTGATGTTTTCATATGAATTTAAAGAGCAAATAAATTATTAAGAGGGAAAAACAGCCAATGAAACAGCAATACATTAAAAGTTATTTTTAAAAGCATCAAAACTAGTAAACGTGTTTTACACTGACATACAGACAAGAAACAAATATAAAAAAATAATAAACATTTACTTAAAGGCTCAGCAATGTTTAGGTGTTTTGCATTCATATCAGGTTGGGGTAAGATGTCAAACATTGTAAATGCTATAAATGTATGCAAGTTATTAATTATAATTGTTTGCTGGGCAAAACAAGTCTTTGATATTTTGGACGTTATTTTACTAATTTTATTTATTTGCAGTCTAACGAATTGCTGAACTCATAATGGTTTCCTTCAATGGTGAAATTTATGAAATTTAGTAATTATAGCTTTTGCTGGCTAAGGCAACAGTTTGATATCTCTGCATGCTATTTTATTTATTTATAAATGAGTTGCTCATTGTTTACTTCATAATGAAAGTCTAGGCTGTTTAATGGCCTGTTACATTGTGACAGTTTGCCCCATAGTATAATAACATGCTCCAATTGTGATCAAGCTAGCTTGTGTTCATTGAACTCCATTTCTTCCCTCTCTTTAAGCCAAAACAGTGTAACTGTTCAACGGCTTCGTTTTATTGTTGTTGTCGACATCATCATCATCATGTTTTTGTGTCTATACAGAAGCTCACTTTCAAAATGTGTAGTAAAAAGTATTACATCTGGTCCTTAATACTCTTGTCCCGAGAACACGCTCAAATGTTAAGTTAAAATCTACCTTCATTATAGTTGACTAAGCTATGAATTTGTGTCAGTTGTTTACTAAGCAGCTATAGCAGAAAATAATCATATTTATTTGTAGTTTTGCCTTGGTCTCCAAACAACTCTCACCTGCTGATAGCTGGCGTCCTCCGGTTTAAAAGTGTTATCAACCGTTCGGAAATTCAAATTAAGATGCGGGAAGTTATGCAGCCAGTAGGTCCACCATGGTGCAATGTAGTCCTGGCGCGACGAGGCCATCCTGGACGTGAAACTCAATAACGCCGCTGCTTTCTGGATAATCCTCAGCGTTCACTCTAAAACACCAAACACAACGAAGATCCGCCACCAGTGGCTGTGACACGATGACCGGACAGGGAAACACCGCGTAAAAGTATTTCCCCTGGCACTTTTCGCTTAAAAGGATGCATAACACAAGAGTTGAGCGTGTAAGTGCATGCAGAGTGATCAGCTGTGACCCATCAGAGACCCTGACACTGACTGACTCCACGCGCCTCTCCTGCGGCTGCGCACCGCGCGCGCCTTTACACCACTGATCATCACTTCAGACAAGTTACAAACAGCTCGACGTGTAAACAGCACAAAATGTGTGTACATTCACAATGGAAAAGGTGCTATAAAATGTGCTACTAAAAAGCTTACAGGTGCACACTGCTGTCAAATAAATGTCACACATAATATAATATAGCAACCAGTGTGTCTGTATACACAGAAAAAGACTGTAGTCCTTTTGTTCTCTTAAAACATATTCATTTAAAATATTAATGCACAATTCAAAGAAAAGCATCCGAGACAACAATTTTTAGACAACATATATAATATATAAAGTGTCATTAGCTCCTTCACTTCTGTTCAATATTGACATCTGGTGGACAGAAAGGGAAAACTCGTCCTATTACAGGGTTTTGAAACCTTTCCAAAACAAGAAGGACCCCTGGCATGATTCATTTTTAATCACGTTTGAGATTTTCACAATCACAATTTTGAGACTCCACCAATTAGAGAAGTTACTGTTACTGTGGAAACAGAGATGGTTTGAAACCCGTCTCTGTGTTTGAATATTTAACATATTTCTAACATATTGTATTTTTAGACTTACAGACAATGACTGTTAAAGACAGAAAAAGAAGAAAAACAGTTGTCATGATAATACTACATTACCCACAATCCTCAAACAAAATCCACCAATCAAAAAAGTTATTATTACTGTGGAAACAAGAGTTGTTTAGTTTTTTGTGTTCGAATATTTAACATATTTCTAATATATTGTATTTTTAGGTTACTTTAGGTGCTGAAGTCTTTCAGTAGACAAAACCTCTATAAAACAGGTTTAACAGTTGTGAGTTGTAAAAATGAGGTGATCAGGGACATTCATACAGTGTATGCCAATGTCAAGACTGTAAGTCTCTCTCTCTCTCACAGATTTGTTTTAATTTGTTTAATTAAATATGGTGTCTAACCTGACTTAGGTCTATACACAGAAGTTCTGAACAAAACTTTCACCTGAAATGAATCAATGTTTATTGAAAGAACAGCAAATAATGGAAACAAAAAATACTCCAGGAGGGAACAAGGTCAAAATATCACTGCTTAATCCCTTACAGCACTGATTCACAGTACTTCATGAATAGCACATTGCACTATGAAAAAAGTCAAGTTCACAGTCTGGTACCTTTGTCTTGGAAAGTTATAAAATGTATAGAAAATATGTATGTAATAGGCCAGCATTAATGAACAGAGGTTATTAAGCAAATATATAAACTAGTTTAATTATGCACGTTGAACTAATTTAAAAAATAAAATAAACCTAATGATATAACTTCCTACACACTCCATATGTTATACACTTCTAGGAGAGAGTAGATGTGGGTGGTAAATTATTTGTTGAGGCTGTGATAATGTACCGAGAGGTGGCAGTAGCACATTACAAGCCAAAGAGAAGTAAAATGAATGAAAATATCTCCAACACCTCAGTGCACTGAGAAATTAACATTTGACTTATTTTTAATTAAAGGACACGTCCATAAAATGAATTTTTTTTATGATATGTGCATGCTATGAATCATAGAAACTCAAGTGTGCTGTTTCTGTATGGGTTCAGCAATGCAGACATTGTGAAGAATGTAAGAAATGTGTTGCACTATCAGCTGTATATTGCATATTTGTTATATGTGGCATGTCGGGTTTCAAGGTCAATCGTGCAAACCTGCCATGCAGTTATTTTTGAGTAGAGGTCTGATTGATTTTATTATCAATTACTCGTCTGACTGCGATGACCTTCCTGCATAACAATTGAAATATTAGGCACGGCTGTACCGACAAGCTTCAGAAGCTGTAAATATGCTGTAACTAAACAGAACTAATTATTATGACCCAAAACCTTTTGCTACACCACAAAACCGAGTCTGTCAACATGTGCACTGTAGCAGTTTTGGGATTCAAACGAGCTTTCAAATCTCATTTGCGTCATTTTTCTTTCTCAGTTGCTCCCTCAATTGACATTATAAAATTATGACAATGTCCCAAGACACCACAGGATGAATTTGCATAATAAACATTTTCATAAAGGTTGTAGCTGACATCCTCACAATGACTCTGAGAGGAATTCTCTCCCCATCACCTGCCGTTATTACACATTAATCCTCCAATTCCTGAGCCAGCTGTGATGGTTTGCTTTTGATGTTCAAAACAACGTATAGTGATATTAAGGAGTCTTTCCTCTTTGGTTATTGCTGTTTGGGATTTGGAATCCTAAATCCCTCTGTGGTGCAGCGAGTGACTAAGGCCTATACATATGAATGAAGATTTACACATCAGGCTCAAAGAGAATCAGACACCACTGCTCACTATAGCTCCGAGGGCTGAGCTGAGGAGCAATATCCCACATTCAGAGCGGGGAGATTTTACTTTCCCTCTGACTTTGTTTTATTCTGATCTGCTTTCATCCATTGAGACATTTGTCTATCTGAAAATCCTTGACTAGCTCATCTGTGCCATCATGAGTCATGGGAAAGATAGCGTATGTCTTTAATCATGGCTATTTTTGAGTCCTTCTGCTCAGTGGTGTTGTAAGGCCCGCCTCGATTCGACCCAATGGCGGCAGTCGTTCCGCGGGTGAAGGGCTTTGCGTGTTACAGTCTTTCCTTTTCACGACACAACAAGAACATTAAAATGGAACACTTTTTCTTATTATATATTTTGTCTCGTTATTTCATCTGACTCCATAAAATGAAAAGGGTTTTAATGATATCTGTGCATCATTAAAACAGGAACGAAAGATCGGTTATTCTTATCAGCTCTTTTTAATACTTTACCCGTTCAGACATAGGGAAACTATATCGCTCAGAGGTCCTGTTTTCCACAGGTCTCACGGACACAATCTCGTCAGGCCCGGTCATCAGTCAGAGGTAAATTATGATTACGTATCTAAGATTTGCCGTAAATTCACACGTACACAATCAGAGACATCAATAACCCTCATGGGGCACCCTCAGAACTCGAATTCAATCGTTTACTTCAGTAAAGGGTTTTGGCCACTATCAGATATGTTAGCAGATCAATATACTACACTCGTAATAGCTTTGGATTGGCCAAATCTTTGTTTAAAGTAACATTAAATCAAAGTCAGAGGTGTGGACGTACCCGAATTCAGTCTGATCAGACGGCGTTCACCGTCACTGAACGGAAATTAGCCCGTCCCTACACCCAAGCACACTTAAAAGATGCCGGATATTAGCCGTCGCTAAAACTGACGCAGGCTTGCGGAAATATACGAATCCACTAATCTAGTAGAGAGAAAGCACTCTTCAGAGGCAGTTAGAATAGAATCAAACGTTACAATTTATTGACCAGGTAATCAAAACAATAATTCAAAGCTCCAATGTTACAAGAATAGAATCAACGGTTAACCATAACATAACAATAACTCAGGAATTGAAGAATTTGTAGAAATTACTACCTGGCAATGAAAAACTACACACAAGTGATCTTGTGCGGGCAATCAGCTTACAGACGCCTAACCATAGCTGGAAATGAAAACTACACACAAGTGATCTTGTGCAGGCAATCAGCTTACAGACGCCCAGAACTTTGTGTCCCTTTCCCTTATATACCCAGATAATTCAATAGACCCACCCAGGTGGGTACCCAGGTGGTATCTTGTCATTATAATTAGTCTTTAGAATTTTGCAACCAAATGGCTTCTGGAGATCCTGTGGCCGGGAATACTTATTTACATACAGGAGATGTTTTGAGTAGGGGATCAGGGGGAGGGTACGTTCCCAGGCTGTACACTATACTTCTCAGATTTTAGAACTTCTTTTAGCTTTTCATTATGATTGGGAGAATGAGACCATTTTACCAGGTGCACTGAGACATTTCAAAAGATATCAAACATGTATGGTTACTTATTTGTACATATTACATTGCATGGATTTTTCAGTGAATTTGAGGTGATGAGGGGAGGGGGAAATGATGTCTGTACCAGGCCCATCGTGTAGACCGTCAGTACAGGGTGTGAACCCCCCAGTGTGCTGCGTCCTGGATGACGTATGCAAGGGACAGTTTTGTGGATTCCCAAGGGGGCCTTTTGTCCTCTAGAAGGGGGGGCCCAGACACATTGGCACCAGTCTTACAGTTTCCTCCCTTTGGCACTGTTTGGGCCACTCACAGGCTTCCCTGCAGTGTCACTTCAGTCGTTGTAAGGTGGGTAGTCTTAAGGGGCTGAGGGTTAGGATAGTGTTGGTGGATGCTTTTACTGATCTGATGAGGTGTCGGAAATAGCAACATTGGAATAGCGTGAAGGAGAAGATGAGTGTGCTTCCAACTGCGCAACCTCGAAGTACCCAGTCCCACCAGGTATATGCGGTCTGTGCCGATCGGGTGGATGAGCTAGACAGAATCTGTGCAGTCTTTCGCGCCAAGTTTGTCTCTACCTGCGCTTGAGAAAGTTGATACTCAGTTTGGAGGATGACGTTCTGTACCAGGTCCATCGTGTCGATCAAGGCTTGTGTTCCGTGTTCATAAAAGGTGTCGTCCCACCATGGGGAGACCTCTGCGTCCTTTGGCATCCTTCCGAGGATGTCGATCTGGCCCATAGAAAAGTCCTCTGTCACTTCCAAGCAAAATGAGTGATCAGCAGCACAGGTCAGTCCTCCATATGTGAACGAGTTCATCTCACTGATGACACACCACTGTGTATGAGACACCTGAATCGCATTTGAATGGCCATGCAAAGATTCAACACTTATGAGTTTGCTATCATTGGGAGAGAAAGGTTGTAATGTGTTACATGTACAGACAACATAACTGTGAGTTTCATGACAACAAGTGCGACTGGTAAATAAGGTCTCAGTACCCTTCAACGTCATATATCCAGTGAGGTGATCCCATTTAATTACCTGATCTTTAACTACCATGCCAATGGATCGAATATTAGTGGAATTTGGATAAACTTGATCTGGGTGGATTAAAGGAAAAGTGGCAAAAAATCCAATACAACCAATACATTCGTTTCCAGTAAACATCATAATTGTGGATATTAATTCTGAATACTTTACATTTTTCATTTTTTCTGAAGAGAACCATCTATGTAAATCTAAAACCTCAATTAAATCGTTCAAAACATGTCTCGGGGTCTTGTGAAGACGAAGATCTAAAATTTTCTGTCTTGTTGCAGTGAATAAATCTTGTGCATATGATCTGCAGGCTAAGTCACGTTCGATGGTATGGGTCTGATTGAACAATGTGTGGCTGATCGTTAGAAGCGCCTGCGCCTCGGAACGAACCGCTTTGATAATATTATCATTGCTATTGGTGATGTGTTGGAAACCAGTGGCCATCTGATCTGTCAACTATGTGGAGAATTGAGATTGTTTGGTTATTTTATAAGTGTTGGCTGCTGAATTAATTGATCCGAACAGGCCGGCTATCCTGCTGAGCAGGTCTCGTTTTGAGCGAGCAGGTGGAATTTGGACGGCAAGTCTGTCTTTGTAATCAGAAAATTAAATCATCGATTTGTGACTGTAGCCATGCATACGACTAGTAATACAATGTTTTGTATAGGCAGAGAGTATATTGGAAATGTTATAAGTTACATGTGTCATTACCAAATTTACATCATGTAATAAAGTAACAGTTGTGTGGATTGGTGATATTGTCTATGCAATGCAAACATTCCCCGACACAATACATCCCTTCCTTTCGGTTGGTCCAGACAAGTACATTAGCTCGGTGAATCTCATATGTGTGTTATTATGTGTTTCTGTATGTGTGCACCTATATGTTGCAGGTTCCAAATTTTTAATATAGTGGTACAATTTTGGGTCTATGCCATTGTTTTAGATTTTTCGTGTAGTGTATGCATGTTACCTATTGTGTCACCTGGATCTATTTTAAGTCGATACCAGGCAGTGAGGTTGTGTATGAATTTGGTGTTCGAGTGTGTCCTGAAATGTTTCTTTGTAGGTGGGTGGGTGTTACCTGAACTACAACAAATTTGTGGTGTGCAATTTGGATCCGGTACTAATCCGGGAGGCCATGTAACTGTCCCTTTTGGTGCGACTGTGATTTTTTTGTGTGGATGGCCCCTTAGAGTGTTACGCAACACCCACCTCTCACATTTCAGGTTGTGTGTGAGTGATTGGTGCTCCCCAGAGTGGGAGGATTTGATTCGCTACTACTCGTGCCACTTTGTTTGCACTGTTAAATTGGAAAATTTGTCAGTTATCACAAGGCAATAACGATATCCCCCTTTGGCACTAGGTAGTGGGCTTATGAAATTCAATTGGAGTAACTGTGTCTACACAGTTTTGTACGGCCAGGCTTGCCTTGGTTAATGGTGGCACATACGATGCATGTCACACCATCTTTGAATGTCTGATGCCATTTTGATTGTATGGTGTCACTGTCACTTCTCCAACACAACACTAGGGGGAGCACTATCTACTCTCAGGCCTAAGTAAAGAGGACTTTACATTTTTATGCATTTATTTAATTTTAACTTAATAAAGTTATTTTAATTAATTATTATATATATATTATTATTATTTTAATTTTTTTGAGTTAACCAGATCAGCTAGGGAAATGAAGTATGGCCTACAGGTAGTGCCAGACTTATGTTAAGTCTGAAAATTAGAATTTGTGGTTTCTAATTAAAATTTATGATGTTGTAATTAAAATTAATAGGATCACTTAGGATTATAATTTACACGTGTAATTTGCAATTGAGTTGATAAACCAATATTGTTGCAAAATGTAAACAGGAAGTGTAATTAATTATTAAATGTAATTAGAATTTTCGAATTCATAATTAATTATTACATTAATTTACGGCTTCTAAATCACTAGTTTTGGATTCCCATAATAATAATTAAAATAGTTTCCAAACTTAATCATTCCTCATTGTGTCGTTAACATCATCATCAAAAAAAATTATAATAATAGTTTAGTTTAGTTAGTTTAGTTTATTTGTTTAGCACAAGTACAAAACTATGCAAGGAGGGAACGAAGCCACTCTAGGCTTGTACAGAGTTCCACTCCTGCTCCTCTTAACTCATGAGACATGCAGACTAAAACACTATTAATAATAATCTGTATTCTAATTATTTGTGGACGAAATTAAACATTTCTGTCCCTCTTGATAATAATAAAGGTTTTACTGTGATTGTCAAATTACAAGTTCGCTTGTGATTAATTCAGTGGATAATGTTGAAATCATTTTATCAATGAAATTAAATTAAAATTAATTTGTAATCAATTATGACATTTAATTAACAATTAAAATTTCCTAATAATAGCAACTCATCCACTGAAGTGTTTAAAATCAGAAAAGCGGTTATAATTGAATGAAATCAAAATCCCCATATTATCAAGATGATGAGGTAATACTAAATTATCTTCTAATAACCCACCAGTTATTAAGCTGGTACTCGCAAAATTTAAAAGACTTTAATCAAATGTTAATTCAACCGACCTGTGAAATTTGTGTCTAGAGCGTTCTTCGCATGGATACCGGGCGGCTGATTGTTGTGATTTCATCATCCGCATTTTTCATGGTTTTTAACACTGCGATTTTAACTGCTTTCTTTGGCGAGTCGTTTGATTTTGTTCGGGTCTTTATCGGGCTATGCGGGCTCAGCTTGTCTGGCCACAGGCTCACAAGAGCTCGGTTACGAGTTTCTCTGTATGGCCTAATGTTATACGCTAACGCAGATCTTGATTTTAGTTTGAGTCTCTAACTCAGTTTCATCCAGTGCTGCTGTGCTTTCCCTGAAAATACATGTTTTTCGTCTAATTCTTATCACCACCGGGTTTTTCGGTTCCGGTCTCTAAAATGGGTGTTCCGACCCGTACTACAAATGTGTCTATATGGTGTAAACAACATTTCCCTCAACTTCTAGAAGGCAAAAAAAATATACTTACCACAGCAGTTGGATAATGATGAGAAAGAGATCAAACCTCATGTCCCAAGGAGAATTCAAGTCGGATGTCGCGGCTGGAATGACGTATTAGTCTCTGCGAGAATCACGTTCTCGTCTTTGCGAGATCACGTCGGGGTCACCACTGTAAGGCCCGCCTCGATTCGACCCAATGGCGGCAGTCGTTCCGCGGGTGAAGGGCTTTGCGTGTTACAGTCTTTCCTTTTCACGACACAACAAGAACATTAAAATGGAACACTTTTTCTTATTATATATTTTGTCTCGTTATTTCATCTGACTCCATAAAATGAAAAGGGTTTTAATGATATCTGTGCATCATTAAAACAGGAACGAAAGATCGGTTATTCTTATCAGCTCTTTTTAATACTTTACCCGTCCAGACATAGGGAAACTATATCGCTCAGAGGTCCTGTTTTCCACAGGTCTCACGGACACAATCTCGTCAGGCCCGGTCATCAGTCAGAGGTAAATTATGATTACGTATCTAAGATTTGCCGTAAATTCACACGTGCACAATCAGAGACATCAATAACCCTCATGGGGCACCCTCAGAACTCGAATTCAATCGTTTACTTCAGTAAAGGGTTTTGGCCACTATCAGATATGTTAGCAGATCAATATACTACACTCGTAATAGCTTTGGATTGGCCAAATCTTTGTTTAAAGTAACATTAAATCAAAGTCAGAGGTGTGGACGTACCCGAATTCAGTCTGATCAGACGGCGTTCACCGTCACTGAACGGAAATTAGCCCGTCCCTACACCCAAGCACACTTAAAAGATGCCGGATATTAGCCGTCGCTAAAACTGACGCAGGCTTGCGGAAATATACGAATCCACTAATCTAGTAGAGAGAAAGCACTCTTCAGAGGCAGTTAGAATAGAATCAAACGTTACAATTTATTGACCAGGTAATCAAAACAATAATTCGAAGCTCCAATGTTACAAGAATAGAATCAACGGTTAACCATAACATAACAATAACTCAGGAATTGAAGAATTTGTAGAAATTACTACCTGGCAATGAAAAACTACACACAAGTGATCTTGTGCGGGCAATCAGCTTACAGACGCCTAACCATAGCTGGAAATGAAAACTACACACAAGTGATCTTGTGCGGGCAATCAGCTTACAGACGCCCAGAACTTTGTGTCCCTTTCCCTTATATACCCAGATAATTCAATAGACCCACCCAGGTGGGTACCCAGGTGGTATCTTGTCATTATAATTAGTCTTTAGAATTTTGCAACCAAATGGCTTCTGGAGATCCTGTGGCCGGGAATACTTATTTACATACAGGAGATGTTTTGAGTAGGGGATCAGGGGGAGGGTACGTTCCCAGGCTGTACACTATACTTCTCAGATTTTAGAACTTCTTTTAGCTTTTCATTATGATTGGGAGAATGAGACCATTTTACCAGGCGCACTGAGACATTTCAAAAGATATCAAACATGTATGGTTACTTATTTGTACATATTACATTGCATGGATTTTTCAGTGAATTTGAGGTGATGAGGGGAGGGGGAAATGATGTCTGTACCAGGCCCATCGTGTAGACCGTCAGTACAGGGTGTGAACCCCCCAGTGTTCTGCGTCCTGGATGACGTATGCAAGGGACAGTTTTGTGGATTCCCAAGGGGGCCTTTTGTCCTCTAGAAGGGGGGGCCCAGACACATTGGCACCAGTCTTACAGTGTAGTCTAATTTTTTGTAGTGAGCATACTGTGATTTTTCCCTCCTTCACCCGTCCCAAAGCGACACACCATAAACACTACTCGCTAATGTGTACAGTATGCATCAACATGTAACTGACAAGCATTCTGAAAGACTGCTTATGTAATATCAACATGTCAATTTATTATAAGCAACACAAGACAGCCAATAATATTTACAGCTTGGTAGACTGGGCTGATTTTCTACTGTGTTAATCATATAACAGCCAGTTTAGAGCTACATTTTTCCTGAATATGGTCCCTGGAGCACAGGGTTTATCAGCTGGCAATTTTCAATGCATATTTAAGAGTGCCTGTTTTTAAATCCCCCAGCCTGACATTTAGTCCACAAGGCTGGTCAGGAGTTCTCATCTCTCTCATCACCTGAATAAAGGAGATATAAACATTGCATTCAGTTTAACTGCTGCACACAGACACGCTGTGTTATCTCTCCCCTTCTCCTGATCCACCACACTAATGTTACTGAAGTTATTAGGTAGTTATATTGGCCTGAGGAAGTCAACATACTGTTGACAGTGTGAAAGATGCTTGGGACAATTGACTGATATGTCACTGCTTCCTGGGACGTAGCTGGGTTTACGGGGCCCCACTACAGGTTGTACCTGTGGGCCCTGTTTAAAATATTTTAATATATGTTTGTTCTATATATTTATTTGTGCTAATGTTTAAGTTTTTTTTACTCAACTGTTTGCTCTGTGTGCACCGAACATGGCGTGCGAGTACTCATTTGAGTTTTTCTGCGTCTTCCATGTGTTTAAATGCTTATAAACTCTTTTGAATGTTTAAATGGGCAAGGCATAAAAACACGTGCCAATGGTAAGCTTTCGTGGCGACATGCAGCAGTGGCGCATTTTGGATGCCTCAGAGTCAGTTGAAATGAAAGAGCTGCGGAATAGCACTGGTCATCAACAGAAACAGCTTGAGATTTTCAAAAAGTCAGTGCTTCAATTACATATCCTCGCACATTTTTAAGTGGGTATAAGGAAATCCTTGACCTTTGCTAGAGGGCATACGCCGTATACCTGTGTATTACGTAGACTGCACCACTGCTTCTGCTAAAATCTTTAATTAGGAATGAGGAGAGTGTGCTATTACTGGACTCCAGTGTCAATTTTGTCGACGAAGACGAAGAACGTTTCCTTAAAATTATCCGTTTTTTTCCCCCTTTTGGGGCCTGATATAGAGGAATTTTGTTCAATATTGATAATTAAACAATATTTTGCTGAATGTGTTTTTGTGCTGGCACCTTGGCTGGTTTAGGTCTGTCATGGATTAATGCATATGACAATAAAACCGCCAGTAGGTGGCAGCAAGTCCTTGTTTTAATAAATGACTTACTGAATCATTCATATCAAAAGATTAGTTCAAAACGGCTGATTCAATAGAAACGAAAGAAGTGAGACCATCTGAATGGACCGTTGAATCACTGGCTCACTCGATTAGTTCAAACATGGATTAATTCATGGAATGAAACACCTTGTTGCTATGCACTGTTAAAAATAATAGCACATTTGTGCTTGCGGCCTCATGCACATGTGTTGATATACAGAAAAGTAAATTGCTTTTGCAATGAATATAAAAATGTAAAAACTGACAATGTTCTGTACACAAACATACACATAAACACAACATGCCCCCCCCACCCATACATACATACTAGGGGTGTAACGATTCATCGATATGGATCGATATAATGTATGACGATACGATACATCGATGCCACGCGTAAAATACCGATATGTTGAACTGAAAAGCTAAACTTAGGCTATAAACGAACTACTGCACCACGGTCGCTCGCCTTCAACGTCACCAGCACCACGCTCCCGACAACTTTCTCAAACTTTTTTTTTAAGTTCAGTGAAAAGGATTTACACTGTATATGAATTTTAATCCACGCTACATGAACCGTTTCATATAAACTGGAATAAATACAAAACTAGAGCCAAACTAAAACTGAAATGAGACATTAGTAATAAATAATATGGTGAATAATGAAAAAATCTCAACAGAAGGACATATGAAAACACGTGTTTCTGTACATTTCGAAATAAGGTGCATTAAAAGTCAATAATTAATTGATTAATATGAATTTAAAATGTATAGTCGCATATTCAATCTTTTAAATAACAGCAGAGTGAGCAAGTTTTTGGATATGGTAAGATTAAACTTATTTTAGTGAACAAAGCACCACATTTCAGCTCATTTTGTTACGGTGGGTACACAATATGTTATTTTATCCGTGCTTCTAGGAAATCCTCGCTTTCTAACAGCTTCATGTGGCCGTAAACATTTAATTTTAACGTTACTTTAAGCACTATGCATCATTAAAGTTTCACTTTCACCACGTAAAGTCGGTAAATGTGGTGTTTACATGTAATAATCGTAATATGAGTTTACCTTATGGTACGATCCCAGAGTCTCTGCATCAGTAAGTGATAAAACGAGCATCTTCCATTCGAAGCCTTGGGTCCCATTTCGGGACAAAGTAAAAAAAAACAAAAAAACATTGTCGAACAACTATATAAAACGCAGGAAACTATTCATTGGTTATTCTAAAATTATTTGTATTACAAATTATACTACAACTGGAAAATCCTGTAAATGTATAAACTATTTGGCGTGATGACGTTGAATGTCTCCGACAGCGCCTGTAATTAGTCCCATTTAGCAACTTGTTAGCAACAATCTTTTTTAAGAAACGTAACAGCTTAAAAAAATCACGAGTGTGGTGTAACTGGTGTGTTTTATGTCGTAGAATAAATCGTGAAAGTATCTTGAGCTTGTGTGAACCACGGACCTTATTTAAGGGATTTAACCAAAATCCCTTTAAAAATTCCCGTTGACTCTGGAACTGGAAGTGCTAAAATGCTAACTAGCTTCCGGGTATTCGCCTACAAAATGACATCATAGTTCCACCACTCTATAGGCTAAGTTAACTGTCTTGTCTTTCAAAATGCATGTCTCTGTCATTGGATTGCAATCAAATGGGGGCGTTTGCATATCTAGTCTCAGTATGGCAGCCGCAGTGGATAGGAAAGGCAACCAAAACATGAACTAGCGATCTGAAAAAATGACCTCTGCACCTGAAGGGTAAGGGACTGGGTGACCAGACGTCCCGTTTTCACGGGAGTCACAATTCGTTGTCAATTAAAATTGGAATAGGCAGAATCGAGCTGATAGAATTACTCTCTTGAGCGCATGCTCCACTTCTTCAGTTCTCTCATACAGCGCTCGATCAGTTCTCAGTGCTCACTGCTCAAATACACACACAGAGCAGTCCAAATGTCTATCGTGTAAACTAGAGCATCTCACGTAAATACAGTCAGTTATGGCTTAAGTGAGCATAAACAGGTAGGTGAAAACTGAATGTGTATCAGTATTACATGCATACCTTCCGTCTTAAATGGACAGCATTCCTAATTATCTGTCATCAATATTAACCAACAAAATATGTTAAATAAATGTATACTTGTTAAGTAAACCTACTGTATCTGAAAAATGAGTTTAATTTGTATCTCTACCAAAAAATTTAAATGTATTCTAGTTTTTCCAAATTCAATACTTGATTCAAATTTCTCATAAGCTTAATTGATTTGGTCTAAAGAGACCAGAATGAAAATTTGGCAGTGAATGCCAAACCTTTTTTTTTTTCCACAGGAGTGTTGAATATTATAATATTTTCCTGGGTAGCAAAAAGCCATGCTAATAGAAATTATGTAAGTGTTAAACAAATGCAGCAGTTAGAAATTTGACATTCAGACAGCTGCCAATCAATAATCAAGAAGCATTCTTATTAATATTTCCAATGAAACATAATAATAACAATTTTGTTACATGTGTATATATAGCGCTTTTCTAGGTATCTCCTCATCCACCACCAGTGTGCAGCATCCACCTGGATGATGCGATGGCAGCCATAGTGCGCCAGACCGCCCACCACACACCAGCTTACTGGTGGAGAGTATTTCCTTTTTAACTATATATATGCTCTTGTGTGGTGTTACTTTTATATAATATTTTATTTTTATTTTTTTTATTCCTTGCACTGTCCACTGAGCGGACCTGATTCGACCTACATTTCACTTTTGATTATACCCTGTATAATTTATCATGTGACAAATAAAGAAACCTTGAACCTTGAACCTTGAGAGGAGTGTAGGAGATTAAGCCAATCAGTGTATGGGGATGATTAGGAGGCCATGATGGTCAGAGGCCAATGGACGAATTTGGCCAAGATGCTGGGATTTTTTATGACCACAGAGAGTCAGAACCTCGGTTTAACATCTCATCCGAGAGACAGTGCTTTTTACAGTATAGTGTCCCCATTACTCTACTGGGGTGGTGCTAGGACCCACCCAGACGACAGGGTGAGCACTCCCTGCTGGCATCAACGCTGCTTAGCTTCAGTGGGCAACCAGTCTTGGGCTACTGGGTGATATGGCTGCTGGCCATAAAATACAGTTTAAATATCTTGTCTTCGGTTCGTTTGGGCATATGTGAACACGGCACACTCGCCTGAACGAGGTAGTCTCGGCTCAATTGAAAACGGCCTCTTGAGTGGTTCGGTTGTAGTGAGAAAGCAATCCGATCCAACGGACCAACGAACCGGCTATATCACAATGTATGATGGGTAATTACGTAAGTTCTGGGAAAAGCATTCACTTTGTTGTTTTGCTAATACCTCAAAATGAACCTATGAATGTCTGTGGGTGAGCACGTCTTCACCATTCAAAATCAAAGTGCACTTTTTCATTTTCTAAAGCCTTTTAATGTCTTATTGCTTTTCTTCATAGTAGGTGCATTTTAAAAATGTTTAACTCAACTCCCCCTGAAGTCAACTCGATTAAAAATTTCAACCAAAATGCTACGTCTGTCCGACGTCATGTCCAATGTCAACCTGACGTTATGTAGACGTCCGGTGCCCGCTGGGTAAGAAATAAAGAAAAATAAAACTCCTGTCATAATCAGTGAAACTGTCTACACTGTTAAATTAATTTCACTTAAATCGTAAGTTCATCTTTACTTTGCTGTTTACAATGACGAGAGAATTCACGAGAGAGCAGAAATCTGCTGAACACAACTAATCTAAACGAGTCTGATTGACCATTGCATTCATAAGCTCAACAGAATTGTGTGTGAATGGTTACTCAACACTGTAAAAACAGTGGAGATACCCCCCTTACTATGTAAAGCGCTTTGAGTGCCTAGAAAAGCGCTATATGCATTTAACAAATTATACAACACTTTTTGTTTAATTTTCAACAGACGTAATTTTTAAAATGGTTTTTTAGAAAGTTATCAGAAGGCTTTTGAGGCGCTATTTCTATGTTTCAACCATTTGGCACATATCTGCGAAGACAAAAGTTGAGAGCGCGGAGCAGTTTTCAGGAGTTTGGGGAGTGCAAAATAGAGAGGCTTTCATAGCCATGCATCCTAAAATAAATACAGGAAGACAGAGGAACATAAAGAGATCAAAAAGCGTCAGGACCAAAAAAACAGTGGGTAATAAAGCATTTTGTGGATGGAAGAAGCTGAGAGCTTCTATGCATTTGATAACAGATTCCGAGTTAGTTTTCTTCTGTTGGATTGGTGAATAATTGCTGTATCACTATGGTTATGCCAAAGTATCGGCTTGTAGGAGGAGAGAGGAAAATGTAAACATATATATATCGGTTTTGGACATTACAGAAGATAATGTTAGCATCAGTTTATTTTTAATTTCAGGAGCAAAGGTTTATTTTTTTTTTCGCGCTATTTTCTTTTTCCAGTGCCATGAGAAATCCTCCCTCTAAATATCGGCCTTTGTTTACTGTATTTACTGTTTACTGCACTTTGTTATTCTTCTCGTTATTTGACTATAGTGGCTATAAACCGTAAATCTTGCCCATAGGCTACTTTTGCGTTGAAGTATAAGGTGGATAGTCAGGAGATCAGTGCCACAGGTGATATTTAGTGATATAATCTAAATATTATAGATGTGTATAGGTTCACCATCTTGAAACGGTTACTCATAGTAAAACCTTATGTGTTTTGTTTTGTGTTTTTATATGCATTAGGCTCAATATTATATGATTTTAAACTGTGGTAACTTTTAAATGTTGTGTTAGCTAACGCCTTCATCTTGATCTATTGTGTTTATGCAAAATCAAACACATTTAATCCAATACAAAACTTTTTTTTCCCCTGTGGTATTTAGATCTAATATTCAGCAGTTAATTTAATCTTCTCTGTAACTTAGGGGGCATTTACACAATACTGTTTATCAACTAAAATGTGTTGTTTTTTAATAGCTTTTTTGCTGTTTATTTACACGACAATGGCATTTTGGGGGCCTGAAAATGCAAACTTTTGGAAACAGGTTTCCAAGTGTAAGTTTTTGAAAATGCACATGTGTATTATATGTTTGCGTAGTGTTTCTTTACAATGTTACATCGCCAACTACTGGCCTGGCATGCATAATACAGTGCTTAAGTCATTTTCACAGATCCCTTTGAAAGGGGTTTGACAACGTTGTCATCAGTGCAGGAAAAATACAAAAGACAAACTTTTCCATTTTGGTACATTGTTCCCGTGTAAACAAAATGGTCAAACCCTCCCAGCATTTCTTTGACCTTCTCTTATTTTAAATGTGTTCTCGCATTGGAAACTATTTTTCTCCTCCTCAATTGATTTTTACCTATAATGCGTGTCACTAAACTATTGATCTTTTGTTTTGTTCCCCTTTACCATTACAATGATAATTCATTTGCTCAGTGGAACATGGTGACTGAAGAGTCTAGATTGTGCACAGCAGGAGCGAAAAAGAAATCCTGGGGTTCCTTTGTTTGGCAACCCTTAGACCTTGAGAAAAAAGCACTATACAACTGCAGTGCGAACAAATAAACTGTGAACCTGCATTCAGATGAAATTCAACATATATGGATGACAGGAAATCTGTGAGACCTCTCAACAGCCTGGAGACTGAACAATAACAGCAGTGATTCCTTTGAATATACTGTTAAACTGACATGTTTTGGAGTGAGTAAATGGGAACAGTGTTTGTCATCTTGGTCTGGATTCTTTTATAGTTCGCTGCTTCAAATGTGTGACTGACAATGTATGGTTGTCTGAAACAAGATTACAGCAGCAGGTTGAACTGAATTGGGCCAAATATGTGCTTGTGAAACATATCATTGCAATCTGTGTTTTACAGTGAGAATTTTCTGAGCACTGTATCGATCTGTTGGAATGATGAATAGAGAGCCAAACGAAGCAGGTTTGGAGGAACTCTCCAAAGACATCTTTGCACAATAACTGTTTTCTTTTATGTACCACTTGTATTTCTGAGGACACAGAGACGAACTGAATAGAGAGCAGAGATAAAGCACAGGCTTTGGGCTTATTGCCTGGTTTGAGAGGCGATTCTTACACTGATCACGGTGCGAGCTACACACCTACCAAAGACAAGAGGGAACAGAACAAAGAACACTGCAGCTTAAAGACTGATTATGGTTTCTGTTAGCAGCTCAAGATAAAAGCTTATTCCACAGCTAGGGCCCATAACCGGCAAAAAGTTATTTTATAGCATAGCAGTTTTATAGTACAAGTCGGAGTGAGTCTGTTATTGAGCGTCATGCAGAATTCAGAATTTAACCACGGGCTTCTTTTCTTTTCAGATTATGAGTTAACTATGACGATAACTATACAGTTTTAATAATCATTCTAATTCTATGAGAATAGGGGAAGCCCACTGCAACCAACGATAAAAAGACAGAGCAACCATATCATTGGAATCACTTTCAAAACATGTTTTCCGCCTGATGAATGATAATAGCGTTGGCTAACAAAATCCATGCTACTTTAAAGAGTGTAAGCATTTAAAGTGGCAGAAAACAAAACGTAAGCATGCTTATAAACAGAATGACTAATTGTATATTGTAACAGAATGACTAATTATATATATAATTAGTATAATATAATATAATATATTTCCTTATCAATGGACAATATTAGTCAGAACTAATAATCATTATCACTGACACAAAAAAATATACATACACATACGCATATGTATATTTCCAAAACAATACATTACAATTAATTTGAATTATTTGATTATTATTTAATGTTATTCAATATAGTAGGATTTAAATAATGTAGAAATTAAATTCTGTATCACATGATATTGTTTTGGAAATACCCCATATATTTTGTGTATGGTATGTTTTTATTACTGGGGTAATACATATTCAAAATAAATGAATTAAATTCCTTTGAATTGTATTTATTTTGAACAGTTTTAATAGAGCTCATTTGAGTTGCACCTCTGCATCCTCTTTGCGATGTCTTTAGTTGAACTTATTTAAATTCAGAAATTGAATAAGAGTATAAAGGCACTCTAAATTATTAATGGTGCACAGCACTGTAAATCACCTGAGAATGCACGTTATACTCAATACTGGTTATTTATTAAAAAATGTAATTTAAAATTGCTATCTTCTTGGAGTGAGAAATAAGAACACAGTTCTGATGATGTGAAGTGAAAGACCTTGATAATGTAATTTTTCAAATATTGAATGTTATAAGATATTTCAGTCTTTACCTTAGAGACCAAAGCCTCGGCTGCAGTTCTATTATGATCTTAATCCTAGCTCAGCCTTCCTGAGTATTACTCCTGTTGATTATTCTATTTCCAGTGCTGGACTCTTTGCAGAATCACAGATTGAACCGCCGCCATGGTCCTCTGACTGTAAAGTGCCACCAAACAAGTGATGCATTTCAATGTACTCTTGGACTCTGTATAAGAGAGCGGTTGCGTTATAGATTTTGGTCAGTGCTGTCTCAGACACTTTACAGTCAAATTGAGGAAGGTAAAACAGCATTGCTTTCTCAGTGGAAACACATTGTCTTCTGTACAGATGACGTCCATTAGAGGTGATGACTTGACCATTCGTGAAGGACAGAGACTTTGAATCAAATTCTTGTTAGTTTATTTTTATCTGTGAGTGATAGGGACAGATGAAGAAGCGATTCAATATGACAAATGATATCAGGGACGTACATAGTGAAATGTAATACCTTGGTTAGGTGTGTGAAGGATGGGCCGCCGTCATTAACGTGAGGAACAAAAGAAGTAAACATATTTTTAAACACATTTTGTATTTTAATTCCTGCCGCAATGGCCATTCTTAAATCTGCTGATATTATTCAACAGCTTTTAATAGCTGAATTTTAAGTAGTTTATCCACATTTAAAATGCAATGAATTGTATAATTAAAATAGCTTAGAATGTAAATCAGTGGGCTGGAAAGGCAGTAGGTAATTAAACAGTTTTCCTTGTGGAATAAATTCCAATTGTCTCAGAAACAAAATGAAGAAAAATCTGTTGAACAGAAAGAAAACATGTTTTGGTGTGTTTCTTGGTGCATGATGAGTCAGTAAAAATCTTGCATATGCAACTACAGTTATCTAGTAAAATCATCATCTTATCATTATTGTAATGATTTTAAAGATGCACCTTTGATGCATGTAATTCTTCCTCATTAAAAAGTCCCTACGGAAATGAATAGAACTTTTGAAAAATATGTGAGCGTACGTAATTTTAAACATGAGATGAAGACTGTCATATCAGTAGCAAAAGCTGTTTTATTATACTTGAATCCGATTCCTCAATGAGACTTTATTATTGAGACCATGTGACCAGTTGAAGACTAGTTTGTTCTTGGTAATCAATTTGATTTACTGGCATAACAAACGTCACTCTAGAATATTATAGACAATCAGTTTTTCAAGTGCTGTAATGTTTGCAGTTTGATGTAATTTTCTGCGAGCTTCATGTAGTTTTAGCTGCTTTGTTGTCTGAAGTTGCAATTAAGATTTAGCAGATGGAAGCCTCACAATTAGTTGGGGGTGGTAATCAATTTCTGCCATTTACTAAGGACTGGAATGCTGCCATGGAGAGAAAAGCCTGCGTTTCGTGCAAGAACTGAAACGTGATATCAGTGCTGCTCCACTTTAGTTTGTGGAGCTGTGCATGTGAACCATTTCTGAGAGCTTTTGCACTGCACGCACTTCCAAACGAAATGCATTACCCATACGAGCGTCTTAGAGACACTTATCATACCCTTGAGATGCAATCTGAGGCGAAACAATCTAATGGACATCGGATGTGTTTTTTTAAATAGACTAAAACCGTGTTTATTGGAATAGCCAATTAAAAGTGTATTATCTAACCGTAACAACATATGCTTTTGTATTTATTGCTGTGCATTCAGCATATTGATTTCCAATTACACCATTTACAGGATGAGTGTTGCCCATGTGAAGGGCCTTCATGTTATCTGAGGCACATATGGCATGTGAATTGTGCATGCTTGCATATGTGTGTCCACTGTTGATGAGCAGATGTTTATGCTGATGAGTAGAGCTTTGGGAATGTGGCTAGCTCTGCTCTAGATGAGATGAGATTGGCGTGGCTTTCTCAGCCCTCCGCTCACGGCTCTTGAGGGCCACATGATGCCACAGACAAGAGTGTGTCAGCACTGAATGCTATGGCGGTGCGAATGAGAGAGTGCAAGATGAATGGGTACCCACTGAGGAGTTGGTTTTCACCTTGAACATCTCATCACTCTTCCTGACTAATCCTCTGTGCTGCTTTGCTCAGGAAGAGCCAGGTGGTGCTTATTCAATGACACGGGATATGTCAGGAGTTGACCGCGCATACATCACCCGCCATCAGTTTAACGGGCCTCTGCATGCTCTTACACCCCCTGAAGTGGCACACCAGACGCCTTTGAAGGGGAGTCATTGTATCTCCAAGACAGCTCTTTACTGACCAGTCCAAAAATGTTGGCTGGCAAATTTAGTAACAATTGTATCTTTCTTTTTGCCTTTTACAGAAGAAGTAACAGTCCTGATATACCCAAAGTAAGTTTGAAAAACCTGAGCAGTGGTATACTGTTAGCAAATATCTCAACACCAGAATGCTGCTACGATGTATTACAATTTCAGCTTTCTACTATAAATCAGCTCTCACGTGTATTCACATTGTAAGTTTTGTTAGGCTTCTGACCTTGATGAACTGTACAGAAAAAAAATGAATCAGAGAAGATTTCCACATCAAAGAAGGTGGAGCTGAAGTGGACACCTATCTATTATCAAAATGGTTTCAAGGCAAGTAATTTCACTCGGCAGCCATCTTTGAAATGCCTTTTGGGCAGCTATTTCAGTGAAGCTATTTAAACGAGCATGGCTTGTAGTGTCTAATTTAAAATATTGTGTGTGAAATCATAAAATAATATGTTAAAATAATATGTGCTCTTATCATTGTGGACAAAATCCCCTGAACTTCGCCCTGATTGGGAGCTGTATGTAGCATATGTGCCCTCATCTGTTTTCATCTGTCATCTAGCCTCTCATTAAACTGACAGATGAGTTACTGTATAAAGATGACCATTGTGACACTGTAAAGTGATACAACTATGACAGGTGAGTTACTGTATAAAGATGACCATTGTGACACTGTAAAGTGATACAACTATGACAGGTGAGTTACTGTATAAAGATGGCCATTGTGACACTGTAAAGTGATACAACTATGACAGGTGAGTTACTGTATAAAGATGGCCATTGTGACACTGTAAAGTGATACAACTATGACAGGTGAGTTACTGTATAAAGATGGCCATTATGACACTGTAAAGTGATACAACTATGACAGGTGAGTTACTGTATAAAGATGACCATTGTGACACTGTAAAGTGATACAACTATGACAGGTGAGTTACTGTATAAAGATGACCATTGTGACACTGTAAAGTGATACAACTATGACAGGTGAGTTACTGTATAAAGATGGCCATTATGACACTGTAAAGTGATTTATTGCTATTTACTTGGCAGTCAATGGGACAGTCACAAGCCTTCCCGGTTTTCATCCAAAATATCTTAAATCGAAGACGAACAGAGCTTTTACGGGTTTGGAACGACACGGGTGTAAGTGATTAATGACAAAATTTTCGTTTTGTGCTGGAGTAACAAAGTATATTGGGGCCTTAAGCCTTCTACACACTGCACCATTTTAGCAATACTATAAGATAATTGCAGATCACACTGAGCAACATGGATCTAATAAACTTGGCTACGACATGTATGTAGACTGTACAATGATGACACCTATTCTCGCGTACGCTGCAACGCACGTTACTATTAAACGTCATCAGCATTCACGAGTGGCAAACAAAAAGAGCATGATGAACGTCTCAGGTTACGTATGTAACCATGGTTCCCCGAGTGGGGAACGAGACACTGCGTCCCCTAGGGGTCGCTACGGGGAACGCCCTCAGCGTGACTCGGTCTGAAGATACATATGTAAAAACACCACCTGTTGGCCGGCGACAGCCCATGACGTCACTACCGGCGTGTCACAATATAAGTGCCGCCGGGAGCATACATCATCAGCTTCTTCGTCTGAAGCTTGCGTCCGAAGCATGGCCCAAAGCCTAGGGGACGCAGTGTCTCGTTCCCCACTCGGGGAACCATGGTTACATACGTAACCTGAGACGTTCCCCTTCATGGGAACTCGAACTGCGTCCCCTAGGGGTCGCTACGGGGAACGCTATACCCACGCCGCCATGCTGAGGGGAGTGCAAGCCAATTTCGCAAAAAAGGCGAGCACTAAGCCAACTCTACCAGGCTAAGGGAGTTGCCCCCGGGACGGTTGATGGCTGTCAGTGACATTATCCCCTACGGCCAGAAGCCTGAGCTACATACCCTAAAATCCTTACCTGCTGGGTGCCGGAACTACCGGACCCAGGGTAGAGCTCAAAGGTCTGGAATCAGAACGATTCCTTTAAGGGAATATGGCCAAGCACCTAGTGGTAATAACTAGGTCCTGGCCGGTCACTCAGAAGCTACCGCTTGCTCTGCACAAGCTTGCTGAGGGACTGTCTCAACAGACCCTTTGGTAGCGACACCCTTTTTTTTTTTTTTTTTTTGGAACCCAACCCATATGGGACAAAAGGAGCGGGGCCCAAGGCACAAGCCGGGGCTTTAACCAGCTCAGAAGAGGGCACGAAGCTGTGCGCGTAACCCTACCCTTACGGGATTTTTAGAAAGAACGCAGAATCTTTGACGTGCGAACTTACCACTTGAGTGGATTTTAAAAAAGTGCCCAAAGTCTAGCGTGCGCACTTACCATAACATGGATTTTTTGAAAGAACGCAGAACACTTGATGTGCGATCTTACCACTGAGTGGATTTTTCAGAAGTGCCCAAAGATCTTAGCGTGTGCACTTATCTAGATGGTTAACGTTCTATGGCTCCGGGGCGGAGAACTATTCACCCTTCAGAGTGAGGGGGAACTCAGACGCTCAGAAGGGAGCGGCATGCTCATAAACGACCCTCTATGGTGAGGGGAGCAATGCTAGCTCGACCAACAAAGAGAGACCTATCACAGAGCTCTGGGGAGCGGAGAAACTCATTCTACAGAATGAGAGAGGACTCAGACGCTCAGACGGGAGCGGCATGCTCATAGGCGACCCTCAGGTGAGGGGAGAAATGCTAGCTCTACCGACAGCGAGCTCTGGAGAGCGGAGAAAACACCCCTCGAAATGAGAGGGAACTCAGACGCTCAGACAGGAGCGGCACGCTCATAGGTGACCCTCGTTGGTGAGGGGAGCCGTGCTAGCTCTACCAATGAGGAGCTCTAAGAGCGGAGGACTCATCCCTTAAAGTGAGGGGACTCAGACGCCCAGAAGGGAGCGGCATGCTCATAAGTGACCCTCTATGGTGAGGGGAGCCATGCTAGCTCGACCAACACGGAGAGCGACCTATCACAGTGCTCTGGAGAGCGGAGAACTCATTCGTCAGAATGAGAGGGGAACTCAGACGCTCAGAAGGGAGCGGCCTGCTCATAGATGACCCTCTAAATGAGGGGAGCAGAGCTAGCTCGACCAGCACGAGCTCTGGAGGGCGGAGAACTCATTCCTCAGAATGAGAGGAAACTCAGACGCTCAGACGGGAGTGGTATGCTCATAGGTGACCCTCTAGGTGAGGGGAGCAAAGTTAGCTCTACCGACAGCAAGCTCTGGAGGGCGGAACACTCATTCCCCAAAATGAGAGGGAACTCAGACGCCCATAAGGGAGCGGTATGCTCATAAGTGACCCTCTGTGTGAGGGGAGCAGTGCTAGCTCTACCCATAAGGAGCTCTGGAGAGCGGAGAAACCATTCCTCACGCCTAGAAGGGAGCGGCATGCTCTAAAAATGACCCTCAGTAGTGAGGGGAGCAATGCTAGCTCGACCAACAAGGAGAGCGACCTATCACAGAGCTCTAGGGAGCGGAGAAACTCAGAATGAGAGGAAACTCAGACGCTCAGAAGGGAGCAGTATGCTCATAAATGACCCTCTAGGTGAGGGGAGCAATGCTAGCTCTTACCAACCGCGAGCTCTGGAGAGCGGAGGACTCATTCCTCAGATGAGAGGAAACTCAGACGCTCAGAAGGGAGCGGCATGCTCATAGGTGACCCCCTAAGGCGAGGGGAGCAATGCTGGCTCAACCCACAGTCGCATGAAGAGGTCCTGATAAGGACCTATTGGATTTCCCAAGGATCTGCAGACCAGAATAACCCGGAGACCAAGGAGGTCCCAAGAAACCTCCGAGGAGACCTCGGGTCCGGACCATCAGTAAGGCAGTTTTGATGAACCTGTTCTACCAAAAGTCATCATAGGTCCGGTCTGACTGCGGTCTAGGTTCCCACCTAACCTCGGTCAGGTGGCGGAGATGGTGGTTGCAGGGGAATTGGAGAGGGGGAAGCCGATGACAAGGCCCCCCCCCCCTGAGGGAGGGGAGTAGGTGTTAATTTTTACTCCAGTCCGGACGAGAGCGTTGTTGAGAACGCTTCGTCTGGATCACCTCCCTCAGGTCTCGCCTACCTCTCCTTGACCTGTACCTCCCTCTAGCCCTACCCGCAGGTGGGGGAGGGGCACGAGTCGCGACACTAGCCTTCTGTGCCCGTCTCCGATCCTCAGACCAGGCCGGGCCAGGACCCCTGCTTTGTTCGGGCTCAGACCTGGGCCTTCTTGGGATGAAGGTTTCAAAGGCTGCTGAGCGCGCCCTCGCCTCCCTGAACTTCTCGACCACCGTCTCGACGGAGGTACCGAAAAGCTCGGAAGGCGAGATTGGTGCATCGAGAAGAAAGCCCTTCTCTTTCTTCTCGAGGTCAGCCAAGTCCACCCACAGATGTCTCTCCGTTACCACCATAGCTGCCATGGACCTGCCCATAACAGTGGCAGCCTGCTTGGTGGCACGGAGGGCCAAGTCCGTGGTGCGGCGCAGCTCAGCTACCCCGTCAGGTGACAAGCCCTGACCATCATCCAGGTCTTTCAGCAGATCCGCCTGGTACGCCTGGAGCACCGCTCTTTTCTCTTTCTTTTCCATGGTGTGCAGCGAAGCGACCGCTTGACCTGCTGCTGCGTACGCCCTGCCATTTAAGCGTGATGTATCCTGAAGGGACTTAAACGGCAAGGAGGGAACCTTTAGAGAGGCTGTGTCACCCATAGAGAGATAGCTAGCTAGCGTCTCTTCTACAGGTGGCATCCTCTCATAGCCGTTTTCACGCATCCCGGCAATGTTAGCATAACTAGTATGCTGAAACCTGTGGATGCGGGAGGAAAACGGCTTTTTCCATTCCCTCTCAACCTCTGTATGAAGATCAGGAAGGAATGGAAGGCTCACCTGAGCTGGGGGTTTATGGCCGGAGAGGTATCGCTCATCGAGGCGTCCCGGCGGCGCCGCCATCTTGGTTCGCTCCCACGGCAAGTGAAGCCTCGCCGTGGCGCGTTCCATAACCTCCAACAGCTCTTCGTACGCAGGGCAAGAGATTTGAGAGGGTTCAGTCTCAGCTTCCTCACCCTCAGACATCTCCTGCTCTTTCTGGGCATAACCCAGCAGAGCACTAGCCGCCGGATCAGATGACGTCAGAGAGATCGCGTCACCATAATCCAGCGGCTCGCCCTCGTTCCCGGCCGACTCGTGCGAGAGGGAAAGCTCCCTCTCTAACTCATCGGCCAGATCCGCCTGCGAGCCCCACGATTTCATTCTCCTCCGTGCCTCGGCCGCGGTGGGTCCCGAATCGCGGGAAGCAGACGGCTGACCCTCTTTCCTCGAAAAGAGGGACAGACGAGAACGGAGCTTTTTCATATTGAACAGCTCACAATGCACGCAGATTGCCCCCTCAAAGACATCGCGTGCGTGCTTTTCGCCCAAACAAAAGACGCAACAATCGTGTGTGTCATCGGGTGTCAAATAACGAGGACACGGATCCACACACTTCTTGAACGCCTTGCTAGTGCTCGCCATGATAATAAAGGAAAACTGTATCCTACCAGAATGCACGTTTTCTTCAAACAGACAGTCAGTTGAAGACGAAGAAAAGCTGATGATGTATGCTCCCGGCGGCACTTATATTGTGACACGCCGGTAGTGACGTCATGGGCTGTCGCCGGCCAACAGGTGGTGTTTTTACATATGTATCTTCAGACCGAGTCACGCTGAGGGCGTTCCCCGTAGCGACCCCTAGGGGACGCAGTTCGAGTTCCCATGAAGGGGAATCACACTTTAGCAGTTGTAGATTTTATGTGTGCTGGAAAAAAGTGGAAGCAGCGAAAGAGAAAGGCATAAGAGCTGGAGGTAAGCAGTTTTGTGCTTTAGTGCCATGTCACATCTTTATTGGTTGATCAGTAAACGTGGATCGTAGCAGCAAACACACTGTGCGATGATCAGGCTGAATTTATGACACTGTTGCAAGACCGTGACAACAGCCGTCTTCGAACCTGTCTCACTGTATGAAATGCCACGATTGTTTTACGATGCCAATCTTTTGTCTGGGACAGCCAAACATTTTGCAGTGTGTTTTGGGCTTGCAATGATTGAGAAAAGATGCAAGTTGGATCGGTAGCCCAAACATGATTACCATTGCCTGTTGAAGTATTTGACCTTTTATAATATAACTGTTCGGATGCTGTTTGTGTGTTTGCATACACTCTAAAAATGTGAACCTTTAAATGGTTAATTGTAAGTTACCTTATACAGTTGAAAAAGCATATTCGAAATAAAAATATTTTACTCTATAATATTGACTTGACTGCATAATACTGCAAAACAGTATGTTTTAAGAGGTAAAAAGTATGTATTACCATATAATGTTTATAGTGAAATTCAATAATAAATTAATCGCAAATAATAAATAAATACATTAAACTTCACAATAGTTGTTAAAAAAAATCTGCAGAAACTAGTCTAAAATATGGTAAATGTTGTTGAACCCAGTAAGGATTTTTGTGTTTATTTGATTTGGTCACTGAGCTGGAATAAAACACATTACTTACATGAGCACCAAGGCTTAACTTGCATGAAATGTGCACAAACTACTGGGACATGCCTCCAAGCTCATACATTCACACTGAGAGAAAAATGTGCATTTCTCCTCACATGCTTCAACTTCTGTTCAATTTGCTTCTCCCTTCATCTTCTTTGAATCTGCATTGAACAAGAAGAGATAAAGCCAAGACTGGAATGAACATAGTCAAAGCATTCATGGCAACTGCACGGCACCTGAAAAACCACCTGAAACCATCATTGGTATTCCAGAGGGACTGACAATGGTTTTCTGCAGGCCATTTTTGTTGGTCTCTCAAATTATTATTTTTTCTCCCTTTCCTATACTTCATTCTATCAGTTTGAGAGCAGGGGAGGCGGGGAGGAAGTGTGCTTAAAGGGAAATCCTCTCTGCTTTGTGGCAGAAGTCACAGACTCAGGCTGGCTGACGAAATTACAGGACAAAGCAGATATCCAGAGCGTGTCCCTTACCACGGCAAATGCAGCAACTTCGCGCACTCCGTGTCATCGCATTTGCGAGTGCAGCGTGGTGTGACAGTAGAAAGATGAGTGTCTGAGGTGTCTACCTTTCTTTCAAATCATACAGCAGATAGGGTGAACACAAAGCTCTGCAGAGTCTAAAATCCAGACGGAGTGAAACTACCAAATTTGAGCTTGGGAGAACAGATGGTAATGTTTTACCCCAAAGACTATGAGGCTAACTTATCTCAGCCAAGAAAATTGATAGAACCCAGACCGCCCCCCACTGCTACCAGTATGGACGGCAGTGATTTCTTCTTAAGTTGTCTAAACTCAGCAAGACTTTATTACAAAGAGCAGTAGTCACGCGTTTGGTCTTATGTGTGAACTGCAACATTACTGATACACTTTTTGGCAGGGCACTTTGGGTTTGAGCAAGTGTGGAGTGCTGATAACAGGCATAGTAGCTGCCAATAGCAGATTGTCCGATTAATCCAGATGAAAAGCGAACTATGCACGGTTGTGGATGGTGTAGAGAGAGGCCTCAATCGGTTGGAGGCGATAGTCTAAGCCTCCCATCTCAACTGGTGGGTTGTGATAGTAAGAGCAGTGATAAACAGTGTTACATGCTAATAATTCAAATAAATAATATACAAATCAAACGTGAATGATAAAAGTTTGACACACAGTAGTGAAGCCACAAGTGTCCCACTGTAATTTTGGTTGTTGTGCATCCTGAAGCAAAACTAGTTGACAACCACTGGTCTAATGTATAATTATACTGTTCCTCATTAATTATACAAGTCTAATGGCCAGGAATCACTTGAATGTGTGGTTAGCATGCTTAAAAACACATAATGTTCTGTCAAGGTTGTGGGACTACTTCTACTGAAATTTTAATTCACATCCCCTTGTCCACCCACCACCTGTTTTCCCATCTTTACGCATGTTCATGAAGCGCATCGTTTACTTGTAGCGAATGATCTCCACAGCTTAATACGATCTGACTTCTGTTGATGTAGTTTCGATGTAGTTGATGTAGTTTCGAAAGTTTCGAGTTTAAGCAAATACAGCTTGCAGGGACAGGAAGAGCATCCCTCAGAGCATCCGCAACCTTGTATTTTCACGATGTGTTTTTAAATCGTCATCAGCTCATTGCGGCAAGTCCAGTTACAGCTTCAAAACAGAAAGAGAGAACTGCTCTGATGAAAGTGTTTCTGATGAAAGTGTTTCTGATTGTTCTCTGTATAAGCCAACACAAAAACTAGATGGTCTCTTCTTGCCTAAAGCCCTATTCGGATGGTAATTTTTTCTCATGTGGATGTCTGTAAAAATAAATTTACATGGCACCTCAGTGAAGAAACTTGTATTCGGATGGTGATTTATTCATAGCGGAGAAGCGAGTTCTGTGATCCTACGAACCTGGGAACGTGCTGCTCACGAGGCCAGCATGATGTCAGCTGTAAATAAAATCATCACATGCTTGGAATGAGAATAAATTCATATTTAATAATATCCTATTTATTATTTAAATCTCCTGTTTAAAAATAGGAAAAAGGACATGCTATAGTTGACATTTATTTGTCTTGTATTTATCTCTCAAAATGATGAATGTCATTAAAAATGTGGAGATTAGGAGAAATAAGTTAATGCAACCTCTTACATAAGGTAAACATAAAGCTATCTGTTTTATATCTGTATGTATATAAGGTCATATAATACATATTTAGTACAATACATGTACTGTACAATACATGTACAATACATGTACAATACAATACATGTACTGACAAAAAATGTATAGCCTGAATGCAGTTGTAAGTCGCTTTGGATAAAAGCGTCTGATAAATGTAAATGTACTAAATGTACATATTTAAAAAAATTATACATATCTGTTGCTGCCATAATAATGACCAATTTCATAATATGCTTTTATATCATATTATATTATATATCTCTTTCTTCTTATGAAATTATCACAAAATATTGTTCTTGTAAATACTTTCCAGATACCACATAGTGTTTCGTCAAAAAGGATTTAAACACTGAATTTTGAATCGATTTATTTAAATTAAATTACCACATGACCTTTGTTTTTGGTAAAAACAGTAGGTAATTCGGTTTGAGACTAATTGGGGTGTGGTGCTAGTCTAGATGGTATTCCAAAATGTTTACTGGTGAAGGTGTTCAACCAGCACCCAAAGTGCAACATATGCTGGTAAGTAGTTACATTAGTCTTTTCAGTATAGGTCAAGGGTGTCCACTCCTGCTCCTAAAGGATCAACGTCCTGCAGAGTTCAATGCCAACCTGCTACAGCACACCTGCCTGGACGTTTCCAGTAATCATGGAGACATTGATGAGCTGGTTCAGGTGTGTTTAATTATGGTTGGAGCTAAAATCTGCAGGACAATAACCCTCCGGGAGCAGAGCTGGACAGTAAACTAGAGAGAGGCCTTGGCAAGTTTTGTACTTAGACATAAGGTAAGGCATACAAACAAACATATTCAGGGTTGAGTTGGAATAAAGCCCGAGCTCTGAGAGCATTCATTATCGGACAAAGCGAATGGTACTTTAATGAGATTACTCCCGTAGACTACGCTCCAGAGACAAAGCAATCTCTGCATCGTTGTCTTGTTTACAGCTAATGGTAACATTTCACAGCCCCTTCAGATGGACAGATCCAGTACATTATTGCAGTAATCGATCAGGGCCTAGGCATACGCATGAAAGGCCCATTCATCGCTCCTGGACCACCCGCTTTCGCTCACACGTCACAACAACCCACTTCTCAGTGATTAAAGAACTGAAAAACAAGCCTGTCCATGCTGTGTGAACACGGTACGTATCATTTTCTTCTCACCTTGGGAGTGACGGTTTGACAGCTGTCTGTCGATTTGATGTCGGGGCAGCCCCTGATATTCCGTAGTCAGTATCTCTGTGGCGGCCCCATCAGGCTTGCCAGGGGTCTTTGTGGTCAGGTGAAAGTGTGCCATGGAAAGGTTAGGCCCAGAACAACACTCTCATTTTGATTAATGGACCTCTCTGTACCCCTGAGTGAGCAATTATCAGAGGATCGGCACACTCGTTCATCACTGTAACAGAAAAGCGGCATGGCCTGTGCTGCAAAACCGTATCCAACCAGCAGCGCTGCACCTTACACCACCACCCAACCGGTTCAAGCCAAAAGAAGAGCGGTGCCTGGCTGATGAGGAAGAGGGGCGTTTAGTGGAGTGGAAAGCAGAGTAGATAAGGTTTCCCTCAAGGAATAACTCGGCAGCCTCTTGGATGTGCTCTCTGGCTGCAGCGTGGGCCAATAATCAAGCCTCCTGCTTACATCTGCACTGGCAAACATGGTGGTCCACACCTTTTTTTTCAGAATACCAAAATGCAAATGTCTACATGATGCAACAGCCATTAGTGCAATGTGCTTCCCGACACACTAGGTTTGGGTTACGCTGCAACCTACTTCACAAATAATCGTTTTCACAGGGCGTGCAACAAAATGAGTCAGTTTGTGCCAATATGCAATGGATGTCCTCAAGACTGTTTGGCTCTGATACTGTCACATTGTGAAAAGCTCATTATGTTAATCTGCTCATCTATTGAGAACATCTGGCAGATGACATGCATCTTTTACTCACTCTTCCAAACATATTGACATTAAATGCATTATTACATTATAAGTCAGCAATCAAATTCACACAGACACATGATCAATATGTAATTTGCAGATGTATTATTCCTCTGGCTGAGTAACACATCATCGATGAGCCGGTATAGGTTCACTTAGGCGGACCTCGGTAATTCGCTCAGACTTACCCATTGTCTCATAGCAATGGTTCAATCTTATTGGCTGACTTTCTTCTAGAAGTAAATGCACTTGTTTTTTTTGTCCGCCTGAAAATAAAGACATGTTTACAAAGTGCTGGTTTGGTGCATTCCATTAATCACTGGATTTGCCTTGGGTATCTTTTTTTGTGAGTTTTGTTTTGAGGCATTTATCAGAAAAGTAGCTAGGCACATATATGTATTCTGTTTTGCTTTGAGGTTCTGTACTTACTGGAGGTGCAGATAATCTAACCACAGAGTCTATGCATGATTTGCTACATTTTTTTTCCCGAATTATTTGTTGCTTAGAAGGCGAAACCAGGGAAAATATGTTTTATGATCGACTAGCCTTGCCCTTGAACTTTCAGGAAACCATCAAATGTAACAGTCATTTATAATTTCCAGTCTTTAGTATTTGCCATTTTGAATGCGTTTTCATTTCCCTGAGCTCTCCATGGACGTGATCAAGTTTCAACATCTAGCAGATCTCAGCGTATACATGAAAACAAGACAAAGGAGACTACTCCTCTTAAACAAGACACTATTAAGAATCTAAATCACCTATACAATCTTTATTGTGTTATTAAAATGATGATTGGATGGTAAGAAAACAAAATGTTACAAAATTTCACTTAATTATTTGTGAGAATCTGTTTTCATTACTGTCCATCCTTACCTTAAAATGTTATAAACAGCGCTACCGCAGTTTCAGGGAAAGTTGGATGGATTGTGATCATTAATCATCATACTAATATGAGCTAACTTGGCATAAATCATATCATATGACTGTTAGAGCCTGATTTTTTTGGCTCTACTTTAGCATAGACATGAGATGTATGTAGTAGTGGTTTTTCATGGTTTCTAGCTGACCAAACAAGCCTTTTAAATTATGCACTGTTCCTCATTTCCACACTCCCTTTATGGATGAAGTACAGACACCATAATATTTTCAGCTGGAAAAAAAAATTCTAATGAACAAGGCTTGAGAAATGTAATGACTTCGATGATTAATTTGAAGAGGATGGGAATTAATTACTCGCTACCTCCTAGTGGGAGCACTCTCAGAAATATAGTTTTATTAGTAAACCTTCTCAGCCTGTGGGAACGAAGCGTGCCATCATAATTTCTAATCCCTAGACCCGATGATTTACCTGCTATTTACCTCTAACTATTAGTCAATTACCACACTGTCTTGTGGACCAGACCTCTGAGTTAATGGGTTTGGAGGAAGGCCAGGGTGTGATTTCTTTTAACACAGTCTAATGGGCTATCTTGCGATGCATTTTTAATGCACCACATTTAGTGCACACCTGCTTTAGTAGCTATTGGGGTATTTTTCTTGCATTGATCTTGTCTTCTCTTTTTCCCGTCGCAATGATTTTGTTGCACTGAATAGGCAATCTAATGCATGCATGCCCTTCATTTCCATAAGCTGTTGTTAAGACAGGTGCTTCGCTAAAGACACGTTCATTGGAAGATTGTAAAGCAATGTGGGATCATACTGCATGGTTGCTCGTTTTAGTTTCAAGTATGCAGTTTTAGAGTTAAGAGCGGCCCTCAAAATCACAGATGTGTTGAAGTTTAATCTTTTCAATAGATTTGCATGACTAGAAGTCATTTATTTTCAATAGAGTTGGCGATTTCTGACATCGATTTGTATTTCCATTCTCTACCCCTTGATGGCCAATTGTGCAGTCCTCAAATAACATTATGCACAAGCAGTATGAACGTCCACTATAACCAAAAATACAGAACTCAGCGACCTCCAGCAAGAAAACGACTGTGTTCATGCATGTGTATTACATTTGCATTTAAATGATTTTAATCATTTAGTGTTTTAGCCTCAATACTAATGGCAGTTTTTCACAGACACATTTAACACATGGTCGTTTTATCGTGAATGTAATACACTTACAAAGTGTGGTATAAAAAGCTGCCTATAATGGCTTTCCTGACATCTTATTGCTTTTTAGGAGTGGAGTGAAACAGTTGAGTAAAGATCTGTATTTTGAATCTACATATTGCTTTCATGTCCTCTCTTTCATCTCCAGTCTCATTCCCTTTCCTCTCGCTCTCTTTCTCTTCACTCACTGGTTTGTCTCCATCCGTTGCTCACATCTTTATTTCATTCCAATTTTCACCCAGCATGATGGAAATGGAGTGGGAGGGCTGGGGAGTTGGATAAGATGGAAGTGGCTGAGGGGAGACAAAAATAAAACCCAATTTCAACAATAGCTCAAACCCCTGCCTCGGTGTCTACAGGAGGACGAACCAGCGCACCATCAGCAAGTCCAGGAATTTTGTCTTCCGCTGTATGGAGTTTTTTAAAGCTCTATTTTTCACAGGCGTCCTTGAAAATAAGGCAGGGAAACAATGACTGGGTGACTAAACAGTTGTGGCAACTTTGCAAGCTGCATTTCAGTAAAAAAAGTATTATTCACTAAACATCTGAATCCTGCTGTCACTAACCAATAATTTCTGTCCCTATTTTTCTTCTTCTTTTATTTTGAGGCTACAGTGAAGCTTGTGCTTACAATGGAAATGAATGTGACTGGTTTTTAGAAGGTTTAAGTGCAGAAATGTGAAGCTTATAATTGTAACAAATCACTTACATTATTATAATTATATAATTATTAAAAGGTTTGATCCCACTTTATATTGGGTGGCCTTAACTACTATGCACTTACATTTAAATTAATAATTTGATACAATGCACTTAGTGTGTACATTCATGTTTTTACATTGTACTTATATTTAAAAAATACCGTCATGTAATTATATCTGTAATGAATTTCTGTAATAATAATTATAATTGCACTGTTGCTCCATCCCTTACACCTTAACCCATGCCTTAAACCTTCCCATACCACCAAACCTGTCCCTAACCTTACCCACATCCCACCTCAATAACAGCAAAAGTGTTTTGCAATATAATATGACCACAATAACTACATTGTACTTGTTTTTTTATGTAAGTACATAGTAGTTAAGGCCACCTAATATAAAGTGGGACCAAAAGTTTTGTATTATTTCAGCTGTAAAGTTTTTATCAGTTTTATGGTCATGTAAGGTAAAATGGTTATAAAATTAAGTATAATTTTACATAGAAAATGCTGGACAGCTTTTATTATTTATTTTAACTTTGCCACACTAAAACCATGGTAATGCACATTTTGATTACATATTGTGGATTTTATAATTTAATTGTATAACTTTTTTGGACAATTATGGGCTGACCCATTCATTTCCATTTTAAGCTTATAATTTATTAAACTTGTCCAGAGACCATCTAGTCAGCCAGTTTTTGTGTTGGCTTATACAGAGAACAATGTATCCATTCGAAAGTTATACATCCTTGTTATTTCACCAAAATATTAAAGTATACAAAATAAAATATTGTTGTGGTGCCTCAAACCTTTGCCATTAACCATAGCAGATTCCAAATTCAAAGAATATTTCTATCTCAAAAGTGTTTATTTTATCGACCCATCTCATTTTAAGAAGTCACACATAATTTTTTATGTTAAAGGTTGTGCATTATTTGAGCTGTAAAGTTGTTCTTGTCAGTTTTATGGTCACTTTTGTCAGCTGTCATAGCAACTTGAATATAATTTTACATGCAACTTTATTTATTTTATTTAATTCAGCTATAACTAAATGTTTTGAAAAAAACAATACAAACAACAAGAACAACAACAACAAAATAACAACGGAATAAAAATGTTTGATGTCTAAATGTTTCTTTTTTTACCACACTGAAATCAAAACTGAGAATTGATAAGGGTAACACTTTATTTCGATAAACCACTTTAGACATTCTACTAACAGTATGTAACTTTGCAACAACATGTCAACTAGCAGTCAGTTGAGTATTAGTAGATTATCTGCTAACACTTTATTTTGATGGGTTTTGATAGAACTTATTCTACTAACCCTAAACCTACCCTAACAGAGAGTTAGTAGACATGTAATTGCAAATTAATGAAAAGTAGTTCACATGTAGTTGACATGTAGTTACGAAGTTACTTATTGTTAGAAGAATTCCAACTAGAAAAGTGGACTATCAATATATAGTGTAACCTCGATAAGAATTGGAATCCATAAGCAGAATCGGAATTGGAATTGATAAAATTAAAACAACGCCCAAGCCTAGTTAACACACGCACACGCACGCACACACACACACGCACGCACGCACGCACGCACACGCACACACACACACACACTGTGTACACATCATGGCTTTACTATTGATACAGTATTATTGCTGTCTTCTGTTATTTATGCTGGCCAAACTAATTTCCATTGTAAGTGTTGTATTGGCACCCCTTTTGTTAAGAAAAGAAGGGATGAGTCAAACATGAGAGTAGATTGAGTTGAACTTGTACTGAACCTGGAATATTCCTTTCATTTTTTGTGAATTTCCCCCTCTGGGTTTCTTTTTGGTGTGTGGAATTACTACTCGATTAGCTTTGCATGTCCAACGTGTGAAGCCTGTCTGATGTGTATAGAACGGATGGATTAAGAGTGCTCTGTCCATCCTCGTCAGGCGGCATTACCTATCAGTGGATCAGACCTATCATCCCCTCAAATGACAGCAAATTACTGCGACACTGTCAGGTATGAGCTCTCATCACACGGCTCTCCGAGGGGAATGTAATCACACCCCAGGCCTCACTGCAACTCGCCAACTGGCTTAAAAACTGCCCTCTGACATCCGCAGAAGACCTTTTCACAGAAAGGTGCCATGGGTTTGTCATATAATATGACATGGGAAAACCATCACGGTAATATAATGGTTTTCTTTGAAGTACTGTATAAATATCACGGTGTATGATGATGATATAGTACCACGGTGGCCCAAAAAAGTACTTGAGCCACACTTATGCAAGAATGTACGAATGTCATTTGATTAGACAGCAAAATATTAAACTACGTGGCATCTGAAAACAAATAACTTCTACGATTTTCTTACCCATGTTTTGCAATGACTTTCAGAGCAACTGGTGTTGAGGATTTTCAGATTTGAACTAAGCTCTCGTCGACAGAGGCGTCATGTTTTGTGTATATGCTTGGACGGCTGCTGTTGCAGAGCGCTGTTTGGTTTGTTGCCATGTCCACTCATTATAAGCGTCTTTGGGCTTGTTGTTTGTGGTTGGTTCATAAAGCGATCCAGTTTATGGAACTAATAGGGACAGATCATTTTGGAGGGCAGTAGCGATACTCTGGTCTTCTTTCCAATATAAAGCAATTGGATGTATTCAGGATTATTGTTGTCTTGTTCTTAGTTAGATTTTCTTTTCTAGCAATTATGTCAACACAAATGAATGACTCAAGCCATGTAACTCATTCACTGTGATTTATTGCACTGCATATACAGAAGAGTGCACATCTCTGTTACACGTTTACATGTTTAGTTCAATTCCATACGCTCTGAGTAGATTTATTAAATGCGGTTGTCACTACCTGAATTTTTCAGGAGTTAATTAGAATGTGCTTTTCATTTCTGTAAATGACTGAATTGTGTGTGGAGACCACAGGTTTGAGCTCTAAAACTGACAACGGAATTTAACCAAAACGTGTAAGTGGCCAAAGCGCAACAATATAAGTTTTTAACAATATATATACACTGTTGTATAATTCAAAACCATTTTTTATTCCCCAAAAATGTTTTGCATGAAAAACGGTGCCTGAAAAAGGTCTGTCTTTAAAATGATTGCTGCTTGGTGTGATGTTTTGTTGTATAATGCAGGAGTGTCACTAGGCCCAACCTCAATGTTTTTCCCCCATAGCAATCTTACTTTGTTTTCTTTTTTTTTTTAAGCTGTTGGATCTTTTGTTCCTTCTTTATTTATGTGTGCACTGCAGTAATTCGAATCACAATGCCAATTGCATTAACATTATTCAGTTTTTTTTATACATCAAAACAGATAAACTCCGTTTTTGTTGAATGTTGCACATGTAATAGAAGCCCTAAAATTAACTTGTGCTTGAAGTGGGCTGTCACCATACTACTGAATGCGCTAAACAACATTAGTGAATGCCTTTTCTGTTAACAATCCGTATTTTAACTTTTTTTTTTTTTAAGCATGCAATTACTTAAAAATGTTTGAGGCATAACTGTTGGTAAAGTCTGTTGTAGAACAAAACACGATAGTCTCAAAATCATGGTAACCACAGACCGTATTTTATGAATCAAGAAAAAACTAAAATCACATAACAAAATTCCTGAGGGAACCCATGGCTTAAAAATGCTAATTCCCTTCCAGGTTTTAGGACTATAAATTGAACCGCTCTATTTAGCCGAAATATTTATATTTGGTAACACTTAAAGTGTAAGTACTTAGTAGTAGCAGTTGTTCTTACATGAAACAAAATGTACTTACCATGTAACTAAGTTATGGAACAACCTGTACTTACAGTTTGTAATTATGTACATGTAATTAGAAACTACTGTAACACATATGCAACAGGTTGGGGCAGGCAACAGTGTAATTATAAATGTAATTACAGAAATGAATTACAGATGTAACTACATATAGGCATTTTAAAACATAGAAATACAATGTAAAAACATGTATGTACACAATAAGTGCATTGTATCAAATTATTAATTTAAATGTAAGTAGTAGTACATAGTAGTTATGGCCACCCAATATAAAGTGGGACCAACGATTGTTACGTATGTGTTTGCAGACTTTACACAACCTAATTTTAAATGTAAGTACATAGACATGTTACTTAAAATTCAAGTGTATCAAGATTGTACTTAAGTGCACTTCATGTGTATACATACTTTACACCTAATCCAGCTGCACCTAGTTTTATTTAACCCACCAGTACACAGCCTAAATACATATAATACATTTCTAATTACATTAAAATAAAAGTGTATCAAGATTGTACTTAAGGGTGCAAGTAAGAGACACGGCCTGTTACATATGTGTATCAGTAGTTGCCTATTACATGTAGATAATTACAAACTGTAAGTACATGCGCTTCCATAACTTCGTTACATGGTAATATATAATTGTATAATAAAATAATACAAAATAATTCAGCCATCATTTACACGCCCTATATTGGATTATTTCTTCTGTGGGATGTAAATAGTTTCTCAGTTCAATTTTGTCTATAATGGAAGTCCTTGGTAACCAAAACTCTTTAGTTACCAACATTCTTCAAATATCTTTGTTTGTGTGTAGCATGAAAGAAAGTCATACAGTTTTGGAACGATGTGAATGAGCAAATGATGACAGTTTTGTGTGAACTTTCCTTTACTGCATTCAGTTCATCTTGAGGAAGTGTAGCAACATTTTAGTACTGTCATACTAAAAGCTGTCTGAGTTTTTGGTTGATTGAAATCCATTACATACCTTTATATCTGTAATGAAGAGGCAGTGTAGTTAGATCCAATTGCAGCTTTATTGATGGACAAGAGGAGGTCAGACAGGCAAGGTTCATAGACAGCAACATGTGTAATGAAGGCAAGGCAGAATCAACAACAGGGGCAATGCAAAGGTCGGGGCAGGCGGCAGACAGAGAGGATATCGAAAGGCAGGCAGGGTCAAAAGGCAGGCAGCAAATGGTGCCATGGTGGATGGGAATGTGTGTGTCATAGTGCAGTGAATGATGGGAGTTGTAGTCCATGGGTGATGTGCAGCTGTAGTGTGGTGAGTGGCAACCAGATTCGTGACAGAGCCCCCCCCCCAAAGAGCGTCTTCCAGACGCTTCACGCACGGCACAATCCAGGAGGGTGGTGGAGCGGAGGTGGAACCGGGGGAGGGAACGGAGGGCCAGGTCCATGTGGGGCCAATGAGACAGGAGCCCACCAGGGCGGGGTGGAAGAGACAGCAGAAACGTGAAGTGACACTGGGTAAACTGCTGTGGCGTGACGAGACTCTGGCGGGTCAGCGGAGGCGTGAGGTGACTCTGGCGGGCCAGCGGAGGCGTGAGGTGACTCTGGCGGGCCAGCGGAGGCGTGAGGTGACTCTGGCGGGCCAGCGGAGGCGTGAGGTGACTCTGGCGGGCCAGCGGAGGCGTGAGGTGACTCTGGCGGGTCAGCGGAGAGGTGAGGTGACTCTGGCGGGTCAGCGGAGAGGTGAGGTGACTCTGGCGGGCCAGCGGAGTCGTGGGCGTGTCAGCGGAGAGGTGAGGTGACTCTGGCGGGTCAGCGGAGAGGTGAGGTGACTCTGGCGGGTCAGGCACCCACCAGGGTGGAGCAGACGAGACTGGCGCCCACCAGGGCGGAGCAGACGAGACTGGCGCCCTCCAGGGCGGAGCAGACGAGACAGGCGCCCTCCAGGGCGGGGCAAACGAGACAGGCGCCCTCCAGGGCGGAGCAGAGACCCACGGCAGAGACTGGGACCTAGAGGAAACTGAAACACAAGAAACAGAGAGAGCACATATAGTCTCAAGGACCGAGGCAGGGAGTTTAAGCGGCCATGGTAAATCCAGGGTCTCGGGCAGCCATGATGGATCAGGGGACTCCATGTGCCATGGCGGGTCCGGGGTCTCTGTGAGCAATGGCTGGAGGCTCCCCCCCAAAAGGTTCTTGGGGAATTCCACTACCTCAAGGGGGCACTCTGGAGGAGCTGAGTCTCGGGGGCACTCGGAAAGCGCTAAACTGGACAGAACCAGCGGAGACGAAGGTGAGCTGGGCGAGACCAGCGGAGACGAAGGTGAGCCGGGCGGGACCAGCAGGGGCTCTGGAGAGCCGGACGGGACCAGCAGGGGCCCTGGAGAGCCGGACTCTGTGAGCTCCTGAAACGGAGCGGCCTCTGGAGCGGGCTCTGGAGCGGACTCTGCGAGCTCCTGGGACGGAGCGGGCTCTGGAGCGGACTCTGCGAGCTCCTGGGACGGAGCGGGCTCTGGAGCGGACTCTGCGAGCTCCTGGGACGGAGCGGGCTCTGGAGCGGACTCTGCGAGCTCCTGGGAAGGAGCAGGCTCTGGAGCGGACTCTGCGAGCTCCTGGGAAGGAGCGGGCTCTGCGGACCTGGGAATGCCAGCTGCTCGCTCCGACACCAGTGGTGGGTCCAACACACTAGCAATCAGTCTTGGCCAAAGAGGTGCATCCGCAGGCATGGTGGACATCTTGGCCGGGGACTCAGGCATGGCAGGCATGACGAGAACAGACCCTGGCTTGGCAGGCACGACGAGTGCAGACCCTGTCTTGGCAGGCACGACAAGAGCAGACCCTGGCTTGGCAGGCACGACGAGAGCAGACCCTGGCTCGGTAGGCATGACGTGAGCAGACCCTAGCTTGGTAGGCATGACATGAGCAGACTCTGGTTTCTGATGGTGCGTTGTTGCCTCCGCCATCTTGTGCATGCCTTCTGGTGCGTCCACCATCTTGGTTAAAGGTGCGGTGTCGCATTCCTCCTCCGCAACACCCACAGTAAATGAGGAGCCAGCATACAACAAGGCATAGTCCATAAGGCCCCTTAAACTGCCATTAAACTCCCCACCAGGAAACAGATTTGTTAAACTGGGATTTGATGTGTTCATTGAGCCCGAAATGAAGTCTTTGAACAAAAATTCGTCGTACAGCGGTACCTGATAAGACAGCTCACAGAACTGGTGGACATACTCCTCAATAGACAGGCCTCCCTGGCAAAGATGTAGGAGTTGGTCTATGGAGTCCATGGTTGGGCTGGGTAGCCGAAATAAAGCCGCTGGATCTGAGGTGGCGAAGTCTTCTGTAATGAAGAGGCAGTGTAGTTAGATCCAATTGCAGCTTTATTGATGGACAAGAGGAGGTCAGACAGGCAAGGTTCATAGACAGCAACAGGTGTAATGAAGGCAAGGCAGAATCAACAACAGGGGCAATGCAAAGGTTGGGGCAGGCGGCAGACAGAGAGGATATCGAAAGGCAGGCAGGGTCAAAAGGCAGGCAGCAAACGGTCAGAGTAAATAGGCAGTCCAGGTAAACACAGGGAAACAGAAAACAGGGGAAACGCTCAGAATGTCAGCCGGGGCAAAACAAGACTTTGCGGTGAGTGCAAGGAAGTGTGCTGCTTGTATGTGTGTGTGTGTGAATGAGGTGCAGGTGTGGTGAAACAATCAGGGTAATTGAGTGATTGGTGACAGCTGTGTGATTGGTGCCATGGTGGATGGGAATGTGTGTGTCGTAGTGCAGTGAATGATGGGAGTTGTAGTCCATGGGTGATGTGCAGCTGTAGTGTGGTGAGTGGCAACCAGATTCGTGACAATATCAAAATTATTTGACATTATCTAGATTAATTTGTTCTGACACCGTTTAACTCTGAGCAAATAAACTGTGATAATGCGAGACATGCAGAAGGTGTCTGAATACATTTGAATATTTGAGCCCCCAAATCCCCCCCCCCCCCATCTGCCCGTGCCTGCATAACACTGTTTATAGAAGACTATCAATCCAGTATAGTAACACTTCATTCATATGCACTGATCTGCCGAGACTACATCCTGAAATCAATACCCACCACCAGCTGTGGAACTGAGTATTAATATATGACCAATTGAAATTCATAGATCTTGTTTGGGCACTTTTTCCACTTTCCAGAGAACTCAAGGTGTTGCCTAATACTGCCTGATTGGGAATAGATGCAGGGATTGACAGGTCATGACAATGTGTAGAACAGCAGAAGAATCACCTTCCACTCACCTCTGCTCGACAGAGAGAATAAAAAAATCACACGCAGAGTGAAGGTAAAGAATTTATTATAGAACTTAGACAATATCTGACTCGGACAATAACAAATCCAAAACAAACAAAAAACTAAATTACCAAAACTGTGCTTCTCTGATACGATCTCAAGTGTATAAAGCTAAGAAATTGTCATCTTTGAGTTTAAATATTGGTGTTACACACATGTTGCTCTGCCTCATTGTTGGCTATAATCAAACATGGCAAGTAATAAGTGTTTAAAAATGTTTCTGTTTCACATCCTATAAATATTACAGTAGGCAGTATGTACTGCACAAGCTACTGTTTCGCTCCATTGTGTTGTTACAGACGTGCCTTGCTGTGTTCAGCATACATAAAACCATCTGTTCTTTCTGTGCAAGGCTCTCATGTGTATTTCATTCCGAGTGGTTCATATCTGTGATTTGTTCCGTTGTTTATTGAATATCTGCCTGTGTTTTGATTATGGTATTGGATTACCTTCATTACTCTGATGGATTCTGTTTCCAATATTATGTTTGTGATTTGGGACATGGACTAAAACACTGTACTTGGATCCTTCAGACTGATTACATCTTGTGTTGTTGCTCGTGCGTAGAAAAATGGACCAGTGAGCGAGCGCAGCCAGAGAAAACCTGAATAATTATAAGCCTCAGAGAAATGCTTGACCTTTGATTCTTGACACACCAAATATTCAGAGTATAATTAGGAGATAAAAAATGTCAGTGCAGCAACCATGTCATCTTAATCTCAAATGGCCATCATAAATTATTCTCTCTTAATGATAAAAAAAACAAAAAAACTTTGAGACAATTACTGCACATATTGTCATATTTTATAAAATAAAAAATGACAAAAATAAAGACTCCATATTTATCCTTATATGCTAATATCAGATATCTTTATTATTTTACATATTTGAGTGTAGAGTTCATCTACTTTTAGCTGCATGAATATTTACTCCTGAAGGGAAAACACTCAAGCTTTTTGTATACACACCGCTGTAAGACAGATGGCTTTATATCCACAGTGGAGAAGATCCCTATTTAAACACTCTCACAGTCTACAGGTTTAATATTTTACAGTTTTAAAGAAAAATAAAAAACATAAAAATTTGGAAAATAATCTAGCATTGTGATTTATTGGCCTTGGTCTGTCTGATGCTCATCATTTAAAACATTATTCAGTATTATACATTCGATTTTCACATAAGAAGTTTTAGAAGAAGTGTTAATAATAAATGCAAAGTTTGATAGCCTGATATATAAGTAAGGTGGATGCCATGTCCAATTACATGACTGGCTCCAATTTATGAAAAAAAGAGCTTAATTAAGATTTCCAAATGACTGCAACTATTTTAGGTGCTGGAGTGCAACGTTTTTATTGCATAAAGTTTTTTTTTAAATTTGCATCTATGACACTGTTTCTTTCCTGTTTAGTATTGTGATATACAAAGTATATTGTATAAAGCTCTATACAAACAAAGGTGACATGGATTAGAGAGAAAATATTAGGACAACCATTGAACTCTACTGTTTAAAATTGAATTACATACTATGAAGGTGCAGTCACATTTTGCAGACAAAAACAGTCCATTGTCATTACCTGCTGTCAATAGTTTAGCGATATATGAAGCACGACTCATACAGCATTCACTTTCAAACCAAACAGCTTTCTGTTGGTCAACACAATGCATTTGTGTTACCAGCTTTAACTGAAATCTGTCTGGGGAAATATTTTGCTCTCTAATAAATGCCTTATAACTTGGATCCCTTTTGAAATTACCCGTATGTTTGATCTAACAATGATTAACGTGACCGGACTTTAAGTGGGCTTAAATACAACAATGATTTTACAAACAATTTATTAATTTATTCTGCTACTTTTTCTTGAATGAGGCCCATGAATCGCAATTGACGTTTCCTATTTCAAATGGACATTTTTGTCAGTTCGTTCTGGGACTACCTTATCTGTGAATGATAAATGCAGTACTGCATCCTATTTGGAACAGCATTGGGATTCGTATTGGGGGAAAGCTTATAAATGCTGCAGATCACTAGTGGAACAGAGCAAATGTCTTTGTTTCCTTTTTAATTTGAGAAGTACACCACTGGATGAGAGATCTGGAGTAGATGGTCCACAAGAGACTGTGTCCTGAAAAAGAAAGAAAAACAGTGGATGACATATTTCAGCAAGTCACCTTCACATAATCTGAAATAACAGTGAAGGTGTAATATAATAATATAAGAGCTGTGACAGCAGAGATATGTTTGCTATGTTAATAAGTTGTACGTGGTGGGTTTTTGAAATAGACCTTTAGTCTAATATAAATTTCTGTTGCAGTTCTACTTTAATCATGTTTACACACACACACACACACACACACACACACACACACACACACACACACACACACACATGCACACATACACTTTAGGCACATGGAACATGATTTTACACTTGAGACATAAACAAAATATTTAATATAAGTCTAAGTTCTCCTGCTATTATTTGCATAATAGTATACCATATATTCAGACAGAAGGCTCTCACAATTATTATACATATTATTATAAGTATAAAGCTAAACAGTCATTTGAAGGTCACTTTAATTGGGACAGGACCAAAGTAAAGTTTTTTTTTGTTTACTTATTTACGTTATTATTATTTGATTTATTTTGAGTAGCTACTGCCTGTCTTGCCTCTTCAGACAAATGCCTCCTATTTACCAAGCAAAAGGGGTCTGTATTTATTTATTTATTTATTTGAAAAAATATATATTTTATGCTGACTGAGACTACATTTATTTGATCAAAAATACAGCAAAAATATGCGGTAGCATCATCACAAATTAAAATAATGGTTTTCTATTTGAGTATATTTTCAAACATAATTTATTCCTGTGATATAAAGCTGAATTCTCATCATCATTACCCAGTTTACAGTGAAATTGCTGAGTTGCTGCTATAGAAAAATGTCTTATTATTATCGGTGTGGAACTGTGATACATTTTTTGCAAGATTATTTAATGAACGAAACATGAATCTATGTTACACTTTATTTTATGTAATACAAGATATGTAATACAAGATTATTGAATGAACGAAACATGAATCTCTGTTACACTTTATTTTAAGGTGTCCTTGTTACAGTGTGATTATACTTTAGAGTAATATTAATGAACTACATGTACTTACTGTATTGTTAGGGTTAGGGTTTCTCTTAGGATTACTTGCAAGTAATTATGCACAATTTATTGCTATTATAATAAGTACATGTAACATATGTAACAAGGACACTTTGAATAAAGTGTTACCCAAATCGTTTGCAACTTTTGAAATGTATTTACTGCCACTTTTAATCAATTTAATGTTTCCTTGCTGAATACAAGTTTTTTTTGTTTGTTTTTAAATCCCAAGCTTTTGAATGGTAGTGTAAAGTCATAGAAATTAGTCATTCTGGGTACTTACAGACAAACATTCGAATGCACATGCCACACATGGCAACCACGCTGGCGATGTTAAGAGCTCGGCCGCACTCCGGACTCATCAGACAGTTCTTGGTGCTAATGCAACATCTGCAGCAGCTGCCCTTGCTGTTATCAGCGGAGCGGCTCTGACTAGTGTTGCTCGTGTGCTGCTCGGTAATAACTTCATCATAGGATGGTGGTGGTCTCTTGTAATCCTCCTCCATGGCTGGTCTCCTAGATCAGGCCTGTGGGAGGACGAGACAGTTACGCAGCCACTCACGGATGCGGAGAATCAATCGATTGTAATTATGTTCCAGCTTCTGAGAACAGTCTTTCAGTGTCATTAAACTGATATGGAAATAAATCAATGTTCCATGGATCACATACGTTTTATCATTTGACTCGGAGAATGCACAAGTCAGAATGTTGTTTTGAACCTTTAGTGACCATTAGCTAAAAATGTGACAGTGCTCAGTTGTTTTTTACATTTCGGCATTCGGAGATGACTTAAACGGGTGCAACGAGTAACATAGTTGTGAGATAAATGTGTCATAATTAAGCTCAGCCCATTATTAAGCTCAGCAGAGCTCAAGGCCGAAATGCCAGCAAAATCATTCAAAACAAGCATTGAGTTCCTAGTCATCCATTCCTCTTTCACAAGCTCCTAAAGAAGTAGAACGGAGGACGCTTTTATTACAGTAAACTTTTCACCTCAAAAGATCAGTTCCAATCAAATAATTTACCCAAGGACAAGACTGCAGGCGATGATATGTTTCAGATTACTCAAATTACCAGAGAACTGCCATTTCAATTCAATGTACCTTTGTCAAGCGCCGTCAGACGTTTAGAGTCTTCTTTTTTCTTTAATCTTCCTCTCTTCTTCAGTCCCACTTGTGTTGTTTTTTCTTGAAATTGAGAAGAAATTAAAATCCTCAATCATTGCACTGCCACAAAAGGAGAAAAGAGCATAGAAACGACATTCTCAGCTTCTCAGATTGTCTTGTTTACCTCTTTTGTATCTCCTGTCCTCTTTTCACCTCTTAAAAGTCACCGCAAAAAGTCAATTTCAGTAAGTTCTTTCAAATGCACCCAAGTTGTCTTTCTCGTGATGTTGACAGGGCTGATCTGAAGTATGCTTGGGTGGACTCCTAAATATAAATACCGTACCTCTGTGATGGGCGCGTTCCACAGGGAGTGCAAATCAAGTTTTTCCTGCCCGTCCTCTGAGAGTCAGTCATTCTGACTCATGCATGTCATGCAAAGTCTTCTTTATTTTGCATGATTGCACAATGGGGTTTTACGTTTGAATAGATCCTCTAGATACATTTAACAGATGACACTTGTGTAGTTCACAGAATCAGTTGTATTTGGCATGTAAATATATACAGTAGTGTACAAGTCAGTGTATACACAAAATAGCATGAGCTCAATTACAGAGGTAGCAACTAATCTACAAATGCACTTCAATGAACGTCTTTCATGTTTTTCAGTCTCTTGGTTTACAGAGAATGGCATCATGAAATAGGAATCAGGTCTTCATCCAGCCGTTAGTTTACATTCATCAGATGATCTAAATCACCTGGCCTTCTTCCAAATGAGAACCTATGGGCAAAGAAATAAACAAAATAAAACATTTAGTAAAATCATTATAATTCTTATAGATAGTGGCTGTGCTTTTTTATGATTTATTTGATGAAAAACTACATTTATTTGGTATCTCTTTCTCTCCCTCTTGTTTTTGGTAACATACAGTTAATGTCTACTGTCATGCATATTTGATAAATTGCTATTTAGGTTAAAGTGTAATGCTGAATGTGCTGACAAGCTTTCATGGTAAGATATATTTTAATGCCATTGCAATTGAAACTTGTCATATATTTAAATATTTTTGTAAGTAGACATTAATAATGATGAAGTTGCAGTTTAGCAGATTTATGGTTTTATTGTATTATCAATAGGCTACTTCTGCTAACTATAAGTAACTTTGCAACTACATGTCAACAGACTCTCATTAGAGTATCAGTAAACTCTTATTTTAGGGTGTGAAGAAGAGAAGAAGTTGACATGCACTTGCTTATAAGTTACTTATAGCTATTAGCAGAATGTCTAAAGTAGACTATAAAAATAATTGTTACCAAATTTATAATATATTCACTTTTAAAGATAATTTCAAATAATACACCACATTTAAAATTACAATCAAAACCTTTGCTTTTGCTTTAGGTTGGGCAACACATCAAAATAAGTGTACTTTAAAGTATAAAAAAGATAAGATTATTAAAACAATAATTTAAAATATGCTTTAAAGTTATTTTTACTTTCGCATTATTATAAAGTGCGCTTTTTTTAAAGAAACGTAATGAAATCATACACTCTGAAATCATAAGTTGAGTTGGGTATCGGTTGAATTTTATCGATTCCGATTCTACTTATCGAGTCTGATTTTTTTCGATTCCCAGTTTCAATTCCAATGTGATTAAATAATGATATCAAACATTTATATTGTGTCTATTTTTTGCAAACCATTTATTGGAGCTGAATACCATTAACAAAAATCAACAGGCGACATAAAAACTGGACTCTTTTTGGACTCTCAAAATAGAACTCTCAATGGAAGTTATGGTTCTCTCATGAGTCTGAAAAACATATTAGACAACTAAACAAAATCACATGTAATGCATGAAAAACTCACTCAATATATTCTTGGTTCATTATTGGATGAATCAGCATCCTTGAACAAATCCTTTGTGTGATTCAAAGACAAATACATTTTAACAGCCCCTTTTCGCCCCCTACTGGCATAACAAAATAATCGCTAAATATTCATTTTAAGTGTCTTAAATTACTTTCAAAAGGTGATTTATAAACTTTTTAAACTTTTATAACAGTGCTTCTGTGATTTGAATGTCTGTAACACAGAAATAATGATACTGTGTGGTTAAAAAGTTGTGAAGCTTTCATTCATGACGGATGACAGCTGCTCTCTTCAGATCAGTGGTAGCGCGAACGCAGATTTAAATGTTCAAATCACACTGATGAGATCGTGAGCTGCACGGAAGAATCACGTGATCACAATATTGATCGCACAAGTCAAAGGTTGAGGAATGAAACATACGAATCATTGTAATTTAGAAATAGAATCGTGTTGGTGTATGAATCATGTTTGCGATCTTTAACGATCTAGTGACTCTGGCAGGTCGACGGAGACGTGGAGTGACTCTGGCAGGTCGACGGAGACGTGGAGTGACTCTGGCAGGTCAGGCGCCCACCAGGGCGGAGCAGACGAGACAGACGCCCACCAGGGCGGAGCAGACGTGACAGACGCCCACCAGGGCGGAGCAGACGTGACAGACGCCCACCAGGGCGGAGCAGACGTGACAGGCGCCCTCCAGGGCGGAGCAGACGAGACAGACGCCCACCAGGGCGGAGCAGACGTGACAGACGCCCACCAGGGCGGAGCAGAGATCCCTGGCCGAGACTGGGACCTAGAGGAAACGGAGACACAAGAGGCAGAGAGAGCACATTTGGTTTCAGGAACCGGGGCAGGGAGTTTAAGCGGCCATGGTAGATCCGGGGCCTCGGGCAGCCATGATGGATCAGGGGACCTCATGGGCCATGGCGGGTCCAGGGTCTCCGTGAGCAATGGAGGGGAGCTCCCTCCATGAAAGTTCTTGGTGAACTCCACTACCTCGAGAGGGCACTCTGGAAGCGCTGAATCTCGGTGGCGCTCGGGTGGCTCTGACTCTCTTGGGCACTCAGGTGGCTCTGACTCTCTTGGGCGCTCGGTAGAACTGGACGGAACCAGCGGAGGCATTGTTGAGCTGGGCGGGACCAGTGGAAACGAAGGAGAGCTGGGCGGGACCAGCGGAGACGAAGGAGAAGCTGGCGGGACCAGCGGAGACGAAGGAGAGCTGGGCGGGACCAGCGGAGACGAAGGAGAGCTGGGCGGGACCAGCGGAGACGAAAGGAGAGCCGAACTCTGTGAGCTTCTGGATCGGAGCGGCCTCTGGAGCGAACTCTGTGAGCTTCTGGATCGGAGCGGCCTCTGGAGCGGACTCTGTGAGCTCCTGGAGTCGGAGCGGCCTCTGGAGCGGACTCTGCAAGCTCCTGGGACGGAGCGGGCTCTGGAGCGGACTCTGCAAGCTCCTTCTGGAGCGGACTCTGCAAGCTCCTGGGACGGAGCGGGCTCTGGAGCGGACTCTGCAAGCTCCTGGGACGGAGCGGGCTCTGGAGCGGACCTCTGCAAGCTCCTGGGACGGAGCGGGCTCTGGAGCGGACTCTGCAAGCTCCTGGGACGGAGCGGGCTCTGGAGCGGACTCTGCAAGCTCCTGGGACGGAGCGGGCTCTGGAGCGGACTCTGCAAGCTCCTGGGACGGAGCGGGCTCTGGAGCGGACTCTGCAAGCTCCCGGGACGGAGCGGGCTCTGGAGCGGACTCTGCGAGCTCCCGGATCGGAGCGGGCTCTGGAGCGGACTCTGCGAGCTCCCGGATCGGAGCGGGCTCTGGAGCGGACTCTGCGAGCTCCCGGATCGGAGCGGGCTCTGGAGCGGACTCTGTGAGCTCCCGGATCGGAGCGGGCTCTGGAGCGGACTCTGTGAGCTCCCGGATCGGAGCGGGCTCTGGAGCGGACTCTGTGAGCTCCCGGATCGGAGCGGGCTCTGCGACGAACCTGGGGATGCCTGCTGCTCGCACCGACACCAGTGGTGGGTCCAACACACTAGTAATCAGTCCTGGCCAAAGAGGTGTATCCGCAGGCGTGGTTGCCATCCTGGCCGGGGACTCCGGCTTGGCAGGCCTGGTATGAGGCTTAGGATCGGCGGCCATTTTGGGACAAGATGCAGTGTCGCGATTCTCATCCGCGACACCCCCAGGGAATGGTGAGCCAGCAGTCAACAAAGCAAACTCTAAAAAACAACTCAGTGATGAGCGCGGACCCTCGCGTCTGAGCTGAGTTTGTAGAGGCTGCCTAATGCCATCACAAAAAATGTCAATCAAAATAATGTCCGGTAAGTCTGAATAGTGAGCACAGGCTAAGAACTCCTTAATATGGTTCTCCAGGGATCGTGGGCCTTGCTTAAGGGCAAACAATACTCTTGCATCCATACCTGAAAGATGTTGACCTGAAAGGTGCTGGATCCTTGTGTGGCGAAGTCTTCTGTAATGAGTGACTGGTCAGAGGCGAGAGTAGATCCACTTGCAGCTTATTTAATACAAGGAGGAGGTCAAACAGGCAAATATCAAGCAGTGGTATCGAGGGCAACGTAGACAAGGCAGAGTCGTAATCAGAGGCAGAGCAAGGGGTCAGGGCAGGCGGCAGACAGAGAGGATACCAGAAAGCAGGCGGGGTCAGAGAGGCAGGCAGCAAACGATCAGGAGAGGAAGTCAACAGTCCAGGTAGAACACGGGAAGACAAACTAGGGAAAACGCTCGGAAATGTTAGACAGGGCAAAACAAGACTTCGCAGTGAGTGCAAGTGAGAGTGCTGCTTAAATGTGAGTGTGAGAAATGAGGTGCAGGTGTGGGGAGGCAATCAAGGCTAATGAGTGAATGGTGACAGCTGTGTGATTGGTGTAATGGTGGACGGGAATGTGTGGGTGCAGTGCATGATGGGAGATGTAGTCCATGGGTGATGTGCAGTTGTAGTGAGTGGTAACCAAATTCATGACACTAGCAACATGTTAGCTATCACAGATATTATACTTAGCTTTTTTGGCTTCTGATCGCAAATGCAGCCAAACTTTGGAGACTTAGATTAGCGAGCAAGGCCCTGGTAGATCGCTAGGTCACACATGTCCTCACAGATGAAGAAAAAAAAAGTGCATAGGAATCGATAGACGGAATCGAAATTTTCATTTGACAACAAGTATCTGATTCTGGAATCGATTTTCGATTCCCAACCCTAATCATAAGAACACTTCTGTAGCTTTTATTTAATTGATTTGTATTATCTGCAACTACACTTTTCATGTACTTTTCAGATTTGAAGTACAAGTGAAAACGTGTTCTTCACATGTGTGATAATGTAAATACATAATGTTAAGTGTTACCAACAGCTTGGAATATGCCATCAAATTCTAACATTGGATTCACATCAATGTACTAATTAATATACTCATGGTGGACCTAACACAGGTGCACCACTCATTTGTTACTCCACCTACCTTCTCTTGGTTTCTGTGTAGATCTGGGCTGCTCAATGGTCAGAACAGCAGCGCAGGAGTCAGCAATCGTGGTGCATGTGAAACACAGCGTGTAGCTGCAGTCGTCTGGGCAGATGAGACAGCAGCCGTCCAGACAGAACTGACAGCACAGGTTACAGCAGCGGTCCACACAGGGCTCATCCCCATGACAGTTGTCTCTACAGCTTTCCCTGCACTCAGGACATGGGCCAGACATTCCACTGCAGCTCTGTCCCATGTCTTCTCGAGTTAAGCAGTCTCTGCTGATCACAGCAGCCCTCCGACCAAAGAGAATCCCAAATGTGACATAATAAGTCACATTTATGAGTGCGTCATTAGGGGACTGCGTGAAAATGCCAATTTGTCTGCTCATTTGAACTTTCCATGAGCTGAAGAAAGAGATGACAGGCTGTGTTTGTTAGCAATGAGCTTATAAGCCTCAGGGTGGCCCAGGCCGTCCCTCCTTCTGTGCTAAGGCAATTATTAGACAGTGTCCCATGATTAGCAGCTCAACAGAGAACAGTGTTGAGTCTGTCTCCCCTCAGGACGACTGTGGATTGGCTTGCAAAAGAGTCGCTTGGGAACTGTTTTGTGTGCTCACATAAATAAATTAACTAAATGTCCAGCTTTTAGCAAATGTAGCATAATAACCCACAAGAGACGTCACATTTGAACCAGTCTGTGGGCCGCTTTATTTTATCACAAGAATGCCTGAGATAATGACGACTTGGGGAACGATTATTCACCTTAAGCACAGAACAGTGTCAGCACAATGGAGTATGGGACAAAGGACACATTTTCTAGTCCCGACTGCACATTTTGTATGTCTATGTAAATTATGTTGACTCATTGTTGTTTTAGTTTGGGCTTAATGACTTTCTTTGGTGTGTGAAATAACAATGAAATCTGCCAAGGTTTTAAAATGACCAACTTCCTAAATACATTCATTTGGTATTTAAATGACTAAATCATTAAATGAATATGCATTCCTAACAGACAGGATTTTTTCTTTTCTTTTTTCTTTACTATATAAAAATTCAGCTGGCACATTTTAAACAGGGTGAATATTTTGCGCTGAAAAGCAAGTAAATACCACTTCTAAATGAGGATAAACAAATAATTTATTCAAGGATGAAGGATGCTTTACATTGCATTCAATTGATATATGTTTATCAGTTCATGCTTTCCTCACAGAATCAAACCATTGATGTTGATGTTGCTAGAATATCAGCGAGTCAATTATTTTCAGCCCCACGTTAGTAGATCCTGGTTCTATAAAATCAAAGACATAAATGTATTTTGAAACAATATGACTGGAACATCAAGATCTGATACCCTTGTGAAAAAAAGCAGTACGCTTTTAGCATACTTTTAAAAAGAGTACTTATTATGGAAATAATAAAAATAAATAACTGAATGTAATGTTTTCAGGCACTTGATTAATTAAATGAAAATGAATCATAGTTTAAATTGATATTAAATACAATTAGTGAAACTTAAGAGTTTTTTTTGGCCTACTTAATTACACCTTTAAAAGTAATTTTACAATTACTTCTGTTGTATTTGAAATATAATTCAATTGAACTGCTGAATACATTTATGTTCATTTCTGCTGAAACGTGTCATGGATTTAAATGTTTGTAATTACACATTCATAATAATCATAAATTAGTATATTTAAAATATATAAACTTCAAGTGTAATATAAGATAACACACCATAAAATCACAATCAAGCACTTTATATGTGGTATAGTATGTTAGTCAACATACAAATGTCTACTTTCTTAACAAGACGAGAATATTTAAACATGATTTAAAATATTGACTTTAAAGTAAAAGTTCTAATTTGACACACAAAGTGCACATTTTAAAACTGTTAATAACAACCTGGTCTCATAAAAATACGTACCTCTGTGCACTTTCTGTGCAACACCGTTTTACATACCTTACTGCACATTTCGCCACAGTTTCAAAGAGAAATGTCCACTGAGTGGCGCTAAAACACAGATTAAATACGTGAACCCTGGCACGTTTTTATTACGTAGATATAGGTACTTATTGCTGTGTTTTTACCACATTGCTACAGGTACGTATAGCGGCGGTTCAGAATTCAAATATCCAGGGTCTGTCTCTAAAAGTTAATGCTCTATCATGTTGGAAATATGCCCTACACCAAACCCAACCATAAACCTACCTGATAGTGTTAAATGAAAACTGATAAAAACTTATTTTTTGATGCAACCGTGCTATTTCAACTTCCTTATATACAGATTTGAACTGCTTCGTTGAACCGTGATTACACGGGATTCGAACGGAGCTCCTCGCCTCCTAAGTACGTCTCCGTACTCGTGAGCTACCGAACAAACTTATCATCTATGAAAAACCACAGATACGAGTCTGGATATGTACGATGCTAACATTCAAAAGCATCAGTTTTCAAATCTCCCAGCTTTTTAATATTCGTTTGAAGTCGTAACATGATATTCTTCAAGTACTTATGTGACTATTACGCTTTATTAATCAAAACTCTGTAAATGTGTGTGAAAAGGAGTAAAAGGTGTCCGAATTTTACTGCCTCTAGTGTTTGTTTCTTTTGGAAACTGCAGTAATATGTAGTTATTGGTACATATTTCGTGTCTCGTTAAAAAGTGCACCCAGGAACGTAAATGCCATGAAACGAGGAAGGGTTAATAAACATTGTCTTGAAAGTGTATTTTCTTTAAAAGTGGACTTTTATTTAAATACTATTTTTTTGCAAGTAGTTTTAAAAAAAATATAAGGTTATGATCTACAAAATCAGAGAATTTGGAAATGTCACAATGCTCTTTTAAAAGCCTTTCAATCTTTAAAATCATGTGGAAAATTAAATATTCATCATGAAAAGCAAAAGGTGACCGTTCACCTCAGTCTTAGACACACATACACAAATCGTCTTTCCACACAGTTCACAAATCAACACACAAGAACATGACAAGTGAATCACTATAAACCTAAGTGACCTTGACTTCCCCGGTAGCACAGTGCGAGCAGTAAAAGCTTGTAGTGTGCTATTGTGGGCCCTCAGGCTTCCATTAGTGAATGACATGACACTTCTGTGAGATACGAGGGCATACAGGAGATGATGGAGGTGAGCTGACAGGTCTCAGCATAGCAGCCTTGCATTTGACTCACCTGTACAAATGCCTGTGCCTCACATTCACATGGGAATAAATCCTGAGTCTGACTTTGTCTCATTACCTTATTCATGCTGTAACTGCACCCAGTGGTAACTCTCGTTCATCCAGCTCTCTCACAGCGTTACACTGTCTACACAGGCAGCAACACGCCAAGGGGCGGATCTCTGATTTCATGGCTGCATTAATCATTGTATGTTGAAAATACAAAATGTCAACCTACTTTTCCTTCCAAATGTAATAAAGCAGTGTGTTCATTGTTATTTCACCCGAGATCCTGTATTAGCTATTAGAAGACGTTTGGATGTACACGTGGAATGCAGGTTGAAGGCAGGGAAGTTATTCAAGAAATGTTCTCCCTTGGATTAATCCATTCTTCTGCTTTGGATAAAGGTGTCGGCTTAATAAAATATAATAATCTAAATGGTTCAGCGATCAGATCACCAATCAACCAAATAGACCACTGTATTGCCGTCCAATTGTGATTGGATCATCTTAGATGGATGTTAATACGAGAGGCTTTAATGTTGTTTTAGACCCCATTGATTTATATTAAAGATGAATTCCACTGTTTTGTATCATATTTTATATTATCTTATATTATATTATCTAATTCCGCAAAATAATTATTCAGTTTTTGCTTTGGCATGACATGGAGTTAATTTACATGACAACAGTGTTTTGGGGGCCTGAAAACACAAACTTTTAAAATTAGGTCTCAAAGTGCAAAGTACAGATGTCATCTTTATGTAAACAACACAAATGTGAATTTGTGTAAATGGTGCGGTCATTACATTTACATTTAGTTATTTAGCAGACATTTTTATCCAAAGCGACTTACAATTGGGGAGTACATAAAGCGATTAATCTTGAAGAGGCAAACAGACAGAGGAAGTGCCAATAACACCAAGTCTCAGGCATTGTTCAAATAAGTACAAGCTAGCAAGGGAAGGAGAGAAAGATGAAGAGAAAGCATGCGCAGCAGATCAATATTTTCAAATATGTAATTATGCTTATATTCTCTATCAAAGACTAAGTGATGCAGTGACTACCATTGGTAGGTTCAAGGTTCAAGGTTCTTTTATTCATCACATACTCAATTATACAGGATATAATCAGTAGTCAAATGTTAAACAACCAACCTCCTTCGAGCCAGCGACCTAAGGATAGCCAACATATCATCTACAATCCTCCACTCTACCAACTGAGCTATCGAAGAATTGGATAGCTGTGGTAGCACAGAAAGTGATGCCCTCATCTGTGTGACTGTAGCATAATATACAGTACCTACTGCTGTCTACACTGTTAATATGACCTAAACAATACAATAAAAACAGAAAATCACTCACTGCTCTGGATTGAATAACATTTATAGCTTCAATAAGAAGATATTTCTCACTTGAATGCTGCTGTCAAATGCTGTAGCGTGAAGATAAACGTGGATTGTGTGCAGCTCACTCAGGACGGGGTCACTGCAAATACGGCAGTGTCTGTCAAAACAGATGTGGGAGGGGCTTGTAAAATGTGACACATTTTACAGATTCTGTGAACGGCTTGTTCTGACACTGAGTGTTTAATGGGGATTAAAAAAGAAAAGGAGGGTGGTTGTGTACACACACCAACACATATTTATGTTCAAACAACATGTAAAAGTGAATTTTGCATGCTCTTTAAAATAAGTACTTATAAATACAAATATATTTAAGAATGCATTTAAGTGTAAACTGAATTTAATGGTTAAGTAGCTTAGTTTAAAGTTTAAATAGTTTTAAATTGAAATGAAAGGCAGCTAAATGAACTTAGGCGTTTTTTTACCCATTTAAGTAAATTTTTATATGTACTTTCATAATTAATTATATTGTCTTTGAAATATGGTTAAGATGTACTGCTGAATGTACTGAAAGTTAATTAAAATATACTTTAATGTCATTTCTATTTAACCTTGTATGTCTGGCATTTAATATATATTTGTTTTTGCACATTTGTAATGACAAAGTTGAAATGTAGCTATTAAACTAAATGTTTTAATGTATATATGGAATAAAGACAAATGACTATTAAAACCTATTAAAACATTGTAAAATGTAAAACATTAAACTTTAACATAAAACTTTTGATTTGGCATTATTACAAAATTGAGTTATTACGTAACAGTAATGAAAGTGTACTCTCTTTAAGTACACTTAAGTGATGTTTTATTTATTAAGAGCAAGGGCTTCTTTTTCACAAGGGGTGTTACCAGAACACAGCTGGATACTGCGTAGGACCTTTCAGCTATAATATATTACAATCACTGAAACTTCATTTATTTATAGACATAAATATTTATATGTAGTGATGATATCTGTTAAGTCAGAGAACAGGAACATCATGAACTGAACTTGATGTTAAGACTCAATTACATAACAAATACTTTTTTAAAGACAGATAGGGAAAATAAAGTAGCCTGCAGAGCATCACAAATAGAAGCCCGGCTTCCATCAACTGAATACATTCCATATATTCCATCAACTGAATACTTCTTTGATTATAATGGAACTGATTTTGTTTTGGTGCGTCACACCACTTGCGTCCGTTGTAGACATGATATTACACTCTCTGCAGTCTCCCAGAGACATACCTAGACAATCAGGTCACTGATGGCCATTGATCAAACAGAGTCCAAAGGTTTTATTGTCGTGGTAATGTTGTGAAACAATCTGAATAAATTAGGGAGCAGGCCTGAGTGTCTCGGCGCGCCTATGCTAATGTTACATTGTCTGGAGCAGGAATGTATTTAAGGATAATCAATCATGAGACACAGGTGTGATTAAAGTTATGTAATGCACTCTTTCACTCTGCCCTACTCCACCTCTGAGGAGTGAATGGATTTCTGTGCTGATAATTACACTTCTCCAGTCATTCCCCTTCTCAGACATAAAAAGAGAGGAGACACAGAGTGTGAAACGGGAAAGAGAGAGAGAGAGAGAGGGAGAAGAGGGGTAGCTAACAATTTATTTAAGCTCTCCATTGAGATGAGATTAAAGATGCTGTTCCGGCGCTCACAATTACCGCGGAGTGTCACAGTCCACAGCCACACCATCAGTTGACTTCAAATGTAGTGTCCAGATTTCTCAAAGTCTCACATAGAATTAATAACAAGTTTGACTTCTAAACTATCGAACATTTGCACACACTTAGGCTATGTTAAATTTACTTTACTCATGAACTTGTGATCAGAATTGAAATTAGCTTTGAAGACAAAAACTGATTATGACTATGTACTGTATTAATTAATTTGTGAAACAAATTTTTTAAAGGTCACTAAGGTTTAGTAAATCATCTGGTAGGAAGAAGCATTAATATGAAATATTATGGAGAACGGACTGGTCTTAAAGTGACTTTGCTAATTGGAGTTAAATAAAAAATAAATAAATAAATACCAGTTACCAGTCAAGTAGCTAATTACTGTCAAATAAGCATTTCATAAAGCGGAACTATTGATTATTAATATCTTCTAATGTTTCTGAAAATAGTCCATATGTTGTATGAATGCAAATTAAAATATATGTATTATTAACAAATTTGGTCACATAATTATAATGATTATAGATCGGATGTGTACCATTAATTCCATTCATGTGATTAATGGAAAATGAACAATAATTTCTCCTCATTTCCTCTTTCCACGTGCTACCTATCTATTTCTCTGTGCAACAAGTTAGTGTGGATGTTGTTGTGAGGACCAGATAGATCAGAACCAAATTTGTTTCCTGAAAGATGTTCTAGAATGAAAGTATGATCAAATCACTTTGCAACAGCAAATGACAAGCTTTCTTTTCTTGCAATGTCAAAAATAAAACCAGATATAGTGGCTAGAAATACACTGAAGACAGGTCATTTGACATCAGTGAGTCAACAGCTAAACAGCTAATAACTGGGGCATGTTCATATTTTTAGTTTTTAGTTTAGTTATTTTTAGTTGGCATCGAGACAGACCTCATGAAATTGGGTCTGTCTGGACATCTGGTCACCCTATTCAAATCACATACAGCTGCATTCATGTTTGTGTAAACAATAACATCACAGCTGACTGGAATCAAGCACATGAATTTAAACAGTATTATGCCGATAAAAAAAACAACAATAGATTTCAGGTGCTTTCTCTTGGCTAGTCTGTCATTCCACATTCCGGATGCATACACTGTGCTCAGGTTAGGGGCGCAGATGGGATTTTTTAACTGAGGGGGGCCAAGACCGGGGTAGGGTGTGTGTGTGTGTGTGTGTGTGTGTATATTTTGCACTGACAAGCATCCAATCTTGTAAAATGTGTGGTAAGTACTGCCGCTCCAGTACGTGCAATCGCGAATCTCAAAAGTGAAAGTGAAACTAAAAAGGATTGAGAATTCAATGCCAGGAATAATAGCGGCTCCCTGATGCCCGCAATATACAGTATAATGTACATTTATATACAGGGGAGGGGGGAGGGGGGGGGGGGTCACAATTTTGAAATCTCCGCATCCGCACCTACTTGCCCAACCATGGCAAGGACAATCGCAGAAACAAGCGAAGATGACACAAGCATATTCATGCAAAAGCCAAAATGAATAAGTTGTGTGAATCAAAGCAAAATCAACGCTACTCATCTCAAGAAGAAATAACGTATAAACGCAACCTCGGCATCCGATTCGAGCCCTTCCTGCTCCTTGAGTTCTCTCCACTGCTGGAAAGTTGCTGATTGGCTACAACTTAAGTGTGTTTTGGGACTCGGTCAGACACTGCGGTCAAAAACGTTTTTCAAAAATCGCTTAGTGCACAATTAAGAAGCAGTGGGCCGGGCAGCCACTAGGCCAAAGTATACTTTGGCATACTGTGCTCGCGGACAGCCGTGCACCCTACGAATCAATTGGATAAAAATTATTGGGTGGATTGATTTTATCTGGAAAAAATAAACCTTATTGCCTGAGAAAATTTATTTAATGCAACTCCAAAGTTCATGGTGATTTAGAGGTGTTGAGTTATGATACTTTAAACAATGTATTTAAAATAAATTGGTAATTTTTACCAATACTTGAAAAATAAAGACAGTATTCGGAAATCCTTTCCCAAATATTTATTTAAGCAATTGGGTGACCTCAAATTTTTGTTGAAGTGCAATTATTCAATTGAAAAAAATACAGGTTAAGCTTGCAAAATTTCATAAACTAGCTTTATGGCATGGACGCTGGCCTACAAACATAATTTCTCACCAAAGAGGTACTATATTTGGAACAACAAAGACATCTTATACAAAAATAAATCTTTAGATTTTGATTACTGGTTTGAAAACAATATTATAGTAGTTAGACAGCTCTTGAACAATGGAGTTTTATTAACATAAGGAATTTTTGAATAAATTTAAAATACAGTTTTGATCCTTCTCAAAAGTGCATCACAGGAGAAAGATTAGAATTTTGTAGAGTGCAAGAGTGAAATATTGATTGGTAGTACAAATATTATACAAAATAGACTCTCAAATAACTATATTAGGAATATACTTAATTATATATTTTTTGAGGGTCTAAATTTGAGGCCTGTGCAGGGTTCTAACCGATGTCGCCTTTTGTAGCGACAATGAGGGGGACGGATCGGGTCATTATGAATCTGGGGGGTGGGGGGTCATGCCCCCCCTGTCCCTAGTGCCATATGCGTGCCTGGCTCAGGTTATGAGTAAAAGTTTATCTGTTAAAAATTGTGTTAGATTTAATGCTGCTGCCAGCAGTAGGATGACAATGAGAAGTGAAATATTGCAGAGAGTCCTGTGTAACCAGCTGCTCTAGCCCTTTATTTGGATTGGCAACAAGCCGTCAAGATGCTCATATTTTATCTCACTGTTCTCACAGGTTGTGCTCCAGAACTCAATGTCTTTCCATCACATCTGTCAAAAGAGCAAAAAGTGGGAAGCAATTACTGGTTAAGGTCGGAAGGGTGTAGGTTTGCATTTAATGGCTTAAGGGTTCTATAAAAATTGGTGGTGTTCTGAGTACTTTCAACTTAACAGTGCACCATTATGAAGATAGATTTAGAAATAGTAGACGAAAATACGAGTAGATGCGTGAAAGAGTTAAGAAAAAAGCAAGAAACAATAAAAATATTTCATTTAGAGGAATGTTATATATCTATATCTTTACCATATTTGAATAAGGCCTTCAAAAACCTACAAAATAAAAGAGCAAGCTACTCAAAGCTGGAACAAAATAATTGGCTGTTGGTTAGAACATGTCTTCAAGCCTTTTGTAATTTAATTGTTCTGGTACAACCGTTTAATTAAAGCTCAACCAAAAAATGTTTGTGTGAAAGCCACACCCGAATTGTACAGTCTTATAACAACAGTACTGTATGATATCAACCTTAAACACTCAAAATCTGTGCAAAGCCATGCTCATATTTTAAGTACTCACTTTATGTACCCACACCACTTGATTCCCAGTGCAATTTGCAAATCACTCAAATAGATCAATGGGTAACATGGTATCATCAGTCGCACTATTTACTCCTTAGCTCCTACACTGGATGATTGCATGTAAAGGCTTTATTTACTGAATGAAGCACTACTTTAATACATTTATAGTGTTCTTGATACATCAAGGACTTGACACTGCATTACTAAATAAGCAAACTGCTGATCAGAGCAGTTATGACTGATTTTGAATAGTGGTTATATGAATCTCGTGGTTATATCCTCGGATCCAGTTTTCACCTGGGACTGTTAAATCATATGTAGCTGACATCACTACAATTACAGTATGCACAATACTGACAGAATATCATAAAGCAATGAAGCAAAGCAGATGTTCTGATATACAGGTGCATCTCAATAAATTAGAATGTCATGGAAAAGTTCATTTATTTCAGTAATTAAACTAAATTTGTGAAACTCGTGTATTATATAAATTCAATGCACACAGACTGACGTAGTTTAAGGGTGAATCCCATTTCTCTGTCTTACCCCTTCCCCTTCGTCTTACCCCTAGCCCTTGTCCCTCAAAACCAAGCGGTAAGCGCTAGGGGTGAAAACATATGGCAACATAAAGTCCTTTTAACATTTAAATATCTCTAATTAGAATTTTGACTAGGCAAATCGTATTTAAATATATCTTGAATTGAAATTACGACTAGTCAAAACTCATTTGAAGATATCTGCAAATATGTTTCAATGGAAGTCAATGGAAGATTATGACTAGTCGTAATTGCTCTGTAGATATCTGAAATGTTTATTATGACTAGTCGTAATTTAATTGTCGATATCTTAAATGCATTTTATGACTAGTCATAAACACATTGTAGATATCTTCAAAGCAATTACGACTAGTCATAATTGTAATATAGATATCTGGAATTACAATTGTGACTATCCGAAATTATATTTATGGATAGTCCAAAAAAAGTTTTCAATGTTAAAAGGGCTTGCCATAAAAACATACCCCTATGAAATGAGACGCCACTTGGTTACTGTTACGTCATCATACATCGTCACTAGCTGGCTGCTGCGTCACCAGAGGCGACAAGTGTTGATCACAAACTCTCCGTCTAAAAGTGTGTGTTTGTTGATTGTGTGGGTTTTAGTGATGTTTTTCTCTAGTCGGAGAAATGCGGGACTGTTGTGCAAATCAGCAATGTAACGTTACCGTGGAAAAATAGCGATTTTTAAAAACTTTTCAATTAAGAGTATAGTTGCAAATATATATGTAAGTTACAGGACTGTGTAGAGCACAAAACAAGACTGTCGTCATTTTAAATAAATTATTTAAGCCGAAAATACTTTCTGGATGATCTGGCCGCAGTGTGTTCTGGGTACCCCTTGGTTTCAAGTAAGCTCGCGAAATTTTTTGGTTTAAGGGCTATCTACCTCTTCCCTTTAGCCCTACCCCTCGGTCAAAATGAGAATTGGGACAGTCCTTACTCTCACGTGAACGCGCAAAACTAAAGGGAAGGGGTAAGTGGAAGGGGTAAGACAGAGAATTGGGATTCACCCTAAGTCTTTGGTTCTTTTAATTGTGATGATTTTGGCTCACATTTAACAAAAACCCACCAATTCACTATCTCAACTAATTATAATACTTCATAAGCCCAATAATTATTTTTTTTGTGAATTGTTGGCCTTCTGGAAAGTATGTTCATTTACTGTATGTGTACTCAATACTTGGTAGGGGCTCCTTTTGCTTTAATTACTGCCTAAATTTGGCGTGGCATGGAGGTGATCAGTTTGTGGCACTGCTGAGGTGGTATGGAAGCCCAGGTTTCTTTGACAGTGGCCTTCAGCTCATCTGCATTTTTTTGGTCTCTTGTTTCTCATTTTCCTCTTGACAATACCCCATCGATTCTCCATGGGGTCCAGGTCTGGTGAGTTTGCTGGCCAGTCAAGCACACCAACACCATGGTCATTTAACCAACTTTTTGTGCTTTTGGCAGTGTGGGCAGGTGCCAAATCCTGCTGGAAAATGAAATCAGCATCTTTAAAAAGCTGGTCAGCAGAAGGAAGCATGAAGTGCTACAACATTTCTTGGTAAACGGGTGCAGTGACGTTGGTTTTCAAAAAAACACAAAGGTCCAACACCAGCAGATGACATTGCACCCCAAATCATCACAGAATGTGGAAACTTAACTCTGGACTTCAAGCAACTTGGGCCATGAGCTTCTCCACCCTTCCTCCAGACTCTAGGACCTTGGTTTCCAAATGAAATACAAAACTTGCTCTCATCTGAAAAGAGGACTTTGGACCACTGGGCAACAGTCCAGTTCTTCTTCTCCTTAGTCCAGGTAAGACGCCTCTGACGTCAACTGTAGCCAAATTCCTTGACACGTCTGTGTGTGGTGACTCTTGATGCCTTGACCCCAGCCTCAGTACATTCCTTGTGAAGTTTATCCACATTCTTGAATCGGATGCTTGACAATCCTCATAAGACTGTGGTTCTCATAAGACTGTGGTTCTGTGGTTGGTTGTGCATCTTTTTCTTCTACACTTTTTCCTTCCACTCAACTTTCTGTTAACATGCTTGGATACAGCACTCTGTGAACAGCCAGCTTCTTTGGTAATGAATGTTTGTGGCTTACCCTCCTTGTGAAGGGTGTCAATGGTTGTCTTCTGGACAACTGTCAGATCAGCAGTCTTCCCTATGATTGTGTAGCCGAGTGAACCAAACTGAGAGACCACTTTGAAGACACAGGAAACCTTTGCAGGTGTTTTGAGTTGATTAGCTGATTGGCATGTCACCATATTCTAATTTGTTGAGATGGTGAATTGGTGTTTTTTTGTTAAATGTGAGCAAAAATCATCACAATTAAAAGAACCACAGAATTAAACTACTTCAGTCTGTGTGCATTGAATTGATTTAATACATGAGTTTCACAATTTAAGTTAAATTGCTGAAATAAATGAACTTTAACAACATTCTAATTTATAGAGATGCACCTGTATTCCCTTTTAAATGTCAACAAGACAAAAGAGTACACTGCGGAGTTTAGCAGACTCACATTATTATTGATTTAAAAAAAGAAAGAACAAAATGCAGTGGGCATTGTTCGCTACTTCATATTCTGCATGGGATCCTGCACATATCATGACATAAAGGTCATTCACTTTGTATCTTCTCACTGAGTGTTATTAGATTACAGAAACTGGAAAGATGGGAATAATATGAATATAGCCTCAAGTACAGAACTGCTCCAGAAAAAAATATATATATATAAATAAAAAACATATCTCCTGTATCTTTCACTTAGAGTTCTCGCAGTATATCTTAAAAACGCTAACCACAAATATATTTATACTGTATAAAAGTATTGCAATTATGTGTTTCTCAACCATTTTTGTCTTGCGTATCCCCACAGCATCGTCATTAAAATTCTAATAACCATATGATTTAACAATTTTCAGTGATGCAATTTTTAACTAAAAGCAATATACCATATACAAAACAAGATACAGTGGAAACTCACCAAGTGAAGTAGTTTAATTTTACAATTATTCCGTTTTCTTTTGATCTGATCTGATAGAGTATAGCTCAGGTATCCTCAAATCTGGCCCATTCCTGCAGAGTTTAGCTCTAACCCTAATCAAACACACCTGAGCATGCGATTCAGAGTCTTCAAGATCGTTAGAAAATCACAGGTAGGCGAGTTAGATCAGGGTTGGAGCTAAACTCTGCAGCAGATTAGACCTCCAGGGAAAGATTTGAAGAACCCTGGTATAGCCTATGGTGGCCAAAATTATTAGAACACGAGTATGTTTACCAGTTAAAAAAGGTTTAAAGTCAGTTATTTCTATATTTTGCTGTAATGTGTCAGTAGGAAATATCAGTTTACATTTCCAAACATTTATTTTGCCATCAACTGTAATAATCCAGTGAGATTTTTGTTTTGCACAAGGAGTCTGACAACAGCCAGTGCTCACGAAGAAACAGAACAAACTGAGACAGACAAAATCCAGAAGAACTGAGAAACGTCTCCAAGATGCTTCAAGAGACCTAGCTGCAAAGCTACCTGTCACACCAAATATTGATATTATTTAGTTAATAGACGTTAATTGATGAAGAAAATGTATGACATTATTTTTGACAGCATCCTCATTTTACGGCATTTTTACATGAGGGTCTAAAACTTTTAACAGTACTGTAGCTTTGCAGGTAGGTTTCTGGAAGCATCTTAGAGACATAACTGACTTAAAAGCATTTTTTTTAGCTGGTGAAAATGCTAGTGTTCTAATAATTTTGTCCACCACTATATATATATATATATATATACTGTACACACGCACACACACACACACACACACACACACACACACACACACACACACACACACACACACACACACAAACACACACACAATGGAGTGGAGTGGAGACTGGAGTGGTATGAATTGCTTGTGAATTATTTTATCCATTGGTGAGCATGTGATGTAATGCTAAAAATTTTTATTTTTCCAATTCTGTTCCAATGAAGAAACAAAGTCATGTTAATCTGGGATGGTTTGTTTTTTATTTATTTTTCTTCAAATTTTCATTTTGGGGTGAACTACTCCAAAGTCAATGGGAAACTCTTTGCAACCTACAGTATTGCATTTATATTTCTATAATACACTCACATTTATGAGTGAAACGATTTTTAATGTTGGGTGGGACTTGATTTTATCCATTTGAAAATCGGAGTGAATGTATAAAGTGAGTATTGTCAGAATGTTGCCAGGTGTTTTAGAGGAAGGGTTAAAAATGAAGAGGAATGTTACATTTCAAAGGACCGTTGTTTATATGGTCTAAAAACCTGCTCACATACAGTATACTTGCAAAGAAAGTGAATGACGTCTGATCATTTTGTTTCTGGGAATTGTTGCCTGCATGAACACCTATTTTCAGGGACAGACCCCCTGGAGTAACCTGAGGTTAAGTGCCTTGCTCAGTGGCACCATGGTGTTAGTCCAGAACCCTAATGCATTTTGACCTGCAGACCTTTTGTTTACAAGCCAAGATTTTAGGACACAAAGACATCCGTAGATAAACGAATACAAGACAGGTCATCATTTATCTTTGAGGCTTTATGCATTTGATCAATAGTCTAGATGACAATACGACATTTTCACCTTGTCAGAGAAGTGCATTCTGATCATTAACCTTTGTCAACATATTTAGCTCAACCCATTATTTATCATGAGCAGCTCTATATGTCTGATGCTGATGACCTTTATTAATCAACCGTTTGCACCTCCTGGTCTTCTTCACTTTGTGTGCAAATAAGGATCTCAAAAGAGGGCTAAAATTATGCCTCTCTCTCAGCTGCCTTGCTCTCCAAAAGCTCCGGTTACGTTGGCAATCAACAGAGCCCCTGACCTCATCCATCAATGGGGAGAATACACCGTTAGTGGGGGATTTACAGCACTTGCACAGGAAGTGCTGAATCACTCTTGATTTATGCTCTAAAACTGAGAGTTGCCAGGCGAGTGTTCTTTCTGCCATCAGAAATATGAAATTGATCGGTCTGGTAGATAGAGGATATCAACCATACTGTGAGTGTCTATCTGTCTATTTCTGGACAGACAGGTAGATAATTGAACAATTCTGCCTATTTGTACGATAATTACGTTTGCGTTATGAGCAATAACTGATAAATGGTGGATATTAAATAAACTGAATGTTTATTTAACATGCAATATGCAAATTATATGCAAATGTTTAAATCTCAATTGAATTCAATTACAATGTAAATTAAGTAAAATTTATATAAATTTTTTAGATTTGATGATTACATTTAAAAGTGTTATAAAATGATTAGAGTTTTAAAGGGGTCATAGCATGCAAAATTCACTTGACAAGTTGTTTGACCATAAATGTGTGTTGGAAGTGTGTGTACACATCCATCCTATAATGATAAAAATCCACCCAGTGTTTTTTTTATTGCTATTTTAAATTCCCTTTTCTCAAATCAGGCTGTTCTGAAATTCCTGTCAGAATGACGTAGTTCTGCACAGGCCACTCCCACGATAGTTGATTGACAAGACCGTTTTACCTTAGACCCGCCCTGAGTGAGCTGAGAGCTGTCCGCCATTTTGTCGACTCCGGTGCAGGGGAAGACAAGAATGCCTCCGATTAAGCGATTGAGGTGTTTTGTTGTTGGATGTAATGATGCAGCGGTTACCAATTCCAGTCCTCCTCACCCCCGCACTGCATATTTTGCATGTCTCTCTTAGTTAACACACCTGATTCAGATAAACAGCTCGTTCGAAGAGAGATACGTGCATGAACTGTGTTTCCGATTGATATGATCCCTACACAGTGTCCATCACTCCCCACTCCTTGAGCAGGTGAAATCAGTTGAAGATTACTTCATTTCGTAAGATTCATTCACGGATTTGCACTGCACAACGTCTTCACACACAGAATAAACTTACTAGATAAGTGTGTAATGACAGAACTTGACAGAACATCCGTTGATGTCCACTTTGGACGGCACTTACAAGTGAATAGAACAAATGCTGTACATAATGAGATACATACGAAATATGAAAGGGTGGGGGGGTGGTCTTGTCTGGGATTGGGAAATGCTGTAATAATGAATATAGCAGTCGTCATTTACTCCTGACATCTGAGCTGCTGAAGACGCAGAGGATTAACGTTACTTTGTTTTGAAGGGAATGCAGCGATCCCTAATCTGCCTAAATGCGAAACGTGTTCACGCGAATCATTCATGATCCAGCTTCATTTTATCCCACTGCAGAGGATCCATTGGTGAAGTAAAGTACAGAGATGTAAAGTACTTGAGTAAATGTTACTAATTACTGTACTTAAGTATCTTTTCAAGTACTTTGTAGTTGTACTGAGTATCAAATATATTAGCAACTTTTACTCTCCATTTCACTACATATCTGAATGAGTATCTGTACTCTTTACTCCACTATATTTGAAATGAGTGTTGCAGTTACAAATTACTTTTTGCATGGCACCTAGCTTTTCAGCAGCAGTTTATTTGTTCTACAAAAGATCTGATATTGCCAACTACAGGGCAACTGACAGCACTATATCTTGTGCATTTTGCCCTTACCCGAACTGGTCAACAAGGCTACTTTACAGGAATGTGAGTTTCTTAGCTAGTAGTTGTGAATCACAGGTGTTTTATAAATGAGATGAGGCCGAAACCAGCACATCCAGTACACAAAGACTTTGACTTTTACAGTTTACATAACATTATTTTATGTATCTGTACTTATACTCAAGTATGGTGTTCAGGTACTCTTTACACCTCTGGTAAAGTAATAGTACATTTCTTGAAATCTGTTAATATAAAGAGACAAATTCTTAGATGGCCTGAAGGTAAGTACATTTTCAGCAAATTTCAATTTTTTGGGGTTTACTATTTCTTTTCAGTCAAGGTTTGTCAGTAAAGTTTTGCAGGGGCACATCATTTATATTGATCTAAGCTGGTTTATTCAGCAGGCAGATACAAAAATAACTTTAGCATGAAATATTGAGATTCTCGATACAGTCCTAGGATAAGAAGTATAGGGGGACTATCAGGAGAGAAGCGTATATATATCCTAAAACCAAGAATGGGCTTGTAAAAATATTGAAACAGAAAACTAACAAGCTGGCAAAGAACTCCAGGCTAGCCTTTAAACACCTCCAGGGTGCTACAATTTCATATTTGTGCAAGTAATCATCTTTACATTGGAACTCAGTGGGATATTTCAGGCAAACAGCCACATGGATTATATTGTTGAGGTCTAGTTTTTGACATAACACTGAGTCATAACGCTGAAGTGATACTGTAAAATGACATGTGTGTAACTGTATAGTGCGTAGGAACAATCACACTCAACCTGCTGAGTTAATGACTGTGCCTTTTTCCACAAGATGTGTTAGTGCTTCAGTACCGCTCGTATCTCGGCCTATTCTGCTCATTAAACACTAGTTCATTTCAACTATGACATAATCAACTCTAAGAGGCACAAACACGCACTTGAGAAACCTCTTGGGGCAGATGAAAAGAAAGTGATCGCCATAAGATCATTTCACTGGAAAAATATTGCAAACAAAAGACTGCTGTTTACAAGAGAGTCAATCATCAAGAAACAAATTCAGACAAGGTTTGGTCTTTCAGGTTGCAGCTCTATAGACTTCTAACGAGCTCTCTTTATATTTCTTCCTTGGCATATTTATATGAAAATAAATCTATAGATTAAAGTCGCCGTACTACAAAGCCTCCATACTATGTTTTTAAGGTTACACATTCAATCTTTGGGCCAGTTATACGTAATAATTCTTGTAACCTTTCATAATCTTTTGTCTTTTATTTTGAAGTTTTGTCACGTCAAGCTTTGAGTTCATTTCATTGTTGCTCTCTGGTTCCTCATTTGATTGTTTCTAGATGTCTAGTCACTCGTTCTTGCATATTTATGCTGTCTTCATGTGCTATCAGAATTATCGTAAATACAAGTTTCCTATTTGGAAATTGGACAGGAATGGCAGTGCTCTGTCTAGATTGTGTCTAAAACCAAAAAAGTGTTGTTGATATTTTTTTTGTATACGTCTAGGTTGGGGGGTCCAAAACTTTTTAATGCTATGACCCACCAAGAGGTTTAATCACTAAGCAAGAGCAAATGAATGAAGTGTAGTAAGGATGCATTGACATGGACCTAACAGTTCAGGCATATGTTCAATCCGGTCAGTTCATTCAAGGATTCTTCAGACTACTTCAAATCCCCTACGTTTGTGAGTTTTTCTTTCTTTTTTTAATGATATTTGCATGAGATTTGAGTCATGAGTTAATGAATCAACAGTTTAACTTGTGCTATATGTTTGTTTTAAATAGTTAATTTACTCTTTCTATGTCAGGGCTGTATTCTCTGTGTCTTGTGTTTCCCCTCCTCTCGTGCCCATATTTGGTCAGTTCCTGTTCCTGTCGTCATTTGTAATTATCAGTTCCCAGCCCTGTGTCTTTAGTTGATTAGTCCCCAGCCCTGTGTTATTAATTATCTTGTTTGCTCCTTCATTTCCTTCCCTTTATAAGTCCTCAGTGTTCCCAGTGTCTTTGTCGAGTATTAACGTCATTCCTTTGTGTTCATGTCTCCCGCGATCTCCGTGTTGTAAATAAAGTGTTTGAACGAAGTTCCACGTCTCCTCGTTCCTGGATCCCCCCGTACAACGTGACAGAATACTCGACCTAACCAACTCATCCTCTTCCTCCGAGGCGATGGAGTTCGCCGCCAGCGTCCTTGCCCTTAGCCGGCGAGACCGCCCCTTCGTGGAGTTCGCCTGGGAATTCTGCGGGCTCGCGGCGGGGACGGAGATGCACGACGCGGCCATCCTCCACCTGTTTCGGCTCGGGGCCTCTTACCATCGCCCCATGGATCTCCCAGACACCACGGGATTGTGTTGGAGAGAGGGTATTTTCCGGTGTCTGGGAAGTTTCCGGTCCCGAGTCGGAACCAGCTCTCCTTCGTCTCCGCTGGTCCCGCCCAGCTCTCCTTCGTCTCCGCTGGTCCCGCCCAGCTCTCCTTCGTCTCCGCTGGTCCCGCCCAGCTCTCCTTCGTCTCCGCTGGTCCCGCCCGGCTCTCCTTTGTCTCCGCTGGTCCCGCCAAGCTCACCTTCCAGTTCAGCGTTTCCCGAGCGCCGCCGAGATCCAGTGCCTGCTCCCCGACAGCGCCCTCCAGTGCCTGCTCCGAGACTGCGCCCTCCAGTGCCTGCTCCGAGACTGCGCCCTCCAGTGCCTGCACCTCGCCAGTGCCCTCCAGTGCCTGCTCCGAGACTGCGCCCTCCAGTGCCTGCACCTCGCCAGTGCCCTCCAGTGCCTGCACCTCGCCAGTGCCCTCCAGTGCCTGCACCTCGCCAGTGCCCTCCAGTGCCTGCTCCTCGCCAGCGCCCTCCAGTGCCGGCTCCTCGTAAGTGCTCACCGATGCCTCCGCTGGTTCCGTCCAGCTCATCGATGCCTCCGATGTTTCCGTCCAGCTCTTCAGAGCGCCCCCGAGAGTCAGCAGCACCCGAGCGCCACCGAGAGTCAGCGGCACCTGAGCGCCACCGAGAGTCGGCAGCACCCGAGCACCAACGAGAGTCAGCGGCACCCGAGCGCCAACGAGAGTCAGCGGCACCCGAGCGCCCACGTGAGCCGACAGGTTCCGCTCCGGTCCGGGAGCCCACGCACTCCGCTCCGGCCCGGGAGCCCACGCACTCCGCTCCGGCCCGGGAGCCCACGCACTCCACTCCGGCCCGAGAGCCCACGCACTCCGCTCCGGCCCGAGAGCCCACGCACTCCGCTCCGACCCGGGAGCCCACGGATTCCGCTCCGGTCCGGGAGCCCACGCATTCCGCTCCGTTCCGGGAGCCCACGGATTCCGCTCCGCTCCGGGGCCCCACGGATTCCGCTCCGTTCCGGGAACCCCTGCTGGTCCCGTCCAGCTCTCCAGAGCCCCTGCTGGTCCCGTCCAGCTCTCCAGAGCCCCTGCTGGTTCCGTCCAGCTCTCCAGAGCCCCTGCTGGCTCCGTCCAGCTCTCCAGAACCCCTGCTGGTTCCGTCCAGCTCTCCAGAGCCCCTGCTGGCCCCGTCCAGCTCTCCAGAGCCCCGGCCGGCTCCGTCCAGCTCTCCAGAGCTCCTGCCGGTTCCGTCCAGCTCTCCAGAGCCCCTGCCGGCCCCGTCCGGCTCTCCAGAGCCCCTGTTCGTTCCGTCCGGCTCCCCAGAGCCCCTGCTGGCCCCGTCCAGCTCCCCAGAGCCCCTGCTGGTTCCGTCCGGCTCTCCAGAGCCCCTGCCGGCTCCGTCTGGCTCTCCAGAGCCCCTGCCGGCTCCGTCCGGCTCTCCAGAGTACCTGCTGGGGAATTTCCCCAAGAAAATTTTGGGGGGGGACTACCCGCCATGGCCTCCCGAGTCCCCGGATCCACCATGGCCTCCTGAGTCCCCTGACCCGCCAAGGCTTCCTGAGTCCCCGGATCCACCATGGCCGCCCGAGCACCCTGCTCCGCCGTGGCCGCCCGAGCACCCTGATCCGCCATGGCCTCCTGAGTCCCCGGATCCACCATGGCCGCCCGAGCACCCTGATCCGCCATGGCCTCCTGAGTCCCCGGATCCACCATGGCCGCCCGAGCACCCTGCTCCGCCATGGCCTCCTCAGTTCCCTGACCCGCCATGGCCTCCTGAGTCTCCTGACCCGCCATGGCTGCCTGAGCTCCCCGCTCCGCCATGGGTCCCGGAACGGGCACCGCCCTGGAGGCCACCTGTCCGGTCTCCAAGTCCTTGAGGCCTCCAGAGCGCCCACCCCCCCTCCCCTTTCGATGTCATACGGCGCGGGACGCGCCTATTGGAAGGGGGGGGGGGGGTAATGTCAGGGCTGTGTTCTCTGTCTCTTGTGTTTCCCCTCCTCTCGTGCCCATATTTGGTCAGTTCCTGTTCCTGTCGTCATTTGTAATTATCAGTTCCCAGCCCTGTGTCTTTAGTTGATTAGTCCCCAGCCCTGTGTTATTAATTATCTTGTTTGCTCCTTCATTTCCTTCCCTTTATAAGTCCTCAGTGTTCCCAGTGTCTTTGTCGAGTATTAACGTCATTCCTTTGTGTTCATGTCTCCCGCGATCTCCGTGTTGTAAATAAAGTGTTTGAACGAAGTTCCACGTCTCCTCGTTCCTGGATCCCCCCGTACAACGTGACATTCTAACTGCTTCGTCAGACACCATTTTTGTTCTTTCAACCGACTGGTGATATGATTATAAGCCATCACAGGCATAAATATATATATCCAAAATATATCCAACAATGTGCTTAATTTTATTAAGTGTGCACTTCTAGTGTACTTCAAAACTGAAAAGTTAAACATTTAAAGAACATTTTAAACCATAATGTTTTTCTATGTTTAAAACAAGTACACTTACTGTATTTTGATGTGTTAACTAACAAGCACATGTAAAGTACTTGATTCTTGTCATTTTAACTAGTGTGTTATTCAATATTACATTTAAACTTAATATATTTTAAATGTACTAAATTGCAACTTCATCGTTACAAATGTGTAATAATAATACACCCATATAAAGGTTCATTAAATGATATTAAATTGGGTTTTTAGTTATCTATAAATGTTTGTCAGTATGTTCAGCAGTACACTTTAAACAAATTTCAAAGACAATAGAAGTTATTATGAAATTACATATAAAAATGTATGTAAGTGTATCAAAGTGTATCAAAAAAGCACCCTATAAATTGCATTTCATATCAATTTAAACTGTCATACATTTTAAATATTTGCAATTAAATGTATGAAAGCATAAGTACACATTACTTATCTTTATATAATCTCACTCTCTCTTTGCTCCTGTTTGCATTACTCTTTTCAAATTCACACCACATGTTATGATCACGATGGGAACAAAATGATTTCAAGGGAGGCAAGAGAGACGCTGCCTCCCTCTGAACCCTTTTCCGCTGGTGTCCATGTTGAACGCTGTTGAATTATTTGTGACAGGGTGCAGGATGACAGCCCCCCCCCCCCCTGAAGACAACACTGACTACATCTTCTTATGTTCTTCATAATGTGTTTGTTTTATTTTTGTACTAATTATTTTCTCATCCAAACTTTTTTGAAAAGGCACTGCCTCTGCTGCCTCCCCTGAGAAAACACTGTTATTGATACTGCATCATTACTTGCTTCAATAATATTCAGACGGCTTAATGATATGGAGGATGTGACACAAGCGTCATTAGCAAGACCACACCAACGCAATCACACAACAGCACACTGTTTGTCTCATTTCACACCATCGTCCGACCAACTCAGTGGGAAGATTAAACGTCTCTTTTGACAACAGACATGATGTGTTCACATTTAAAAAATGCAATTAAATAGACGTTATTATGTCAGCCCTCCCATAACTCTGTTTTCCTCGAAAGGATTCAAAGAAATCTTCAAAACCCAAATAAGAAGCTCACCTTCAGGCTGATCTTCTGAGGCTCAGTTCTCTTTGCTGTTTTAGTCAGAAACTTGAAAATTGAGTCTCTAAAGTCAAAATTCTTACACCAGCAAAACACCACCAGACACATCGAGAGATAAATGGCCCATGTTAAATGATCTAGTAAATGTGGCTAATATGTCTTAGCACTTCTTCAGCGGCGTTATCCTGTCCTGCTTCTTTGGCCGCCGAATACTTGTACTTGAGCTCTGCACACATTATACTGTTTTAGCCCTTTTATGGAATGTGATAGTCAGTGCACGATTATGAAATTAACTCATCCGTGTGATACTGTATGCAACATAAATATATTGCTAGTTATCAATTTCTTTATGCTATGATCATGCTTTCAAATTATGTGGCGTTCATTCTGATGAATGAGCAATCCACGAGATCCTTCTGTCGCCCAGATATGACAAACTCCAAACAACCAGACTTATTTGTTCTGCTTCCAGGTGACACATTAGTGCGAGATCTTGCCAATAAGGGTGTCAGGATGTTGTGATGCAGTACGTGGTGGTTTTTCACATTGGTTTTTAGTAATAGTTCTTCTCTTTTGATAAAAATGTCTTCCAAATATGTAGTCAATACAATATTTAGTCATGTCATTATTTATTAATTATTTAGTCAGTTTTAATTTAATTTAGTTATTGCTGCTAACATTACTTGATGAGGAATTAAAGCAAATATTAAAACACTGTATATGTAATTTGAAACATATATCCGCATTTAGCATGTATTAAGCATAAATAATTAAATCTAGAATTGGGGTACTTGGACTGCAATTATGAATTAAATTTGCATGTCTAGCATGAAAGATTACATAAACAAACAAATAAAAGATAAAAGAGACATTATATCTCCACTCAAACTCACTTGGTTAAGGACTTGGACTTGGACACAATAAAGTTGTACAAAAATGATTACAAGTAAAACTTAAATAATTTTTTTTAAACTAAATATAAATATAAAAAAAATAAAAAATAAATTACAAAAACACATCACCAAACAACTAACATTTTAAATGAAATGAAAACAACTAAAGTTAAAATAAACACTGAAAATGCACAAATAAAAGCTGCAATAATTCAAAATATTTATAAGTACTATAAAAATAACATTGATTATTACAATGAGTATGTTATTGTAATACAATATTGTGAATATAGTTATTCATCATCAAAGCTTTAGTCCACTTTAAGGGTAAGAGTGTATTCACAATGTGACTTACACAATCAGACTCCCATGTACGGTGGTGGAAGTACTCTAATACATTTCATATTTAATGAATATCATATGTGTATAGGATGGGTGAGTTAATTAACCCATAGTAGCTTTTTTAAAGTTAACCAGTGTTTATTCACCGTTCAGCTTCAGCTCCTCTCAAGCATGTCAATCCCTGGTATTACTGATTAGGGATGGATTATTTGAAACAATCATATTCTTTAAAAAAAAAAAAGCATTGTTCGTAGCTTGTGCCAATACAAATCTTAATTTTTGTGTGTTTTTATTATTACTGATGTAATCAAAAACCCATACATTTTTATGACAAAAATAGCACCAGACAGAATCGATCGCCCAGTCAGTTCTGTCAATCCAAACATATCCTGAGACGTATATCGTAAAAAAATCTGGACTTCACCGTCACTCAGACGGTCTTTTACCTGTGATCTTTAACACACACACACACACACACACACACACACACACACACACACACACACACACACACACACACACACATACACACACACACGCGCGCTTATTTGGCTCATCAGGATGCCAGCAAGAGACCAAATACGGTTGCACTTCGACTACATGTTTTAAGTGATTTTATTAGCCATGCTGCTAATTATGTGTTCTTCTAATCAGGGACATGAAAGCACAGAGCCTCTTCACTTCTTTAGGCCAAGAACACATTGTACTTCTGATTGCTATAGTCCCCGAGTACAGAGTTCATTAACTCTTTTGAACAGGACCTGCAAAAGCGAGCTTGCTCCTTCTTTACAATGCATTGCATCAAAGCAGTAACTTGCGGTCCGCGGCGTCTTCTGGATATGCATGTGATGCCGAATAAATCTCTCATTAGGAGCCTTTTGAAGTATCTAAAACATCAAGAGAAAAACAGAACAAAAGAGAAAGTGTATGAAGTTTATCCACAATTGCTCAGAGTCAAATGTATGTTGTTTGTAAGCCAGTCGCCACTGTTTTGTAGAGGCTATAAATATTTCGATTTACCTGCTCGTGTTTTCTCAGATGATGGCTTCCCTCAGGTCTCTGATGCCGGCTGTAGACAGCATAATACAACAGCTCCAGCCTGGAGCTTTTAATTAACACAGAGATTGCCAGAACCGGCTTCACCATGGGAACTAACATTACATTAAATTGAACCAGGTATTGATTGTTTGTACTTGTGCTGCTGTTTCAGTTTTGAAAATGTAAGTAGCTAGCATGCAGCAAGATAGAGTTTAGTGATTTTTGGTAAAATGTGAGAACCTTTCCTCAGAACTAATGCTACGAAACAGAACTTCACTTGCTAAAACTGAATCAAATTAGACCAGCTAAATTAATAAAATAGCTCTGTTTCAAAACTGTGGCTGTATTACAGACACAAAGGCTGTTTCGAAACAGTAGGTAGAAAAATAATGGTGCATCGTACCTCATTTTTGGCATTTTAAAAGCTGCTGTGTGTAACTTTAATTTGCAGGGACAACTGTAAGCACTACGCCATTCTTTCTCTGTTTGTTGGAGAAGCCCAAAAGAGCGGTATTGTATGGTGCATATTTGGAGTAGGATACCTGTTTTTCTGAACTATGCATATCGAAGCAGCTTTACAGAATAATACTGCAGTAATAATATCTTAAATTCTATAAGGTTCTCATTCAGAAGTTCCATTTAAAGCTCAATTAAAACATTATGGTCTGATATATTTTCTTGTGAACCCCAAGTGAGCAAGCTGTGAAAAGGGATGAGAAACTCCATAAGGTGAACATAGTGTTGATGTTAGTTAGCCAAGATTAGTACCAATCATATTTGAGTTTTAGTTTGTCATATTCATGAAACATTTACTTCAATGTATGGTAAAGGTTTTTTCTTTCAGTAACCAATATATAAAGTCAAGATACATTTTTGTTGTTGCTACATTGACACGAGAGATGCAGAAGAATTCACTGGGAAGCTTACACTGGCAACGTACCCGACAGAAAGTCAAATCAAATCAAATCACTTTTATTGTCACATCACCACAGCACAAATAGATAAAGCCATCTAATTTCAGCCTCAAGAAAAGTGTTTTAAAGATTGTTTTGTAGAACATCACATATATATAAGATATGAGAATAGGAGTACATATTAATTAAGGAAAATATAATTATGTCTTCAGAATGACATAATGTTTTTCAAACGTAAAACATCCCACAGTCACTTGGGGAAAAAGAGCTTCAGGTGGCATCGCTTCCACTCATTGCCACAAATGTACACAGTAATAAAATGAGTTTGTGATGTTATGTTGTTTTTATTGCACATTTACTGTTTTGCTCGAACAGTCAGTTGAGCAACAGGATCGCAGCACATCTCAATTCTCACAAAGATGTGTTCGGTGGCCTTGTGTCGTCATTCTTTAAGGTAGCAAGGTCTCCACAGGAATGCAAGTCCATTCTTGGAATTGACGAGCACCTAATGTTTTTCAAATTGGATGAATTTCAGCATGGTTCATTAATAAATATTCACATTCATCTTCAGTTATTTTAGTCCGTCCGTCTCAGATATTTCTGTAAATGTATGAAGACAATTGCTTTGTCAGAGGGGGGCTTTTACCCTACCTGTCCTCCATCTAATGCCCCCATCTAATAACATGAAAACTCCGGACACTATTCATAATTTATATTTCAAGTCATTTTCCCTGAAACCTAGGATAATATTTTAGGCACATTTGTTTCACAATCCTTAAAGGGGGCTTTTTTCCACCACTATACCCTAAAGAGTTTGTAAAACCATTATGAAATAAATTGTTGCATTTAAATCAATACATTTAAATGAGGCATCGAGACGATTGAGGAACGTTTTCAGGGGAATTTATTTTTGTAATTCCCATTGGGGACACTGATATTTTATTATTGCAGTGATGTTTATATACCATTATAGTGTTTGTTGATATTTTTAATTAGCTTTAAATTGATTGTTAATACTTGTAGTTTGAGTAACAATCACAATGAGTGGTGCTGCTACAGGCGCAGACACAAACTGACACAATGCAGTTTTAAGGCAGAATTGCATGTATCTAACAGATTATGAAATCCCAAAATTCATTATGATGAAAAATGTATGCAAAATGTGAAAGTAAATTATGTTTTAAATATATTTTATTCAGTGCTCAAAATGAACTTTACAGATATTGTTTCATGACAGTAGTTTTGTAATTATAAGATGCATTTTGACTGTTGAGCTTAGAGAAAAATATTCACGTCAGATTATTTCGTCGTCTAATACTGTTTTTCCCATTCCCCTCAGAATTGTGATGGAATCCTGATGGTCGTATTAGAGTTGAGAAAATCACGATTTCTCACAGAGGCCATGTTTGTGACAGAGCACTCAGGTTCGTTTAATACCTGTTATCTGACCATGTCAAAGCAAATCCAAAGCTGCTCTTTGAGCTACAATCTCTCTAGCCAGAGCAAAGCTAATTATACAGGGTTTAAAATAGCCATGACAGTTTGCTACATAATTTCAGGTCCTGCTGTGGTGCTTTCTTGAAAGGACTGCTAATGAGTTTTGAAATAATAAAATAAACACACATACAGTGGACTCAAAAGGTGTTTGTCACATTTTAAAAGGCATCGATTTTTAAATATAACTCAATATCAAACCAAGGGGCATCTGCAAAGAAATTAAGCTAGACCTTTTCCTTAGAACTAACTTTCTAAGTAGGTGTTTAAAATCGTTTGACATCAGCTTGCATGTTACAAAGCTTGAGAGCAATATACAAAACAGGTACATATTGACATTTCGGAAGAAAGCACACTGGCTTCCCCCCTGCAATTAAATAAATCACTGATTCTGAGTAGACTCTGAATGGAAAGCCTGAGTTTCCCTCAACAGGGTGCACATGTTTTGCTAAGCTACATGAGGCTCTAGTCTCTAATTTTCTGCTGTTTATCTTGACAAGGGATACATAAAAACATACAAGAGTTATAAAGGAGGCAGTGTTCTTTCTCCTTCTCATCTCCCACTGGATACCTACTTTCAGCATCAACAACCAAGAAGAGAGGAACATCAAACGGTAACACTGCCGACAGCTGAGGCTCAGAGAGCCAGAGAGAGAGAGAGAGAGAGAGAGAGAGAGAGGATGACATAGCAGAGAACGGAAAACAGAGATCATGAAAAACAAACAACAACAACAGAAAAAAGTATATTGGGTACCACTTTCCCTGGACGGAAAATATCTGAAGGTAATGCAATGACTCCCTTGAGGGCGTATCTGCAGTATCCTTCAGTGAACCTCCTCGCCGACACTTTGTGCTTGGCAATACACCTGCAACTGATGCCGGTGAAATGAGGGAGAGATGATGGGGGAGGCTGGCAAAGAGAGTAGTGAAAGTAATAAAATGTAAAGAAGGGATATATCCAACATCATTACAGGGCTGTGTCTTCCTTTAGAGGCTAGAGCAGCATGATTGAACCTGCTGTCGACTTCAGTTCCTACAGCAAGTCTACAGCAAAAACTAACATTTGGCATTCATAACGTTTTAAATATGCTACTGCACAGTTCCTTTATTTTTTCAAGGTGCATGTTTCTCTGACTGATACGGCAAAAGTTTTTTTTTTACTATGTACCAACACTTCCTGGAATCCAGCATCAAACAAAATCCAAAGTTACTGTTTCCTTTGTAGAAATATATTGTTCATTCAAGAAACTCTAGATGGCACAGGCTGATAGGTCCTTTACATGCAATCTGCTAGCAATCTTTACAATCTGATTGTCCTCTGCTGATTGTCCTTTGCAGACAATAGACAACGCACTCCTCTGAAACCTTGCACCTCCCCCAGCAGGGTCGTCGCTAGGAATTCTGGGCCCTGTGCACTGAATTTGCTATGGGTACCCCTCAATGGGGGGTGATGGGTCACATAGGGCCTTCAATTGGAGTAAATAAATGAATACATTTATTAAAAGAAATAAGTATCCAGAGTTTAACTGATAAGTATTACTAGGGTTATTATTAAGGTCACAAGAAGTAAAATCATGGTCCTCATCACCATGGTTACATGTTTTTTTAAATAAATAATAATAATATTTTTTAAATAATAAATAATAATAATAAACTATACAATTTGTAGTTAAAAAACTAAACATGAAGAAACTACACAAACTAGCTTCTATGAAATTAATTAAAATAGCTTATTCTCCGATATGTAATATCAGAAATATTTCAAATAAATACTTTTCTGCAAACATATAGGCTATTTGTACAGTGTTAATAACTTCAAGTTAAATTACTATGGTGCTTAATTGACAAGTCTATTAGCAGTTTCCAGTATACCCCATTGTCGTGGCTGTTTGCAGTTAGCATCACTACAGAACGTTTAATGTTTTCATATCACACGACTGTGTAACAATAATTATGTTACATCTGATTGGATCAAGCGACTTGCGCTGTTAATCTCTTATAAATCGTGGCTGAAGTGCAGCGCTGTGCGCGAGACTGATCCCGCTCTGCTTTGACGCGCGGCTGGTGGATGTATCTTTGCGCTTTTGGAGCTTCATGCGGTTTCAATTGCGCTGGAATTTAAAAACAGCGCCTAACATCAGGGAGGGCTCCATCGTTTCGGTGATCGGCCCACTACTCGAATGGAATGTCCCGGTGTTCCCGATGGCCAGTAGGCGATCGCGGGCCCCCCAGACCTCTGGACCCTATGCACTCTGTGACCCTTTCCCCCCCACTAGCGACGCCCCTGTCCCCCAGCTCCACCCATCTATTCATGCAGCAGGAGCATATCTTACATGCTCACAACAATGTGTGTGTGTATCTACTGGTTGACATGGTAGAAATACAATTAATAATTTATTTATTATGTGAAATTGTTTGATTATAGGGCAAGGGAGAAATATTTAGCTGGTCATGTGATCTCAAAATAGCAGCCATTATGAGGGGATGACCCTCTTTATGAAGAAAACTGTTTTCGTCAAACTTTTGTCAATTAATTAAACAAATAAATAAACTTCACCATATTGAAAAGAAAACTATTTATCCAAAGTCAGTATGACATTTTTATTTTTCTGTAATCTTATTTATTCCCATGCGAAACAGGTCACTCCAAAAAAAGATTTGCCGGGACTTGATATTATCCACTGTGAACTGATTGAATGGTGAAATGTGGTTGTTACATACCAGAATTGAGTCAGGCTTTTGGGGTTGAAAAAGTAAGGGGTTTGTGACGTCAACCAAAAAGCAAAGTCATTTCAGTGGCTTGGCAAGCTATTACATTTGAGAAAAGACTATAAAGACAGCCTTGTTATGTTTTCTTTGGAATGTCGTGCACCAATGAATCATGCACAATAAAACGAGGAATGCATATTAGGAAAGGAAATAGGGTCAATTTTGATTTCATGCTGAGTTTAAAAGTATTCTGGTACAGTTATGATGAAATAGCCAAACTATGCCAGCCAGTGTCATATTTATAGGCCCTAGATTTCAGAAAGTGTATTTGAAACGAAAGGTCTCCTTGCAACCGTAACACAGAGAGACAGTTTTATCACCATACATTCAAACCCTCTTTGCTTTCTCGTATCTCTCTGTGAATAAGTTGCTTTTCCAGACGTTAGGTTGCATGCGGGGAGACAATGTGTTCCAGCACCTCAGAATGGGATAATATGAAATTGTTGTTGTGGTTCATTTAAATCTCTGTGCGTTGAATGTTAATTTATTCAAGGTCTTGACATGTGCCCTTTTTAGTTTTCCACATCTGTCTGAGTGCCCTCTGAGGGCAGATGCACAAGAACCCTTCTTGCTGTCTCACTGATAATTTGCCTCTACTCTTTAGACATCAAACTATCAGATGCCCTTTCCAGGACCCTTTCCAGCTCTGAAAGCCAAACGAACACAACAAGCTTGATGCTCGCCACCCTTTTATGCACCAAAACCTCAGATCGCAGTCATGCTGTCGTCGATGCTCTTCCAGTGTACACTTGACTAGTAAATGCTAGGACCACTGTTGATTGAAAATATGATCAAAAATCAACTCAAACATTGATATTTACACAAGTTTGTGTGGAAATGAATTTCGTTATCTTAATGTACACAGAAAAAAATAGTAGAAAATAATCACAAAAAACAAAGTAACAGTGAATTAAATGTGGAATTTGGAAGTAGGAACACTGCAATAGTATTTTTTTCTAAATGTTCTTTAATAATCTTTGCTTTAGAAGAATGTAGAAGAATGAGAAAGAAAATGCACACTTTGTGGTCATAATGGTACTTCAAAGCATTCACAATGTTAGACTTATAATAATTGTTTTTCTTAGGTGAACTACTTGAAAACTTCAGGTGAAATTACAGACTTCTCAATGTTGTGGCACATCGCGGTTTCTTTTAAGAAAATCAAACAATAAAAACAGTTTTTTGGCTCTTTGTCGTGACCGATCATTGTACCACCTCAGTTTAAGTGGTATGTGAACCAATAATCTCTTCCTCTTTACTAGTTTTAGCACTAAAGAAACATGAATAAACATCAGCAGGTATCTTGTTTCTGCGTAAAGATGTCAATACACACTATTTTTCAAGTTAAAGTACACCAAAGTAATGTACTCTCCTGTCTGGTTCGTTTGTCGAATGAAAATGCCAGATTCTGAGTCAAGATTGGTCAGATCACCTGTCAATCAAACTCCATGTGAAGGGTCAATTGGGTATCTGTTTGTTATGCTAGTATGTAAGCTAACTAAAACAGACATTAAAGGTCATATAACTGTTTCAACAGCATTTCTATTAATGTGATTTTGTAGGAAGTAAACATTCTTTGAGTCAATTAGATTGCTTTTGAAGATTATATTTAGATCTGCCTTCAGACCAAGACCTACATCTGAGCTGTTTCAAATAGATGTCACAATACGGAAGAAAAACTTTAAGTCAATATGTTGCGAGTACAATGGTGAAAAAGCTATCAAGATTTTAGATTTAATAAAGATTTGGGAATGAGTCCAGGGCAGAACCGGACACTGTTGTTGGCTCAACTGAGGAGAAGTATGTATCTGGACGACACATATTTCATGGTCTGAGCTGCACTTGAGGATGTTTTATCCCGAAGAGGTAGCATTTTTCACGTTTCAATCTGCTTGGCTTTACAAGCGTTTCAGGGACGGGGCTGTGTCTGTGAGGGATGATTTCTCTCCAAGGGGAAATCAGATTTTCCCAGCTAGACACCCTGTTTAACAGCAGCTTAGTAAGAGTAATTCTGTGATATCATATAATTGTGTGCATGTGTGTGTGTGTGTCAGTGGACATGTGGTGAAGACACTCTCAGGAGAAGGGGCTTATCAAAATGAACGTATGTCAAATTAGGATAGTAGCCATGGTGGGAGGCAAACAGCAGAGCCCCAGCTCTAATGAGCCTACAATCCAGAGCATCACAAAAGCCTACGGGGTCCTGTCGAAAACCAAACACTGCCAATCAGACTCAATGTGCAAGGCACCGTATTGTATCCCTAATTTCCCTGTCTGAGCCAGTGTGCGATTCGAAGCTGAATGAAATTAAGCTATTCCGTTTCTGTTCGTTCAATCTAGTGCAGAGGAGGAGTGGAAGAAATGTGAAAGGTTTTTCTCATGATGGAATGACAGTGCTACGGTTTGACAGGCGAAAGATTGAGACGAGGCTGAGAAATAGCATGTAGGCTAGCGGGTCATATTATGTGGCTTTATTTGTATTCTCGCTCTGCAGTTAATAGTCAGGTCTGATTGGCATTCCTGAAACTTTGCTTGACGTGCTGTATAGAGCTGTCACTATACACAGGCTCATGGCTATGCGTTTTCCTCTAGGCTTTAGTTCCATGGGAAATATTAAACAGGGAGAAGGGTCTGCCTCAAATTCAGAATGAAAAATGTGCATGTGTTCCAGTGATAAACCGAAATAAAAAGTCTGCACTGTTGATAAATGATCCTGAGCACTGTTTCGAATAATTATTTATTTGAAGCACCTTATGACGCATGTGACACATAATCCCTCGTGATTAATGACTAGTGTGTGCGATCAACTGAAAACTAGGCTAAACACAATGAGCAATGTTGTGTGATGCGCTATGACTACATTGAAACAAGCCACAATTAAATGTAAATATCCAAACAAAGTATGGATTACGGCTGGATGCAGTGACTGTATTCCATGCAGTGGCAGAAATGTGTCAACATGGAAGAGATTTAGCTTTTGTGTTTGTGTGTGTATGTGTGTGTGTGTGTGTGTGTGTGTAGGTTTATATATCCTGGTGGGGAATTAAACCTGAATACACACAGACTCATGAGGACTCGTGTCACAGTGGGGACCTAAATTGAGGTCCCCATGGGTACAAAAGCTTATAAATCATACAGAATGAGTTTGTTTGAGAGAGTAAAAATGCACAAAATTTCCTGTAAGTGGTAGGTTTAGGTGTTGGGTTGGTGTAGGGCGATAGAAAATACAGTTTGCACAGTATAAAAACCATTATGCCTATGCAGAGTCCCTAAAAGGAAAGCTGACCAGATGTTTGTGAGTGTGTGTATTTTAAAGTCCTATTCAAGGAAAAAAACCTGTGGGTAGATATTTCAACCAGAACAACTAATAATGCAGAACTGTCAAAAACACACATTTCAATAGCGCATTTCAAATCTGCAAGTAAGTTTGACATGAACTGTCCTGTCACGTCTGTCTGGAGCTTTTAATATTTCAGGTTCTAAGTTAAAAAGCTTCTGTCTTGACGTTTGCACCAGAGATTTGTATAAGTGGATGCAGCATTCGACATCTCCAGACATGTTGATGCGCCCACCATCTTGGAATGGTCATGTGTCGTCACTCACAGAAAAACAATTATAATTTAATTTCTCAAAGAAATAGGCTTAAGTATAGCGGCACATAAAAATAGATGCTAATAAGGCATCTACCTATACATATCTATGGTTTACCCTCCACCATAAGCTGACCAGACGTACCACTATCCCGGGATAAGTTCTTCAATATGATTTCAAAGTGCAAGTTTTTCAAAATGTTAAAATTTATTTTCGTCTCTGTGTAAACTACAAACCCGATTCCAAAAAAGTTGGGACACTGTACAAATTGTGAATAAAAAAGGAATGCAATAATTTACAAATCTCATAAACTTATATTTTATTCACAATAGAATATAGATAACATATCAAATGTTGAAAGTGAGACATTTTGAAATGTCATGCCAAATATTGGCTCATTTTGGATTTCATGAGAGCTACAAATTTCAAAAAAGTTGGGACAGGTAGCAATAAGAGGCCGGAAAAGTTAAATGTACATATTAGGAACAGCTGGAGGACCAATTTGCAACTTATTAGGTCAACTGGCAACATGATTGGGTATAAAAAGAGCCTCTCAGAGTGGCAGTGTCTCTCAGAAGTCAAGATGGGAAGAGGATCAACAATTCCCCCAATCCTGCGGCGAAAAATAGTGGAGCAATCTCAGAAAGGAGTTTCTCAGAGAAAAATTGCAAAGAGTTTTAAGTTATCATCATCTACAGTGCATAATATCATCCAATGATTCAGAGAATCTGGAACAATCTCTGTGCGTAAGGGTCAAGGCCAGAAAACCATGCTGGATGCCCGTGATCTTCGGGCCCTTAGACGGCACTGCATCACATACAGGAATGCTACTGTAATGGAAATCACAACATAGGCTCAGGAATACTTCCAGAAAACATTGTCGGTGAACACAATCCATCGTGCCATTCGCCGTTGCCGGCTAAAACTGTATAGGTCAAAAAAGAAGCCATATCTAAACATGATCCTGAAGCGCAGGCGTTTTCTCTGGGCCAAGGCTCATTTAAAATGGACTGTGGCAAAGTGGAAAACTGTTCTGTGGTCAGACGAATCAAAATTTGAAGTTCTTTTTGGAAAACTGGGACGCCATGTCATCCGGACTAAAGAGGACAAGGACAACCCTAGTTGTTATCAGCGCTCAGTTCAGAAGCCTGCATCTCTGATGGTATGGGGTTGCATGAGTGCGTGTGGCATGGGCAGCTTACACATCTGGAAAGGCACCATCAATGCTGAAAGGTATATCCAAGTTCTAGAACAACATATGCTCCCATCCAGACGTCGTCTCTTTCAGGGAAGACCTTGCATTTTCCAACATGACAATGCCAGACCACATACTGCATCAATTACAACATCATGGCTGCGTAGAAGAAGGATCCGGGTACTGAAATGGCCAGCCTGCAGTCCAGATCTTTCACCGATAGAAAACATTTGGCGCATCATAAAGAGGAAGATGCGACAAAGAAGACCTAAGACAGTTGAGCAACTAGAAGCCTGTATTAGACAAGAATGGGACAACATTCCTATTCCTAAACTTGAGCAACTTGTCTCCTCAGTCCCCAGATGTTTGCAGACTGTTATAAAAAGAAGAGGGGATGCCACACAGTGGTAAACATGGCCTTGTCCCAACTTTTTTGAGATGTGTTGACGCCATGAAATTTAAAATCAACTTATTTTTCCCTTAAAATGATACATTTTCTCAGTTTAAACATTTGATATGTCATCTATGTTGTATTCTGAATAAAATATTGAAATTTGAAACTTCCACATCATTGCAATCTGTTTTTATTCACAATTTGTACAGTGTCCCAACTTGTTTGGAATCGGGTTTGTACAAAAAAATGCAAAAACGGTGGCGTCATGCGCATTACGTTCACTTGGTGTTTCTTTACAAAGTGACTTCGCCAACTACTGACATGGTGTGCATAATACAACATTTGAAGTTGCAAAATGTTTCCCATGTAAACGGGTAACATTTTTAACAACATTGATGTCTGTATGTGTAAAATGCAAAGGAACATTTTCGATTTTAGTTCATTGTTGTCATGTAAATGTACTCGTAGACTTGCTCATGTTTTCCCACTTTTCCTGTTCTCATTGGTGCATTGTCTTATAGTTTTATTTATTCCTACTTCTCATTGGTTCACAGTAATTGTCTTGATGTCTTGTTTAGTAGTTATTTTATGTTATTGGTGTTTTTTTAAAACCAAAGTCTTGTATTTAAGCTGCAATGTTTTCCCTTTTTTAGTTGTGTATTTAAGTATGTTACACTGTTTCATGTTCCAGGTCATTGTTCATTGTCTAGTTAAGCCCAGTTTATGTTTATATTTTGTTTCATGTGGATTAAGTTCATTATTTATGTTTTTAGATCATCACCATTGTAAATAAATTGCACTTGGGTTATCTGCGTCTTTGTCTGCTTCAATCCAGCTATGTTACATTTTCCATTAAAGATATTATTTATGCTCAAATAGTGTTAAAAGGCATATACTGTATTTCATGTTGGTCAAGTTTCAACATTTAGACATGTTGCACTTTGAATTTACTCCCATTTATAGCAATGAATATAGTAGTCTCCCATTTGTAGTGAACTTAATGGTTGACAATGTTATCTGGAGAATAACCAAATGAGAGGATGTGTCTTTCATTCATAATGTATTTAATTGAAAACCTAGTGTAGGAGCCATGCTTACTATCTTATTTAATTTTAATATATGTTCATTTAAATATTAGTTGTTATTACTTTATTGTTAATGTTGTTTATTTCGCTGGGTGTGTGCCCTTTATAGGTGTGAAGAGAAAATGTTTAAAAGGATATGCCACCCCTGACAGGAGGGGGGCGCTGGTGTGAGAGCATACAGTCTTTCGACTGTTTGTTTATTTTATGTTGCCATTCAAGCTATTTTTTTTGTTTAATAAACAGTGCTGGGGAAAGTTACTTTTAAAAGTATTGCATTACAATATTGTGTCACTCCCTAAAAACTAACTAATTACGTTACTTAGTAACTGTTTATGGAAAATAATGTGTTACATTACTTTTGAGTTACATTTAAAATCTGGGCAGGGCTTGCTGGTTTGTTTTTAATATACATTTTTATTTTACAAATGTAAAAGCCCTTTTACAACAAAAGTGAAATGAATACACCTCAGGCTGAAGGAAATGTAAATTCACGTCTGTACAGTAGAGGGCACAGCTCAAACAAATCGCATGAAGAATATTACGCAGGAGAAAGAAGGTTGACACTATCCAGCAATAACAAAAATGAAACACAAATGTGTCATTTTATGCTTAGTATTGTTGAATTTGATCATCGAAGTTCAGTAGCAAAGACATGGGTTAATAAAATGGCATTAAATACATAAATTACATTGGTCTTACTTAACATAATTATAGTTTGACTGTTTTTATTCATTGAGGAATACTGAATCTGTTTTGTGCAGGTGAGATGAGTTAATACATGTTCATATTTAGTCCAGAACTACGGTAAGATCATGTTTACACACGCCTCTGCACTTATTCCCCATTTCTCTCAACATGAGAGCTGTCGGTCAAGACATGGGAAACAAAGAAACTGGAGTTACTTATTTGAAAAAGTGACTCAGATATTTACTTCCAAATTAAAAAGGTAATGAGATTTTTTACTAGTTACTTTAAAAAGCAATCTGATTACGTAACTCACGTTACTTGAAATGAGTTACCCCTTACACTGCTAATAAACTTCAGTTATTGTTTGGAACTTGAGCAAGTCTTTCTGGATCTATTCATGCTACTTTGTACGTGTCGGATTATTGCATCAACACCTCCCACAGTGGCCAAGAAACAAGGGACAAAATTGGAAAGTTGAAGCTTGTTTTACCACTACACCTAGAATTGAGATTATCCAAATAGTCACAATAGAAAAACAAAGGCCAAAAAGCTCATAGTTATTACATATACACTGTTTCCTCGTATACACACCATTTGTGGTGTGTACCTTTGAATGTCCAGGATTATAAGAGGTGATGTAAAATTTTTTATAGCATGATGTAAGATTATTTTCATACCACCTACCCCATTACTGTTGGAGTTGATTCATCCATTTTAAATCTGTACTATTCTAAGTCAAACAAAACACATACACCAAGACATAGCACAGGACCTATTCCCCCCACCAGTTAACTTGTGTTTTTTTTTCACCTGCCATGTCTACCTGGGTGCAGTGCACAGCAGGATAATAAAGGCAAGACAGGCGCAATTTGCGTCTGCATCAGACTGGGAGCAGAAAGCTGCCACCCAGCCTGAGAGTCTCATCATCTGAGCATCATTAAAACAGGCCATGAGAAACGCAGCTCGACGTGGCTCCAGCAAGCACGGGAACCCTGCTGCTGAAGCGATGCTTCAGGTTCTGACGAGATGTCAGGAGAGCACGACAGCATGGACTGCGGCGCAGTCCCACATGGCGTGAGCTCACTGTTGCTTCATTAATGGAGAAATGCTTTTCTTGAAAGCTGCAGTGCAGCTTTGTGTGTGTTAATCAATACGGTTCACTTCTGCCTCATCCAGCTTCGCAGTCAACAGTGCAAGGCCCAGTCAGCATCACTCGTGAGGTTTATTTAGTTACTGTTCTCCTTCTGCCCCAGCCCACATGTTAATCATATTACGTAGGGAATTTTGCTTAATTAAAAACCATAGGCAATCTGTTGGACATAAAAACGTTTACTCAGAGGTGGATCCCCCGAGGGTTGAAGAACTTGCTTGCCAGTTTTCAAAATAGTTTTTAAACCTTATCAGTAACACAACCATAATTTGCATCTGCACCATCATTACCATCATTATCGCCACAACTATCATCAACACCAACAGTATCTCCATTACTACCATCACTATCATCAAAACAATCAACACATGATCTCATGATTACCACCATCACGTCTATCATCACCAGTAGTATCTTCATTACCACTACTACTATCATTATACCACCATCAACATAATCAATCATTATCATCATCATCATCACACTACCACCACCAATGCTATCATAATCAACGCACGTCCTGATTTTGCTGAGTTAGATGTGTTCCTGGGTCAACATATATTATTGACCCTGGAACAACATTTTAATCCAAAAAATGTAATCTTGACCATTTCCCTACACCTAAACCTAACCTTACCCATGAGTAATCCCTAAAATCAGAGGACATTATAGATTAATGACACTGATGTACAAGCACCAAACACTGATTGTAAGCCTAAACTTCACAAAAATTATAAACTTCAAATCTGATTGGTTAATAACAATGTTGTTCCAGGGTCAACAAAGATGTTGACTCAGGAACATGTCGTACTTGGTAAAATCAGGTTCTGCCATAATCAACACAGTTATTATCATAACCAACAGTTCTGTCATTATCACCATCATTACCACGTCAACACCGTAATGGTTACACCATAAAATATATCATCACTGGCAGTATCTTCATTACAACCACCACTATAATTACCACCATCAACAAAATCAATCACTATCTGTACATCATCATCATCATCATCATCACTAATGCTGTCATAGTCAATGCAGCCATTATCATAACCATCAGTATTATCTTTACCACTATTACTACCACATCTGCATCTGCATCATTACCACCACCACCACCTATACTATCATAACCAACATAACTATTATAAGCACCAACAATATCATCATTACCACTATCATTACCACACCAAGATAATTACCACAATCAACATATCATCATTACCATCATCAGCAGCAAAACTGTCAAAATCAACACAAATATTACCATCACTGACAGTATCATTATCATTACCGATATTAATACCACTTCACCATCATCAACACAACTCTCATTGCCAGCAGTATCTTCATTACCATCATTATCATTCTTATCATCGCCACAGTATCATCACTACACCACTATGACAATCCTCACACCGATACTATCATTATCACCTCCACCATCATGTTTACCATCTTACCATGATCTGAGTTTAAGTATTGAAGCACATTTGGTAAAGCAACACCTCACATGCTTATATTTAGAATGCGAGTTATCATTTTGATTTTTGCCTCCCGCTCAGTGTGGGAATGAATGTGGTTTCTGGATGTAACTTGAACAGTTGTGCAGTACGTGAGTCATAGCATGCTTGGGTAACGAGTGCAGTAGTCTGTGGATCTGTTCGGAATTTAAAACCAGATTTGTGTCCTCAGGATCAAAGCTTACACTGAGCCTGCGGTCTCTTGGAGAGAGAGAGAGAGAGAGAGAGAGAGAGAGAGAGAGAGAGAGAGAGAGAAAGAGAGAGAGAAAGAGAGAGAGAGAGACTAATACTAATGTTGTTCTATGAGCTTGTGCTCTCTTGGCAAACAGAGAACTTGCACTGTGGAGTTACAAGGAGTTATACTTCTTGCATCCTGTGGGAAATTGTGGACAAATTGAATTAATTGCAACTCTCTACTAATTACTAAAACGCCAAACACCCTTGGCATTTTCGTAAACATGGTCTCGCCGCAGTATGGATGTCCAAACTTTGAATGATGCTGGATGGATCTATTATAAACATAAATACGTCGTAATAGGAATATGCGGTTCTCCCATCTGCCGCGTGGTGGTGACATCCCACAGTGAAGGATTTCGGCTTCAGTCCTGACTCCTGAGTTTTCAGACACTCATACATTGTTGCTCGCAGTACGGAAAGGACACGGACACTGCATTTTGGGGGAATACATCCAAAATACCGGACGGAATATTTCCTAATCGAGACTCCACTACTTTACCCCTTTCACACCCCTCCAGCAGGGGCTTTATAGTGTCTTTTTTAAGAGCATTCACTATGAGAGATGCTCCATGACGCGCAGGGATGCGGCGGAATCCTTCCTTTGAACGGAAAGGATTGAATTAATCAGAACCCAGTTCAGAAAGGTTTATGAGATTAAACAATTCTTATTGCCTAGATTTTTTGTTAATACATCTGAATAAATAATCAAAATAATTATTAAAAGGAAAGAAAAGGATTTTCAGGTGAAGTTGTGCTGTTAATGCAGTTCTTAAACTTTGCTTCATCGGACTTTGCAGCAGTTTATTAGTGCCTGACGCGAACAGACTGATTTATAGACTCCTCCTTGTTAAGCACTGGTTTTGGACGCATGGGAGAGACGCGCTCAGTGTCTCGCATCGCTTTGGGGAAACCGGGACTACGGCGCAACATGTATCCAGCGCGGCGCGGGCGAACGCGTGCTGCGGACTCACAGACGTATCGGAGAATCATGTCAAGGCGTGCGTTAACTCTGAAGTGGAGCGCAGGATGGATTCTGATGTTTTCATTCATCATTAACACTTGGGCGCAAGGTAAGCGTCTCCGATCTTATCGTTGCCCCTGAGACTCCGAGCTTGCGAGTCAGTGATGTGTGGGATTTATAGAAAGAATCATTACTGAATGCTAATGGAATTCCAGACATAATTTGGAACCAATTCTAACGGGATCAAACATGAATCAAAATGAGCATACCGCTTTTGCTGAAATCTCAAGATTGTTTTCACGATTTCAACTTATCTAGATATTAATGTCACTTCAAAATGATAATAGCAATACTATCCGTATTCCTTTGGGAAAAAGCATTCATTATTTAACAGTGAAGTTTGTAGCATGATATTTGCTGCTGTGAATTTGTTGGTGATAACCTCAGATGTGGTTGAAGTAATACCCTGTGGTCTCTGGCCAGCATGCTCCATCACTTGTAGAACAATCCCATGGGATGGAGAGATCACAGGTACCCAGCATCAATACTGCACATTACAGTTCACTTGTGTTAGTCGCTACTAGACCACACTTACACAATGTGTAAAGTTTGAAAAGAGAGGTCTGTTCAGAGAACAAAACATCTATCTCAGCTAAATTGTGATCAGTTTACAGAAAATGACAAGAATACCAAAATGCAATAATGGATGCAAGCTTTTTCAAGCAATGGTGTGTGTCTGTCTAGCTGACAGACAATTCGATTTAATTCTCATTTCAATTACCATGCTGTCTTGCCCATTTGGTTGGTGGAAACAAATCTGCTCATATTTGGCCAATTTATGATAATCGGAGAGCTGTGTGCTGTTGTCAGATTAACAGTAATGACCGTTCCACCGAGTCAGTTCTTAAATATCAAAATCTGAGAGCCTTGTGAAAGGATAATGCACATTATATTTGTGTTATTTTATATTTATTTATATAATATATATATATATATAGTCATGTTCTGGTTTGAAATTACATTTTGTGGGCTTAACATCCCTAAAGGAATCCATAATTATAGCAATTAATGATCATAAATAAGCCAAATAAATAAAATAAAGCATATGTGCAAGAGATACAATATGTTGATTTAAACTGACCTGTTGAGCAAATAAATAAATATATATTGCTAACTAACTAAATAATAATAATAAATATAATTGCATTAATCTGCTATCTATCTCCCAGAGTGTCATACCATCGCTTGTTCGTCTAGTTTGCTCCTGAAGGTATTTTACCTTTTGACAAGGTGTTCTGCTCTGTCCACGGGGTGCATTTCTCATCTATTAGCTGCTGTAAAAATGTCCTCGGCATCCGCAGGCAGATGGCTGATATACAGCCCAGTGATCCATCCTGGTTGACAGATCTTAAAGCATTGGCACTGGTGATTCATTTACTGTGAAGAGGCATGGATGGGCTGAGGTGCATCTGATAATTACAATGCCCTAAGCATTGGAGTGCTAAAAGCGGCATAATCCTTGAGCATGTCAGCCTTTGAACAAGCCACATTGGGGTATAAACGACCCCCTATCTTATCTACGTAGCCTTCAGTCGTCCCTATAATGCATGGCACGGTATTGCTGACACTTATTAGCATCCTGACATGGAGCATACACATACTCTAGCATGCCATAGACAAGGTCTGTCCGATGTTTGTTTAGAGCTGTTGAGGGCAGCTTTGTTTTTCTTCGTATTGATCAGATCCCTGTTTTCATCCTTAAGTGTACTTTCAATGCCCTTGGACAGCTTTAAGGGAGCTTAGCGGTGACTAAAAGGAAACCCAGCACTTTGGTCAATGGGAAGAAAAAGCTCTCTGAACCCTTTTCACCTTGAGTCTTTCTCTAGAGATCAATTGCTTGGCTCCACTTGAAGCTGCCAGACCTCACAGCCCCAAACGACCAAATGGGTACCTGTCACAGAGGGTGGCAAGAAGAAGCAGCAACAAGTCGAAAGCTCATCACGGAGGGTGGCATTAACCACCATCAGGGAGCGACGAGCCTCTTATGCCCAATGTTCCCCCCACGGGGCCTCTGTATTTGTTCTGAAGCTTCCCGCTAATGAGTATCAGTGTGACTGGTGCACAGGGTACGGCAGAATGGGATCAGTCATCCTTGTGGAGGATGGGGAACACAGAGTGTTCCATAAATTTGGAGAGATCAGAAGCTGAAGAGGTCTCTGGGGAAGTGGAGGAGTCATGTGCTTGTTTTTCCATCCGAAGGCTGAATATGTTTCTCGTGCTGCGTTTAATAGCGATCCGGGCTCTAATTCCACCGGGATACCTGATAGAGTCCGCAAAAAGAGATGGCTCCAACAGTGACATTTATTTTGCCTTCATTGAAAAGCAGAACCCCCCTTCGTGAGGCTGACCGCCTTTGGAGAGTGCTGCCATTAAACCTGAGCACAAATGCCTTGATGTCTTGAACAAAATCACAGATATGCCCCAGAACATTGTGTGTGTGTATGTGTGGACAGTTTATTCCTTGGATTTTTGAACTAATCCCGACGGTTGTATCGCATTTTCGAAACAATGCCTTAGTGGCACTTTGTTGCATCATATGACAGCTGTCAGCCATCTTTAAATCTTCTGATTATATTTGATAATCCTCCATGCTTACAAAAATGAATTCGGGTGGAATCCACATCTTTATGCGATTAAAACTGCCTGCTCTGTTGTTTAAGCGGGATAACGTGCGCGCGCAGGCATATGTCAAGACGTCAAGCGCATTTCATTCATACACGTCGACAGAGTCATGCAAATCTGACCCATTTGCCTTAAAAGCTCCAGGAAATTCGAGCCGCAGTCGAGGTAGTTTAAATTCTCCACCATGCGGATGTTCCCCTCCTTTGAGGGCACCAGTAAAAGCTTGTTCCCATATGAACACATGGGACTTGAGCGCTGTGTTTTGATGTCCCAGATGGGCCATAATGAGCATGGAAGACCGCAGCTCCCTAGATGCCCTGTCATAATTATGCACCCATGCACCAGTTGTGGCATATTTATCTGTACGCGCCATGACACTTATTTAATTAAACGTCTTCGAAGCAAGGTCCCGGCATGGCAACAGATGTCTCGTGAATTTTTGACAAAACGCTCGGCGTTTTCTGCTAGCCCTAGCTGCGACAGCCCCAACGCAACGCCCCCAGGTAAAACAGACTGACAGCCCAGTTCCTGCGATCCCACGCCGTCTAACGCAGTAGCTCTTCCTCGTTCCTCGCCGCTGCAGTCTGCTGATGTTTATTCATACAGCCAGTAGACTGAGGAATGAATAAATGGCTCAAAATGAGGCACGTCGACCTCTGCAAGGCTCCGTCTGTTTTTTCATTACTGGATGTCAAACTTTTCTTCTTATCAGAGCGGTGGTGGCTCATGTTAATCTGCCTCGAGACCAGACGCGATTGTAGCCTAATATTAGAGAACCTGTAGACTGGCTGTACGGAGCCTGTATCTCGCTCCAGGAGGCTTTTAAACGTACTCGTTCGAGCGGTAAAACTGTTTGGATAGAGCAGAATGGAAATATAATCAGATAAGTTTAGACTTTAGGGCCCCTGCCTAGTAATTGCAGTGAGCCTGAGGGGGTATGACTGTCAGTGTTTGTGTGAGGCCAACAAGAGTCAGATCTAGCACTGCATCCATGAAATGCAGGCTCCTAATGCAGTCCCTGAGGAGATCCGACTGTTTGCTATCCATTCGCTGCAAGGCTCGAAAGAAGCGTTTCATTATTCTACCACAAATGGATGTCTTTTTGTATTACACTACTGGAATGCCATTGTTATCGGGTTTGATTCTGTCTCAATAGTCAGTTGGTGCAAACGAGGATGAATTCATTAAGCTTTTTTTTAATTCTGTGTTAAACCGAATCCTGTGAATATCTATAAACATTATTTGGCTCCGGAATCTCAGGCTGGCTCCAATCAGTAAGGAAGTCGTTTCTGTGAACGACCAGCTGCTGGAAGCTGCTCGCTTGATGATGATAATGAGAACCCTTCAGTTTTGTAATCGCCTGCTCTCTTAATATTGCTAAAGTGCTCAGTTTTACTACAACATTATTTATGCTGAAAACATATAAATGTTTCTTCACAGTCGCAAAGTGTTAAATTCACGGCTTCAGTATGTATCACATCTATTCATGGCACGGCACTTGAAGGTAGATGCTGGTTGTGTAAGCTGAAGGTTGATGCTGTGTAGTGTTTATACAATAGTCATGAAATACCAGGATTGATCTTCTGGAGTTGATGATGAGTTACTTTTTGTGTTGTTCAGTTTTTTTTTTCATGCTATTGACAAGACTATCTCTGCTTATGTTGTGCTTTGAATGCTAGTCTCATTGGTCTCCATCATAAGGCTTGGTTTAAAACTAGACATGTGCAGTGTTTAACTGTGAGAGTCTTGTATCTGACCATCTAAATGTGTATAAGATTAATGGCATTGGTAAAATTAGTGACCATTGTAGGTAAAATTATATATTGCACAAGACTCTATAAAATTCAATGTTGAATGCTGTAAAAAAGTGCACCAATGTTTCAAAAGGAAAAACCTGGCCTCCTGTCAGACTCTCTTTGTGTGTGCTGCTCGATATTTGCATGAGTGAGCTATATATTTCTAGTGTACCCATTCAAAACATCTTTTCCACTGACCTCTTCCAAGTCAAATTAATATGAATAATCACAATTTACTTAAGTGCAATGTTTGGCAGGCTGATAAATTGCTTGCTGTTGGCACAAAGTTGCCTTTGAACTTGAAATAAAAAAGTGAACAAAACTTTCCAAACATTATAATTTGATCTGGTTTTATTTTGATTTAAAATATACACTATATATACAAATATGTTTGAATTTTGTAAATTGCAGTTTTTTTAGCACAGATACATAACCTTGACATTTCAAAGTCTCTTAAGGAAAATGTTCAACATTTTCATTATGGGTGTTTAAAATTCTCACAGTTTAGTTTGGGGATTAACTAGCTATGGGAATAGGGTAACACTTTAATTTTGTGACCATTTGCTTATTAGTATGCATATTACTCGCATATTGACTGTTTATTAGCACTTATAAAGCAAAAAAAGAATGCCTCATTCCATATTTTAGATCTCTTAATCTTACTACCCAATACATAAAATTAACAACTACCTTACTAACTACTAATAGACTGCAAATTACACACACACATGCACGCACGCACGCACGCACGCATACACACATACAGACACCTGAATGTTTGCTGGCAGGTGCATTGGACATAGAGAATATTTCAATGAAGGTCACAAACATGACAGGCTGTTTCATTAAGCAGTTCATATTTCTTGCAATTTACTCCAGCATGCAGGCTTTTTCTCTCTTCTGGATCATTTTAAAATGTTGTACTGCAACATAACCTAACTTCAACCAAAATGTAACATTGTAAAATGTTGAAATGTTCCATGCTTGCTGGGATGCCAGCCACAATATCGATTAATTTGATGTAATATTTAATGGCAACATACAAAACTGACCCTGTTTACTTTCTTAACCTTTGTGTTGTGCTGAAAATCTTTTATCTAATTTGGTGTTGCCAGTCAAATATGACCAGCCTTTTATTCTCTATTTTTGAGTGAAAACATAATAATTCAGTGGAAAACAGGAGCATATGTTTAAGTGATCAATCAGTTCCAAAAAGAAATACAAAATCTGTGATAACTGAAAGAAAACAAGTCAAAAAGTCTGAAGAGTTTGATAAAAATGCAGCAAAACAAGACATTTCTGAGCACTTTTTTGGCGGCTGGCCATTTTTGACTGGGGACACCACAAGTGTATCGAGGTATGAAAAAAAAAAAAACAATAGCTTTGAGAAGTTTTTACTCTCTGTGTAAACAAAATCAGTAGGTTTTAGTCCAATGCGATAACATTGTAACATTTGTTTGCATATTCTGAAAAGCTTTTCCGTTCTGTTGACATTATCAAAACCGTGTGGGATTAAAAAAAACAATGAACAATACAATCAAGCCTAAGTTTTCTGTTTTTGGGATCAGGCTTTGTTCTGTTCCTGAGCTCAAATCAATCTACAAACCAAAGAAAGCTGTAATAGAATCTTTACAATTCTATTTCTCAGGCAGACCATTTGATATTTAAGTTGGGTGGAAACAGAAGCTGAATGCTGTACGATTAAATGCTTGATGCATTTAATCGTAGAGAGTTGTCAATAATGAAATTCCTGCCTTTGGAGGAAACTCGTTATTTCAGGGCTAGTTTAAATAAAAGAGCATCAGCATGAGTGAATTTGGTTTTCATTTTCCGGTTGTTTACTGCAACAGAGAGGGGAAAATCCTGGTGGTATTATAGGCTTAATAAACTTTCTGCATGTGCATTTGCTTGAAGATAATTTGTCAAGAAATTCGGGGCATAATTTGCACAAGACAATGTTGAAATGGCTGGTGTGTGTACGTGTGTCCTTAATATAAAGTCTTTATGTAGCGAAGGTTGTTTCTGAATAGCTGCAATGCATAGTGAGTGTCTTCTGGAGAGACCTTGGCCACTGACATGCTTCGAAATGAAATTAGCAAATCTTTCAAAGCGATATTGTCATGGCAGATTTGCTTTGGAAAGGAGAACATGTGATGAAATTCTGACAAAGTGTCATTTTCCTGCTGCATACAAGCTTGTTTCAAGCCTCTGGGCTGTTCAGTGTGAACATTTAAACAACAGAAAGCTTGACTGAAGGGAAACAGCAGCTAGAAACAAAGCCCTTTACATCTTTTGCCGTATTCAGCGTCATCCTCCTGGGAAACTGGGAGTGCATTCTTGTGTTGTGGATAAAATAGCAAAGTGGAACACGACCGTATGATAGAGACATTGATAGAAAGATTGAAAAGGGGGGAGGCGGAGGGGGAGAGGAAAGCAAAGGAGATGCAAGCCTCGTTTTCTTCTGAAAAGCTCCAGCGCTATGAACCCATTTACGTGCACAAAAGACTGAGCTCTGTTGTTCTGGCCGTACGTGCTCAAAAAAGGTGCTCAATCCAAGCCCGGCCAATCACAACATGGATACATTTACCCATAAAACCCATACAACAATCTTTTAATCTCTGTTTATCAGAGATCTTTCTCTCGGTAAAACAAAATGCTCTCAACACAGAGCTCTGCTGAGAAGCGTTTTGAGTGTTTTTTTTTTACAGATTTCACGGTTTTCGCCAAAACAAACCTTTGATAGATACAGTATACATACTTTAAATGTAGACTCTTTCACTAACAAGAAAATGGACCAAAAATATAGGTTTTATATTAAAGATTATATCTAAGATTATAAATTTAGTCATAATGTGTTGAGAATACTGTTTTATAAGTAATGTTATGAGGCCCTTTTATTAGAAAAAAGCCATGAAGTTTCATATAATAATAAAGGTTTAACATTAAATTAAACGTAAAAATGACTGAAAAATCATCGCATTACGAGAATAGTTGAAAGATTATGAAAATGAAATAACATCAAATTAACTTATTCTGAGATATTTTGAAATTCCAATTTCATTTTCATAATTGTATGACTTTAAATTTGTAATCTTGACGCAAAATCTTGACTAATTTTGTAGTGTGTTGAAATGCACTAAATAACAATGTAAATACATTGTTACATATACATATATAATTACATAAATACAGCTAAGATCAATATTTCATATTATACACAAATGTTGAAATTTGGTTTGGTTTTTGTAATAAAGATTCATCCATCCATCCATCCATCCATCCATTCATCCATCCATCCATCCATCCATCCATCCACAGTATGGTTTCTGAAACGTTTTTTAGAACAATAAACAACAGGAATTCAGCAATTTTTTAAAAGTGCTTTAAAGTTTTTGTCAAACTGCAAGTATAAATATGAATATCTGTCAGTAAATGATTCTTTTCACCCCCAGCAAAGATGTATTTTGATGGAGCCCTTTGATATGTCCTTAACCACAATTAGGATTTTAATGGGATGTGGGTCTGTTTTTGATCCTGAGTGCAGATCCACAATCTCCTTAAGACCTTCCAATGAGCCATCACCATAAGTGACAGGAAGACATTTCAGAAAGCGCGGCACACCCATCGTGGCTGCGGATGAAAATGTTTCAGATTGTGAAGTTGTCTCCTGTCCCATCACCCCCCCCCCCCCAGCACTCTTCCCTCCATCCTTTGGCAGTCGGCCTGGACGTTTGCCTGGCTGGGAGCCCCTGGCTGCATCTCAATGCCTTGTGCTGGGTATTGATTAGGACAAACGCTGAGCTCTCCCCACCAGCCCAGACTCAGCGCGTGCAGGAGTGTGTGGCTGTTTGATGTCACTTGTGTTTCTCTCTCTTCCTTTCCCTCTTATTTCGCTGTCTTCTGTCTCGTCTGCGCTTCTTCAAATGCTAGCGACGTAGCGAGCGGCCCTGCAGCCGTCTCGTGCGCTTGATGTTTCTTTGCATCGCACCTTGCTTGCAAAACAAATTGACTGCTGCTTTGAGGTGGAAGCTCACAGGCCCCTGGTGTGTTTCTGAAACTAGTATGTGTGTGTTCATATGTATGTGTGAGTAAGGAATGTGGAGAATATATAAATGTTGATTCACTGTTTGCACTCGCTACAAAAGTTATTTCACTCACAGGTTCATTATTTATCAGGTATAGTCAGTTCGTGGCATTAAAAGGAGAAAGTGTGCCCAAAAAAAGAAAATTCTGTTACTATTTACTCATCCTCACATTGTTCTAAACCCACATGCTGTTCTCTGGAACTCAAAAGGAGAAATCCGAATTTTCACTCATACAGTTCATATTCATACAACAATATCACATACAGTATATATGTTGAGCTCCAAAAATCAAAAAATAATATCCAAATGAACCCAGATAGTACTAAATATGTTTAATTTGTTTTTATAGTTCCTCATCTATAACACAGCTTCAGAAGACTTAAAATAGGGGTTTCACAATAACAAGTAAATTCAAGTGAATGTTTTAAAACCTATTTCAGTGCGCAATAATATGCGGTTGAACACACTAATACAATTAAGAATGTTAGGTATTAATATAAATATTAACCATTTAAATCAGCTTTCAAGTAATAAAGAACATTTGTTGGTATAGTCTTCACTGTATGATGATTAAATTATTAATTAAAGCTACTAAAAATATACATCCCTTTTTTAACAATATTGTTGTTTAATTAATATTGATGACAATAAACAACACCATGTCTGTTAGGCTGCATACAAGACTTTTTCTGGTAATTTTGATGTTACTTATTAAAAATACACAAAAGATTTGCTACATGGGGTACTTTAATATTTCTCTCATTATTATTTATAATGTAATAGTGTAATAATAATGTAATAATATAATGTAAGTAATAATGACAGAGTGGAATGGCCTATGCAGTGTGATGCAAATGTTATGGTCATTTTTAAATAGTTTTTTTATAAAATAGTCAATTTATTTTGTAATATAGAATGATTGATCTTCTCAAGCTGGCAATGCGTTGCCCTGGGAAGTGACATTTGGTTTGGTTTTGTTTTTCTCTACAAGCCTATATTTGTGAGTATCTTACAAACTGACCAATTTAATTTGTTAATAGATAAGTGACATTTAATTTGGACTGTTGTAATTACAATGAGGTACAAGACCCAAGAAAAGTCAATTCCATCGCTGCCTGTGCCTTGAATGATTTAGCGAGGGTTAGTGGAGCTAGTGAGGTTAAATGGAAAAACTGCGGTGCATTGCTATTTGCTCCTCTTGCAGTAATGAATACTGACAGAGATAAAAGAGATTGTGTGCGGATATTTATTTTCATTTCAAAGAGGGCAAGAAAGCAGACGGCAATACAAGACTTTATTGCGGTGATACATATAAACCATTGCAAAAGCATGTGCGCTAAATTCTTGACAGGCGCAGATAATCATACGGCCACACGCCGATGCCTCAATTGCCCTGCAGATTTTTAGTATAAAGCATCGCTTCTAAGCTCAGTCTCAAAACGTTTCCAGTATCGAACAGACAGTATTCACCATGTCTACCGTTAGAATCAATTCTGGTCAATGGAGAAGCATGTCTGAAAGAGAGAGAGGCTCTTTGTACAATAAATCCCTGTCATCTGTTTGTTATGAGGTCATACAAAGCAAAATAAAATGCAGTTGAAATAGAGTGAGAGATGAAAAGAGCAAGAGATACCAAGTGAGTGCACTGGAGAACAGATATTGATGCGGTATACAGTAGTGCACATCCCAAATTCAGTCTTGATCCCATGTAGCTCAGAAAGCCTGTTTGCTTTTGGCTCTGTGTTCATTTGAGGAAGGTTGTCGCCATACCAAAATTAGCTGGTACCCATCCCAGTGTAATTTCACAGTTCTGCATACTCATGTCAGTGCCACACCAACTGTCAAAACAATTATGCTTTGGAACACTTTTTCATTATTAATATTAGTATTAACAAATAAAATTAAAACACTGACATTTAGCCTTCAGGTATTTCTCAGATAAGTAAACATTGTTTAATTACTCAAGAGAAGTAAACAAGCCATTTTAAAAGGACAAAAGAACAAAGAATCAAATCAGTCGATGCAATAAAAGAAATAACTGCAATAGAACAAAGATAGCTACAAATGAACATTGCTTGAAGTTTCTCAGTTATTCAGTTAGATATTTAAAGTATTCAATTACATATTCAGAAATATAAAATACAAAACTTTTAATCAGAGTTATAAGCATAACATAAGCAGTTATAACCTATCTATCTATCTATCTATCTATCTATCTATCTATCTATCTATCTCTCTCTCTCTCTCTCTCTCTCTGTCTGTCCGTCCGTCCGTCCGTCTCTCTCTGTCTGTCTGTCTCTCTGTCTATCTCTCTGTCTGTCTCTCTGTCTATCTCTCTGTCTATCTCTCTGTCTGTCTGTCTGTCTGTCGGTCTGCCTCTCTGTCGGTCTGCCTCTCTGTCTGTCTGTCTGTCTGTCGGTCTGCCTTTCTGTCGGTCTGTCTGTCTGTCTGTCTGTCTGTCTGTCTGTCTGTCTGTCTGTCTGCCTCTCTGTCGGTCTGTCTGTCTGTCTGTCTGTCTGTCTGTCTGTCTGTCTGTCCGTCTGTCCAGCATGCTTTGTCTCAGTCGCTTTGGTGCATTTCTCAGTTGAGAAATACAATTTTCAAAACTACTTGTTCAACCTCCACATCTTCCCGTCACTTGTGCACATCATAAAAGCAATTTCTCATTATTTTGAACAAATTGCGATTGCTTATTATGTACATTTGTCTGCAGTTCCCTACATTTCCAGTTGCTAATATCATGTTGCTCAAAATGTATTATATAGTTCTTTGTGCAAAATCTTTCCCCTCAAAACATCTAATCACTAGTTGATCGTGTAAGTCATTAGATGCAAAATGATTGGCCATAAACTGTCAAGCATATTTTCTACACATTTCTATTAGTGTTTTTATAAATTTGACATGAAATGTGCTAGTGAATCTTGACTTTCACTAATGAAGAGAATGTAGATCAACCAATTATAAACCAGTTCTCTGAAATAGTTCAAAGGTGCATCTCATGAACCTTCAATTGGAAGCATATATAGACAGAGGACAACACAAAAGTAAAAAATTCTGAGGATGGATGAACATCCAGAAAATGATCAGGGTCAACAGACGAGAGGAAGAAGAGGAGTAAGAATGCGTGGAAGTGCACAGAGGCAAAACAGAGGAAGAGGCAGAAGAGACCAAGGACAGAGGCGCAAATCAGATGAAATAAGGACCACTATTGTGGACCATTTTGTCAATCATGGCCTTACAATGGCTGAATGGTGCAGATTGGGAGATCGACCATATCCTTAATAATTTAAACATTTAAAAAAAGTCTCTTTCAATCAATATCCTACATACAGTAATGTGTACATTTTTACTTTTGAAAGGATATACAGGTGCATCTCAATAAATTAGAATGTCGTGGAAAAGTTCATTTATTTCAGTAATTCAACTCAAGTTGTGAAACTCGTGTATTAAATAAATTCAACGCACACAGACTGAAGTAGTTTAAGTCTTTGGTTCTTTTAATTGTGATGATTTTGGCGCACATTTAACAAAAACCCACTAATTAACTATCTCAACAAATTAGAATACTTCATAAAATCAATAACAAAAAGTATGTTCATTTACTGTATATGTACTCAATACTTGGTAGGGGCTCCTTTTGCTTTAATTACTGCCTCAATTCGGCGTGGCATGGAGGTGATCAATTTATGGCACTGCTGAGGTCAGCATCAGCATCTTTAAAAAGATGGTCAGCAGAGGAAACATGTCCCTCAAATGGCCAACTCCTGTAGTTTGGCCTTCTTGATCTTTGGCCTCGGCTAATCCAGCTGACCAAACTCTCTCTAGCATAAACGTCTTCCAGACTTGCCCCTCTACATTGATTCTTATCAGATCTTCCACTGTGTCTGAATGAAGGGATGCTCTCGTGCAGTGGTTCTCAAACCCCCCTCCCCCCTTAAACCTATAAAAAAATCCGGCGCCCCCATCCCACCTCAGACTACCAAATAATTTCACTAGACATTATGAAAAAAAGTATTTACAGAAAAAAAACCTGTTCTGTCTAATTCTCTCTCTGTGATCATACTGTATTTTATTTCTCAATAAAACTGTTATACTTTATATATTTTACTGTTTCTTTTGTCAGTCAATGGGAAACATATGAAATAGTGACTGAAACACATCCCTTTAAGAATACATAACTAGCTCTCCCTTCCAAGAAGCTAGTCTGCACAAAAATCCTAATTTATAATTTTATTGAGCCGTTGTCTGATGAAATCCAATAATACACAATATAAGACAAGACAATTCCTGTGCTGTGATTTCGGGCTATATTTGCATGTAAAATTAGAGAAGCAATAATATCTCTTTTAACTAAACAGGCTGCTCCTCTCAGCAGATGCTCACTGAACAGAGCAGATGCAGAGAAAGAGATGCGTGCACAATGATCTCGCGCTGTTGCAGCTGTACCAACAATCCCAGAGACTCGCTAAAGTTTGTCCAATAAGTTGCTAGATTAGTCACTAGTCGCTTTTTTTGGAAAAAAAGTTGCTTGGGGGGTCTGAAAAGTCGCTAAGTTGGCAACAATGCACGCATCTCTACTACTCACCTCTCTCTCTGTCTGACTGCAGCTGAACACGCATTTTCAGACGCACACACACGTACAGGAATTTCTGGACCACGGCCAATCAGAGGGGGGGTCCGCCCTTCACTATCTCTGATTGGTTTAGACCACGATATGGGCCTAATGTGTGTCTGTTGTTGAACAACAGGGAGACTTTCAGAGTCGCAGACCATTTTTTTTTCTTGATCGGCTTGATCGGCTGGACCAAATTGGTCGCACTCTAGAGCCCTGCCACTGGGCAACAGTCCAGTTCTTCTTCTCTTTAGACCAGGTAAGACGCCTCTGACGACAACTGTAGCCAAATTCCTTGACACGTCTGTGTGTGGTGGCTCTTGATGCCTTGACCCCCGCCTCAGTCCATTCCTTGTAAAGTTCACCCAAATTCTTGAATAAATTTTTCTTGACAATCCTCATAAGGCTGCAGTTTTCTCGGTTGGTTGTGCATATTTTTCTTCCACACTTTTTCCTTCCACTCAAACTTCTGTTAACATGCTTGGATACAGCACTCTGTGAACAGCCAGCTTCTTTGGTAATGAATGTTTGTGGCTTATCCTCCTTGTGAAGGGTGTCAATGATTGTCTTCTGGACAACTGTCAGATCAGCAGTCTTCCCCATGATTGTGTAGCCGAGTGAACCAAACCGAGAGACCACTTTGAAGGCTCAGGAAACCTTTGCAGGTGTTTTGAGTTGATTATCTGATTGGTATGTCACCATATTCTAATTTGTTGAGATGGTGAATTGGTGTTTTTTTGTTAAATGTGCGCCAAAATCATCACAATTAAAAGAACCAAAGACTTAAACTACTTCAGTCGGTGTGCATTGAATTTATGTAATACACGAGTTTAACAATTTGAGTAGAATTAATAAAATAAAAAAACTTTTCCACGACATTCAAATTTATTGAGATGCACCTGTATGGCATACATAAGAAGTGCAGCCTCCTGCATTTCAGTACAGTAACTGTCATCCAAACTGTTGCCATAGTTTACATCAGGTAATACTAACAGTATACTAACAAACTAATCTTGTTTGTGAACAATGACACAAGAACTTTTTATTCTGATGGCACTTATATTTTCATTGACATAAATATTTACTTTTGAGAGATGAACTAAAGATTTTGAGTAAGTTACAGGCTTTTGCAGGTAATCCATTGTGTGGTGCTGTTTGTATGAATTTTTTGAGAAATGCACATACTTCTTTGCAAATATTAAGGACGATATGAGAAATGCACCTAAGTGACTAAGAAAAACTGTAAATAACCAAAAGTGAAAGGAAAGACATTTATAATGGTACAGAAGATTTCTATCTCCAATAAATTGTACAAAAAATTAAATAAATTCCAACAATGTTTCCAACATTGATAATATGAAAATATTTATTGTGCAGCAAATCAGCATATTAGGTTGTTTTTTGAAGGATCATGTGACACCCCCCCCCCCCCCACACACACACACACAAAATGCACCCTTGGTAAGCAAAAGAGGCCTCTTTTAAAAACATTAAACAATTTTACCCCACATTTTTTTTATGATATTATAGTATTTAATTGATTAATTTAGTCATTTTCTATATGAAAATAAAACTTAAAGGAGGTATATTCTCATCCACAATTTAAAAAATGTTTTTGTCTGAAGTCAGTACAGCCTGCACAATTGAAGAAACAAGTAACTGTGATTAACATGATCCTGTAATTAATTGGGTACCTTTCTTTTTTTATCAACTGACATTCCTATTAAAAGCAGGCAATTCCAGTACAGACATCAACACTCATTTTAACACACACACACACACACACACACACACACACACACACACACACACACACACACACACACAGAGAGAGAGAGAAATGAAATGAAACCTCCTGCTAGACAATCCCTCAGTATTAGTTTCATCCCTGCCGCAAGCTATTCCATAAAATGATGAGGACAAAATCTGTCATTCTTCTACCTTTCTAACAATCGTTCCATTAGGCAGAGTCTTTTAAGGACACATGGCTTGTGTTAAATCTCTACCCAGCTGGTATAGTTTTGTTGTCCTTATCTCTTATTATCTCAATTTAAACTAAACTCTGTATATTCAGGTTGTTTTCTTGTGAATGATCCTGTAGGACTCCCACTCGCTCTGATGCACTTTGACAAATACATCGAGGGCACATGAAGGGTCACGAAGGAAAGAAACTAAAGCAAGTTCTTCAGATGAAACAAAGAGTCGCTAGCTGAAGGGAGAGGCTGCTCACGTCACAGTGAATCAGTGCAGGGCCAGTGATCTGGGGGAAACTCTGTCATCAGGTCCCTGCGCTGGTCTGCGGGGGCTCTGGATATAGCGGCATCATGAGGGCTTGTGTCTGAGAAGCGTCCTCTTGTTTCTTTGAGCACCGTGTGAGCCCTGTGTGGACCGATGGGATATGTGCATATCACTGTACATACAGAATCACACGCTCACTCTACAGTGGTTGTTTCCTGCCTTGACTTTGTGTTGGAGACTTGAGAGATTCATCAAAGGCATCAAATGTTGCGTCTTACCAACAACTGCAACAGGCTTGGTGTTTACTCAAGTGTGTAATTTCTGCATTGCTAGCAGCTTCAAGCAGAATTGCATTAAAGGTATACTGTATGTTTCATCACTTCATGCAATCCTTGGGAATCAAACCTTTGACCTTAGCATTGCTAGCGCTGTGCTTTACCGTTTGACTAGTTGAGAAGTCTCTTTAAATGATGCTCTGTGTAGAAATTAGTCAACCAGATGCTGACCAAAATCCTGAGCGGATTATGTTTAATGATAGAAATATTTCTAGCAGAAGATGATTTGAAGTGTGTCGTTAACCGTTAACATGCTAAAGCACAACATGCTGCTTGCTTGCTACAACACTTTGCTAGAAGTTTTGTTCCTAATTTATCCTTTGCGAAAATATTGATGTTTGCATTTAAAAATAGTTTCGATAAACTGGTCAGCCTCACTATTCAACCAAACTGGCTGTTAGATAACCAGTCAACCAAGCAAAACAGCACTAAACCAGCATAAACTAGAAAATGATTTACAAAATGCAGTTTAAAAAACATGTGGCAAAAATTTCATGCGGTGTAACCATCAAGTAAAAAGTATTAGCATATTCTGAACACACATGAGTGTTCACATCAATCGTTACTTGGTTACACTTTACAATAGAGTTCCAAATGTTAACATTAGTTGAATACAAAGCTCTGTTGTGAAACTCTAGATGGCGCAGACTGCTTAACTCAGTCTGATATAATCACTATTATTCACACGACACCGGTGATTGGTTTCTTTTCATATCAGCAGCCAATGGGCTTGCTGCTCAACATTGAAATACTTGGCTCGAGTTTTCTGTAGCAATTGCAGCACACTATAGAAACCCTTCACCTTCACCGACTCCACCTGTCTAGATCTGCTATGGGGTGATTTCATGTTTTTTTATATAAGGGGGTTATTTCATATGTTATATAGGCAGCAGCAGCATTTCTTACATGCTCACAGTAGCATGTCTGTGGATGTAGTAAATATTGGTACTTGTCATGTACATTACCATGCAAAACTCTCAGAGAGATATGACAGAACTTACATTAGTTAACATCAACAATGAAAAATACGTTTTAACCATTTGTTAATCTTAAGTAACATTAGTTCCAACATTTAATAATACATTATCAATTTCAAAGTTGTCTCTATTATTTGTATTTAATATTAATGTTATTTAGTGCAGGGGTTCCCAAAGTAGGGGTCGCGACCCCCTGGGGGGTCGTGAGACAGTTAGGGGGGGTCGCGAGATGATTTCCAGAAATCAAATAAATGTTTTTAAGTATTAGAAATAACATATTTGATCCATAACTAACAAAAAATAAAAAGAAGTAGTAGTTAATGGTTACACTAAAAAAACATGCAAATAAAAAAGCCATCAGCTTTTCGATTTTCTTTCCGTTTGATCGCAACCCCTGAGGTTATTACGACAGATTAACGACAAATAAACGATTAATTTACAGCACCATGTTAAACATGTGCACATAGGTCATTCTTTCGCTTTAGGCTTAGGATATTATTTTTGTTGAACTTAAACGTTGGTTAATACCCACCCATCTCATTAGGTGAGGTTAATGTTGAAATTAAACGAATGAGTAAATTACTATAAAAACAATGTATTTGGTTGTCAGACCGTTGTGTTTTTTTGTGTTGTCATTAGGCTCTGCGCATGTTTTGATTGGCCTATTGGTGCATGTGCGCCGTTGCGCGCAACGTTTGTATATTTTAACCACCTCCGAGGATAGTGGGGGTCGCGAGTCACTGGCACCGTTATTTTGGGGGTCGTGGGCTGAAAAGTTTGGGAACCCCTGATTTAGTGGACATGAGCTATTTTGGACAAGACTTTTATTATCTAGCATTAGCAAAGATTCATATATAATGTAACAGTGTGTTGCTCATTTTTAGTTAGTGCATTAAATGTAGTTAACAAAAGGTGTTATCCATTATTTAAATAAAAACATATTTAAGCATCTTCATAAGTCTCATGAATTATTCATAAACATTTGTTAATTTTTCATCTAATCAGAACCAAATGCCATTTTACAGCCTGAATGAAGCCTGGCTTGTCATAAAAAGGTCAAATTATCTGATATGCACTGTCAAAGGTCAATGAGGGGGATCAAAATGAATATTAATTAAGAAATGTGTTCCTGTGGCTCAGTTGGTAGAGCATTGCGTTAGCAGCGCAAAGGTTGAGGGTTCGATTCCCAGGGAACACACATACTGACAAAAAAAAAAATGTCTAGCCTGAATGCACTGTAAGTCGCTTTGGATAAAAGCGTCTGCTAAAAGCATAAATGTAAATTTAAAACATGCTCATACTATAGGACAGGGGTTCTCAAAGTTTACATTCAAAGGTCCGAATCGGAATTATCATCAACGTCAAAAGGTCCAAAATAATTGTTATTACAAAACTTGTTTTTATAAACATGCTTATAACTTTATATAACAATTCAACTTGATCTATGCTCTATTATCATATTTATGACGTCATCAGGTCGTACTTGCGTTTACGAAAATTAACCATGTTTAGTTTTATAAAAAAAAAAAAAAACTTGGTTACTATACTTAAACCATGATAACCTCAAATTAACCATGGCCTTGCTACACTAGTTTAGTTTAACCATGGTATTTGTAGTAAAACTGGTTATATAAATTGTAATCAATATGCAAAAGAAAAAATTTAATTTTTACTGCACTTTTATTATAATAAAACCATGGTTATTTTTCATAAGGGTTACTCAACAGTTTTGCATTTTTATACAATTGAATGCCCAATAAAGCAGTTCTCATTTAGGCCTACATATTTTATGTTTCTGAAATAGTACTTCAATGTAGCCTGCAGTCCCTTCAACTGAATTGCTAAAATCTTTAATTATAGATTTTTTAAATATATATTTCATGGAGCACAAAGGTCCGAACTATGTTCATATTTCAACCCTTTGCAGACGAACTACATTCATGTTAATATGCCAGACGGTCAACAGTGATAGGTTTTTGGAAACGCTGTTTTGTACTCGTTCATTCACAAGTCTGCTACGGTTCGGTTCTTTGAATACGCTGCTCACTCTGCCGGTGGAGAAGGACTGCTTCAGGAAGGCGGAACCTCGTGCTCGTGGGGCGAAACCGGTGACATTATTCTACTGAATGAAAGCTAAGGTTTATCCAAAATGTCGCTAGTTGCTATGTGCTTTGTCTTACAAAAGAGTCTATAATCACTGCAACACTGGTTCATGTGCCCGTGTGTGTGTGTTTGTGTGTGTGCCACGTACGCCGCACGGAGGTCTGAGTGATACGAGTGCACTTGAAATATCAAGTGGAGGCGGGTCCGGATTGAATTCCCTCCCGGTCCGGATCCGGACCGGAGTCCGGACTTTGAGAAGCCCTGCTATAGGAAATGTATTCAGGTCATCCTTTGTGGAAAATAAGCACATTTTAGCACATTTTGAGTACTTTTTACAAAAATAATCTAGTGCAAACTGATTTCAATGGAATTCTTTGGCACTTCATTTCATGTTAATTGAAATTATATGAAAACATATGTTTATATGTATATTAATTACAATTAGCTGTAGGACATAAGTACATCATTATGTGCAATTTCAAAATTATTTTGAAATATGGTTAAAGAGTACTGCCAAATGTATAGACACACATTTATAGTTAACTAAATATAAGTTAATGTTATTTCTACTGATACTTGAATGCCATGTATATAACTATTTTTGGATGTAAGGATGAAGTTTCAATCAAATCAAACACTACAGCATGCTTTAGTATGTCAGTCAACACATCAAAATAAGCACTCTTCATTAAAGAGATGGTGGTGGTTGAGGAGAGACCCCCCCCCCCCCCCACATGATTGAGGAGAGACCCCCCCCCCCACATGATTGTGAAGCGCTTTGGGTGTACAGCAAGACACAATAAAGCGCTATATAAGTGCATCATTCATTCATTCAAAGAACAAAAAGTATTATTAAAACAAAGTGATTTAAACTCCTTTTAATTTGGGATTGCTACAAAGTAACTTTGATGTACTTTTGTGTGTGTTAAGAAACAGTCATAAAGTGTGTTGTCTTAAAATACACTCAAGTGGACTTTTCTTTTTTATTAATATTACACTAACTGCATGTTTTTAATAATATGCTTCTATGATTTAAAGTACACCTACAAAGGGATTTCAAATTCAATTAAACAAACTTATTTTCCACAATCCATGTTATCTTGGAAGGATTCCTGATTAATTGTTGTATTATATAATTTCATCATGCCTGTGCTGCTCATCTCTAAAAAGCTCAAAACAGTTACATACATTCTTGTGATCATTTTTGTAGAGTCAGTAGTGCTGCACTGATACTCACCTGATGAATTGTGTTTTTATGTTAGCATTTCATTAGCCAAAGAGAAGCTATCAGCACACAGGCAGACAGGAAGGTGATCTGACAGCTCCCCCCTAACCTGTCTATTGATCCTACAGCCTCATTAAACCTCTTATCCAGTGGCTTTCACACACCCGAGCCTGTCATCGCTCTCAAAGCTGTCAGGGCCCAAGCAACAGTCAGAACGCACACACACAAACACACATACACACGCGCTGCCAGTCTTCGCAAGCAAACATGCAAGGCTGTGTTTAAAAAAAAAGCTTTAATCATGGCACAACAGCAAGTGGAGCATGTCAGCATGCCCTCCCTTCTCCGAAAGCGTGTTTTATTAAAGGAGTCCTGAGTGAGTGGCCTGTGGAGAATGTCATGTAGAGCTGGAACAAAAAATGAAGTGCGGAGTGTTCATCGTGTGTAAAACACTTCATTAAAACATCTCACTGTTGATTTGTCATAAGTTTATAAGGTGACCTGAGGTGTTTGGCGTGATTGTTAACACTGATCAATCAAAGCAGTTGTGATTGTACAGCTTTGGGAATAGCCTAAATTGCTTCACATTGATGAGCGGTGTGATGCAGAGTTCATAAAGCCTTTGGCTGACATGCAGATATGAACATGTCATCTCAGCATCCAATCTGAAATGGAATACCAATTTACATACTATTAACATGTCAGGATTATCATGTCCCATGATAGAAATATAATGTCAAAGCTACCTGGATGACATTTTTTGTCTTGGGGATTTCTGAAGTAAACTTCCATATATGCTTTCTGAGCTAACATTGCTTACAAATTATCAAAAACACACTCTCATGCAGACTGTGTGTGAATTTAGTAAAGAGGTTGGTGGAATGAGGATGTTATCCAAATTTAAGAAATTAATAATGGTATTTTTGAAAATGAATTTGCTGTACTGGGCTATACTTTCTATATAGATATAAACATTCATATCAATATTATATATTAATGGCTATTAATTATTATAAAAGAAATCTAAATATTTTTTATACTTGCTATATTACTTCTTATACTTTATGCTTTTTTAACTATTCATATTACAACCCAAATTCCGGAAATGTTGGGATGCTTTTTAAATTTGAATAAAATGAAAACTAAAAGAATTTCAGATCACATGAGCCAATATTTTATTCACAATAGAACACAGAGAACATAAATGTTTAAACTGAGAAATTTTATAATTTGATGCAACAAATGTGCTCATTTCAAATTTGATGCCTGCTACAGGTTTTTTGCATGATAGTTTTAGTTGGCATTTTCAGATGGCACGGTGGTTTGTGTTTACCGACAGAGGTTTCTGGAAGTATTCTTGGGCCCATTTAGTAATTTAAATTAGGGATCGACAGATATATCGGTTTACCGATATTTTACCCGATATTTAAGCATTTTACCATAATCGGTTGTCGGTTTTATATATAAATATTTGTATTTATTTGTTACATACACAATTATACAGAGCATAACCAGCAGTGAAATGTGTTCTCTGTATTTGACCCATCCAAGTACACACACACCTGGAGCAGTGGACACACACAAACACACACACACACACACACACACACACACACACACACACACACACACACACACACACACACACACACACCTGGAGCAGTGGACACTGTTCACTCAGGAGAAGCTCCAGCACGACCACCGCATGCAACTTTTAACAAGATTCACTTGTTTAAAACACAATAAATTATATTAACATTTACTATAGAACCATTATTTCACCAATAAACATCTAAATAAATACATCTCTATCGAAATTATTTATTTATTATCTCCACAAGCGATCGCAGTTTGAGTATAGTTCTATGTAAATAGATAAACCGCGCTGTCAGCAGTTTTCATAATCTAGAATGACAAAAACATTTGAATAATTCTGATAAAACAGTTAAGAAATGCAATAAAAGACGATGTTTTGTTTGTTATAGCTTATTTTAATATTCCAGAGAATATTATTCAGTGAATTATTCTTCACTCTTTAGTCTATTAAACAGCTTATAAACCTAAAACTGTAGTTTAAAATGAAGTTGATATGACTTCTGTCCTTTATTTTCTCCGTTTGAAAACATTAGACATTATTTTGCTTATTGTAATATCAGTGTTGCTGATGATGCTTTTTATAAATAAAATGTTTTTTATTGTAATTTTAAGATTAAAGTTTACATGAAAATGTTAATTTTCAACAGTTTTTGTTGTTGTTAAGATGACTGAAATGAGGAAAAACCAAAGCGAAGAATGGACTTACTTCACTCAGTTATTTATTTACTTTATAACAGTAAATAAATATCGGTTCTGCATATCAGTTATCGGGTACATAAACATACAAATAATTGGTATCGGTATCGGTTATAAAAAATCAATATCGGTCGATCACTAATGTCAATGACAGAATCATGCCGATGAGTGAAGCAGTGTCGTCTGAGGGCCCGAAGACCACGGGCATCCAACAAAGGTTTTCGGCCTTGTCCCATACGCACAGAGATTTCTCCAGTTTCTCTGAATCTTTTGATGATGTTATGCACTGTAGATGATCAGATTTGCAAAAGCCTTTGTAATTTGACGTTGAGGAACGTTGTTTTTAAAGTATTCCACAATCTTTTACGCACTCTTTCACAGATTGGAGAGCCTCTACCCATCTTTACTTCTGAGAGACTTTGCCTCTCTAAGACATCCCTTTTATAGCTAATCATGTTGCAGACCTGATGTCAATTAACTTAATTAGTTGCAAGATGTTCTCCCATCTGAATATTTTCAAAATGTCTTGCTTTTTCGGCCCTTTGTTGCCCCGTGCCAACTTTTTTTGAGACCTGTATTAGGCATGAACTTTAAAATGATCTGGTTTAGTAGATAAAAGTGTAAAATGTATCCGTTTAAACATTTGTTATCTATGTTCTATTGTGAATAAAATATTGGCTCATGTGATTTAGTTTTCATTTTATTCAAATTTTAAAAAACGTCCAACATTTCCGGAATTCTGGTTGTAATAGAAATTAATTAAACAGTATTATCACAGATATGCACATGACTTTTGAAAGCTACCACCTGTCAGTAGATAATTTAATTAGCACTTTATACTGAATGTATATACAGTATATATATCAAATACATATTTAGCATAATTACTTCAGTCTTCAGTGTCTCTTGATCCTTCAGAAATCATTCTGATATGCTAATTTGATGCTCAAGCACAATATTCTGTGATGAATGGAATGTACTTACATAATAAATGCATTTACTGTCACTTTTGATCAATTTAATGTGTCCTTTCTGAATAAAAGTATTAACAGTATGTCTTAAAATAAAAATTCTTACTGCACCAATGTTTTAAAAGCTTTTGCTTTTAACATTATAAAAAGCTGTATATAATGTTTCCGTGTAAAGTGCTCATATGCTCCAACACTAGTGTACTGACTTATTATATTCTTAAAAAGTACCCAATTTATCAGCACAGTTCATACTTTTTAAAGTGTGCAACTTGGGAGGGAGTCTGATTGCAGTCTGGTTGCCATGTTTTCAGGCATCCGTATGATTCAGCAGCTCCAATCTCAAGCTCTGTTTGTCAGAAGCCTCACAAGCCTCGTCGTTAATTGCCCTCATTAACAGCCAGCACTCACACCCTGCACCGTTCCCTGCAATTAAGACTTTGCAGTAGAGATGTTATGAGGTAGAATAATGCGGTGCGGGTCAAGGAGATACAGTCAAATCTAATTAATTATCTCTTAAATTAACCATATCTCTTGGACACAAATGGCTTTTGCTCTTGGAGTGTTTTTGCCCCCATTTTGAGAAGTCGAAACAAGTGGCAAGACAGAAAAAAAAGGCCTTTGTTGTGTTTGTGAGAATTATTCTTTGCAAGATGAACACAACATCCTACAGTGAGGTCATATTAAAGATCTGCAGTCATGAAATGACACTCAAGACTAATGAATATGAAAACATTTATAAAAATAGGCATGAAGCTCCTTGGAGCAAGAGATTGGGTGACAGCCACATTGGATGAGCTTAACTGACAAAAGCTTCAGGGATCACATATGAGGACAACACACACACACACACACACACACAAAGATATTCTGCAATTCACATCGTCATGATGGTGTTCTTAGGGTAATAAACCGTGCATTCCTCTATTTATTTTTTAGCCTGTGAAAAACAGAGTTTGTGTTCTGTATTTTAATCTCACAATGTATTTGAATCTCTTAACTGCGATGGACAAGGATAGATTTTGGATTTAAACCGCACCTGGAACTATGGATGTAAAATGTAATAACTATTCATGTTTAGATTTCAGAGTAGGTCTGCAACAACTAATCAATTGTAAGCAATAATGAAAATAATCACGTTACATTAGGGAATAATAATTTATGTGGACAAAATGCATATCACATATTGCATAAGACACAGAGTGAGCTGCTGCGGGAAGTGCATGTTTATATCTAAAAAAATTCAACAGCTTACACACATTTTCAAAACTTTACCTCTTTTTTTCAAACTTTACACACAAATCCAAGAATTGCACACACAAAATGCAAAATACCTCACATCTCTTGCCAACTTAAGCACTGCATTCAAAATATCAGAAGCACATGTCAAAAGCAAACATTTGCAAACACCTTTGC